>VTFQ01000009.1:18016056-18611056 GCA_036281575.1 Ancherythroculter nigrocauda
TTCTCCTTGCTCCTGAGCGACCGAACGGACTGTCCTTGCGGCCGGCCTAGGCGAGGCCTGCAAGGCCTGTAGGCCTCGGCCTACAAACGAGCCATGTGCTCCTCATCCAACATGGAAAAGACTGATAAAAACTCCGGACTGAATCCTCAAGACCTCTCCTCAGATGGCAGAGCCGATGCTCCTCAGCCTAAGGGCATCTTGCAAGTATCGTACATTTTAACACTAAATAGCGATTTAGTATTAATTTGTAAGACTTACCTTGGCTATTGCTGAAGAAACTGATGATTCCTTTCCAGATTGTCTTTGACATTTCATGTAGCTCTAGTAACAGCATCTCTTCCGGTTCAACTCTATCATTACTCATTCTGACTTGTGTATGTGTGTGTGACCCTTTGTGTATGTTATGTTACGTGTTTGTTAGTTTAGTTATGTGTTTGTGAGTTAGTTAATAAAGATTGTGCACAGGACATGTTTGGTTCTGACTCCGTCTGCTAATGAATTGCCTCTTAAGTGATAGATCCGGACTACGTGCTTTGAGTAGTACAGTACAATAAGAAATATTATTTTTCATAACTTGGAAATTAACATTTCTTAGAATTAATAAACAATCAACACTGAGCGTTCACTGGACGAACAGGTTAACTGATTGTAATATTAATTTTAATGTAGCTATGTCCAGTTAATCTGATTAACGGATTTGCATATTCATAATTAATCATAATTAATAATCATAATGAGTTATGAATAATTATTAATATTTCCCCTTTGAGTTAATTCGCTACAAAGCAGACCTGAAAGAAATGACCCATGATTGAAATCACTTTAAATCCATTTAGTCTTACCTATGTGATATTGAAAAAATGAGGCATAGTTGTTCACCCAGTATACGCTGCTTCTCCTGGAACATGGTCTGCATGATGAATGATCTCTTGATCCTGGACCCATGCAGTCCACCTGGAGATTCTCTGAATGATATGTGGTTGTATATAAAGGGTAATTAATGACTGAACGTTACATACATACCGATAGCAGCACTATTAGTCCAGGACCTTATATCTATTGGTACTGAACAAGTCAGAAACTAATTTAATACCCACCCATGCTTATAATCATTGTTGCCTTGTTGTTGCTGCACAGGCTGTCTCTCCTCCAGCTGCTGAAAATAAAAAGTATGTTAGATTTATTAGAATGAATAGACCCACACATAACGTTAACGTTAAACCAGTAAGTGGCGACAAACGAGAATATTTTGTTATAAACAACTCTAAATCATTGATTTGGCTGGTTCATTGTCATTACAAAGAATTTAAGTAAACAAATCGTGAAGTAATTAACCGTGTCTGATTAACCGTTTTATACAGATTTTATTGAATTTTCAATATGGTTCATATGAGCTTCAGGGAGGCCAGGCAGGGTCTAAAATTAACAAACACTCTACTACAATTGCCGTTTAACGAATATAAGTGATTATTCTGCCGTTTATAGCATTAAACAGTGAACGTTACACTTAAAATAACTAAAATAAAAATATAACAATGCGTCTGAGATTTTAACGTTAAGGTTACCTCAGACCGCCTCACGGGGACAGCGCTCGTGCGCACATTAACCAAATGTAATTTATTTATGAAATACATTTAGAAAACCAAAAACACTGCACTAACATTACTCATCACAAGTGATATTTAGTGTCACATGGGCAAAAACGATGAATAAAAGCAGATTTGTAGGGCTTACCTTTTACTCCGTGTCCGTCTGCTGGAAGTCGACCATTACAGAACAAAATGATGCGCATGCGCAGTACTCAGATTCTACGAAAGTCCGTTTGACTTGCTCGTTTAAAATTTCGAATTTGTCTCGCGCGCCCCATCCAATAAATCTCCTTCATTCACAAACACAACATATAATATATAAACATGTCCATAACTTTTGGCGCTCTAACAGTTAAACAGAACGACATGCATCTTGCGGAAGAACATTGTAGGCGGAGCTACTTCTCTCTGTTTATGTCTTTGACGAGTCACGCAGGTATTTGTGCTACTCCGCAGCGGTTCCTACCAGACTGGTCTAAAATAGTCCGAATATAAACACTTATTCTAGGTGTACCATAATGATTCAGGGTCCAACAAAAACACGGTTTGGAAAATGTATTCATGTTGTACATTCCCATTGTATAACTTTTGTAAAATTTTGAACACAAAAAGTTACATATCTGGAAAGTTATCAGGAGACCTATGGACCACGTCGCTACAACGTTCTCCGTGGTATTAACCAGCGACGTATTTTGAGGACGTGCCCGCTACGTTTCTGGAACATTAGCCAAGATTCTAAAAAATGGAACATTACCACGACGTCCTCACAACGTTGTCATAAAGTAATGTCACGCTGACCAAATGACGACTAATTGACGACGTCGTCACAACGTACTGTGTTTGCTGGGAAGCACGTTAGTCAAGTTTTGCTGAACATCGGACAGTGTGATAATATAAAACATACTGGAAATCAGGGCCGTGCACAGACCTTTTGAGGGGCATGTGCTGAAACTGAAAAAGGGCACCCCCCCCCCCCCCTATACACATATATATATATATATATATATATATATATATATATATATATATATATATACACACAGGGTTTCAGAGCTTCTTTAAAAATAATTACAACAGCAATCTTGTGTGAGCCATGTGTTTGAAGATGTTTGACTTCACTGTGATCCAGGGATGTCCCTCTCAACACATTAATACACACACATTACATTCTGCATGATAAAATATAAAGAAGCACAGTGACCTGACGATTCTGTAATGTTTTTTAGTTACTACAACATTACTGTAGTAAAACCATGTTTTACTATGTTACATGTGAAGACGAGCGGGGAGTATACAATACTAGATTAAAAAAATTATCTAGAGAGCAAATACATATTAACATCGTAAACATTAACCATACTGTGTGACCATATAATATGATTAAATGTTAATGAATTAAGTGTATCAGCAGATAGCCATCATAAATCAAATTAGAAATTCCTTAGAAATATATTTTACCTAGCTGACGACGGGGATCACTCAGTCGCTTTTTTGTCAAACTCAAATGCAGTTACGCCGGGTTTTTGACCAGCGAATATGTGCAAAAATAAAAACGTTAAAACGATGGCATCACATTAGGCTACGTGCTACGTCATCATCAATAGGTTATGAGCGCTCAGTTTTTGGCTGTCTTATAAAAGATGTAATACTACTGTACTGTATGCACAGGCTATTTAAGGCTATTTGTAGGCTATTCGCTATGACTAACTTAGAAGGCAAATGCTAAAGTTAGCCCCCTCCCTCTCTCTCCGCCACCGGTCTCAGGCCTCAAATGCATAAAATATGAAACTTTATAGACATACCAATGTTTCTTTCGTAAAGACAACGTTGTAGACTACTTATTCAAACAACAAGATGATATTTATTTACCGTTGCAAGACGTTCAGCTGCTCTGCTGTGGAACTTCATTTCGCTGAACTCAGGGGGCGGAGTTAAGAGGTATGACTGACAGTTAGTTTGAGCGGATCCAAAATGATTTTGTCACAAGCTCTTTTTAATACCTTTATTAGGCTAAATATATTTGTAAATCAGACAGACAGACGTAAAGGGTGACCAATACCATGATTTATTCAAGAAAATAAATAAATTAAATAAAACACCTCCCAAAAAAAAGGGCACTTCGGAGTGTAAGGACAAAAAGGGCATGTGCTCTGCACAGGTTGAGCCCTACCTGTGCACGTGCCTGCTGGAAATATGTTTATGACTTAATTCAAAATACAAAAATTTTTTTTGTGCTTTTCCAAATACACCATAGCAGATTGATAGCATATAATACTGTACATAATACTGTACATAATAAACTACATGCCAACATGAACATAATATTTTGTACATAGATCAAACTAATGTTCAGAAATAGTTCTACAAATTTATTTTTCTATATTATTTAAAAAGCAATATAGTGAAAGTTGTACATTTGTGCTTTCAAGTTATTTTTTTTTAAAGATTGGAAACATTTATTTGTTTCATAAATAATCCATGGACAGTTTATTTAATTTCTAAACAAGGTGATATAAAGATAACTACAGCAAGAGCAAACAAGCGACACCTTTTGAATCGCTCTCGCGGTTCTCGAATCTCGAATCTCAATCTCGTTCTCGAGTAGAACCGGTTGCAACGGTTTTCGGATCATCGCAACCGAGAATCGCTTCTTTCCGATTTGAGAACCGGTGAGCTGATGATACTGCGCATGCGTGATTCAGCGTGTGATCTAAAGCTACAGAACAGTAACATCACAGCACCGGCTAACTAGGACAACTGCTGGTGCTATGAGAGGACTCGAATGAGGGGCCAATTCTGGCGAAACGTAAGTTTATTTAATTACAAATAAATCGTAATGTAAGAGGATCATGGTTTCTGCTCTGATGAAGACAAATTTATTCACTTTATAACTGTAAAACTTTGTTTGCACATCACTGCCTGTATATGTCATGTGTTTGGATGCTTTAGATGCAAAACTAAATTGTAAGAAACGCTTCAGATTATAATGTTTTAGTTGACTGATGTTATGATTACTGACTTTATTTGAATGTGTTAAGTTTTTTCATCCCGGCCCGCGATAGACGACGTCATCGCGGATGACGTCATTACGTCGGAGCTTAAAAGAACCGGTGAACCGTTTTTTTCAACCGGTTTATTGAATCGAACTGTCCGAAAGAACTGGTTCGCGGAAAAGAACCGAACTTCCCATCACTACTGGGCATGCAAGGTATGCACGTGCATATGGGCCCGGGCGGATTGGGGGCCCGATATGGCCTACCCCAAAGTAGACTATACTTAGGGCGTCCGCGCACCGCCCGCATCGTGAAATTTTCGTCATTAGGAGTGTTTACGGATGACCGCACTACCCATCCACATGCAGCCTAATTTTTGTGATGGCACGGACAATGTGTGTGTACTGTACAACTGCCCATGCGAGAGTGAATGGACTATATGCACGGGTTACTTCCTGGTTGTCGTTAAGCCAGCTCGAGCACTTCCGGTGAACTGTTAGCTGTTCATTCTGTAGTCGTTATACATCGACACAAAACCATCTATGGTTGACTTTTTAATGTTGTATTTATATTTTAATGCAGTCATCACATTTACCTAATTTGCCAATAAACCAGTTTTATTGATTGCAATCAAGACAAAGCTATTGGGACTGTTTAAAAACGCCGTGTCTGTAATTAGACACGCACACACATTTTTTCCCCAGCACTTCAAATGTTATTTTTAATGTGATGACCACAAACATTTGTTCATCCTTCTGAAATTGTCCCCACTGTAAAATCGAACGTTTAAAAATGTAGGAAATTTAACAATTGATAGAAAACACTTATTTAAAAATAAAAAAAGACAGTAATTAGCACTTTAACCAGCAGGTGGCGGCAAAGTAGCATTTATTTGCGCACATATCAGCCATTTCCTCTAAACGTTTTTCACTTCGTTTTTGACTAAATATTAAACATTATAAAATAACTAGGTTTAAAATACATTTTGTCAATGTGAAGTATGAAATGCTCACAAAATCTTATGAAAAACAATAACTTTTATTGTGAATTACACAGAAAGCGAGCACCGTGCTCTCCCTTTGTAATCACAGCAGCTGTCAGTCAGTGCAGTGCAAGATCAATGATTTCAGCACACTTGAAGCTTTTTTTCCACATAAAAGTGTGAAAACTAATGGTCGAATTGAATTTAGCCGAGGAGGAACATTGAGGTACGTCTTTATTTTTATTTTTTTTATGCTGTCTTACGTTTGAATAACTAAATTAATGCTATGCCACACTATTTAAGTGACTATATTCTGATTATAAACTTTATTTTTTAAATACTTTATTATAAATAAAGTATTACACTACTGATGCTCAACACACCAGCAAATGACATCTCACCGGAAGTTTTCGAGCTGGCTTATATTAATGCGGAAGTTCTAAAGAACGCTCCGTGCATATAGTCCATTGAGTGCTTGAAAACAAAAGTCCACTAAATAATGCGCAGCGCACACGCCGAACGCGTCTTTCTGCAGCTAAATACTTTCAAAAGCTCGCACGTGTGTCTGTGCGCGAGAGAGAACCCGTGTACATGTTCAGAAAAATGAAGTATAGTAGAAATAATGTTGTCAATAACTTTCTATAGTCTATCTATGTTAAATGTACTGAAAATCATTAAGAATCTTAATAAATGGACCATAAAATGGCCAATGCCATGTCTTAGCGATGATTGTATTTGACCAGTATTCGCTTTCTGAAAACTTATGCATGCAGTAATGTCAGTAGTACAGAATTTTAAATGAGTCATATTGGTTTTCTGAAAAAACATCTACGTCTGCACATTTGAAGATACTGCACAAGATGTGAATAAATGTAACTCGTACACTTGTTGGGGTGGATACTCT
The DNA here is from genome assembly GCA_036281575.1 of Ancherythroculter nigrocauda. Classification (NCBI taxonomy): domain Eukaryota; kingdom Metazoa; phylum Chordata; class Actinopteri; order Cypriniformes; family Xenocyprididae; genus Ancherythroculter; species Ancherythroculter nigrocauda. Next base: position 18,022,525 of record VTFQ01000009.1, read on the forward strand.
TTATTCAACGAAATAAAATGATATGTATCGTGAAAAGCGCTATACAAATAATTGTGAATTGAATTGAATAAAATGCACATAAAGCGTGATGGAAAAATATTTAGAGAAGAAACTTATAGTAAATTTATTAGGAATAAAACGTGCATTAAAAAAGACAGATTAATTAATTCATAATTGGAATAATCTTCGAACTCATCGCATCTGAAATGATGCTATGATCATTCTGAAATTCCAAAGCAAGAGTCGTATCGGCCAAATTCAAACGTAGACTGTGTTGAAAAGCCGTTTTTTCATAAATGCTTTTACCATTTCTGTCTGCATGTTAGTGATAATATCTAATTTATGTTAAAGTCCTGGGACTCTTTCACATAAGACCCAAAGAAAAAAACAAGGGGGGCCCGTAAAAAAAAAAATTGCATATGGGCCCGGGGCTCACACTGGCTACGCCACTGGTTGAGTAACTATTAGCTTAATATCATTTTAAAGTAATAACTTTTCTGATGACATCTGCAATGACAAGTTCACTTGTAGAAATCTTAAAATAAATTGCTATTACAATTGTATAATTTTTCTTTTATAATCAAAATGTAATTACATATTTTAACTTCCATTTGATTAGTTAATATGTATTAATACATATTGACATCAAATGCAAGTTAATATGTAATTACATTTTGATTCATTTTGACGATTTGACTATAGTGTTGACTAGAGGAAAGTCCATTAAATTCCAAAATTTCATTAAAAGTATATTGATCATCAATATAGCCTACTTTTAATGGAATTTTGGAATTTAATGGAATTTTCACTAATATAGTCAAATCTTTAAAATGAATTATTAGTAGTATAGCAATAGGTAAAGCTGGGAGCATTAAAACCTAAATCAGCTTCCCAGACTTTGTTTACACACTTTAGGGAAGACCATTGAATAGGGCTGAGAATCTTTGGGTAGACAGTGATTCAATTCGATTCACGAAGGTGTTCGATTCGATTCAAGAACGATTTTTGCAAATTCAGAACGATTCGATTCGAGACGATTCACATTAAAATTCAATGCGATTCGATTAATTCGATTCTGCATTTTAATATGCATTTATAAGGATATTGAAATGCTTCCCTCAACGTGTCTTAGTCAGGGTGTGAATTACACAGCGGCCTTCAAGGGCAAAAACAAACAAACAAACAAACAAACAAAAACCCTTTTGTCCATTGTTAATGTTAGTTCATGTTAGTTCTCAATGATGCTACATAACTTTATTTTAACAGCCTATAAAAATTGGCATTTGTGGAAATTTACATAAGCCAAAACGTTAAAAGGGATTTAAAAGTATTTTTAGGCCTAGTTCATGTTAAATATAGTGGAGGATAGGCTACACAACCTTAATAAACTGTTCCAGGTACATTAAAAATACTAATGCTTACAAGGAGAGACTATGCACTTTCCCAACTAATCTTAAACTAACTTTTCTTCACGGAACAGTTATAAAAGCCATCTTTGTTCTCTTTATATGGAACATTTTCCTTATGGTGATTCTGAAAGAAAACGCGCTGGGTTTCTACTGTTGCTATAGTAACGAACGTAACTTTAACGCGCATCTGATTGATAAACCGCGCGCTCTTATGTCAGTGTTGTTAATGGTGTAGTTATTTCAGCAGCTTCCTCGCACATTCAGTTTAATGACATTAAGTTCATAATTTCATTTATCATTCATTGAACTGTGCGTATGCATTTATACACTTACATTGTGTTGGCTCCGTCCATGCAATAAATGCGCGCCTTGAAACTGCTCAGGTAATGTCAATGACCCATTTCTGACTTTTCCACGCAATAAAAGCGTTTTATTTCAACAGTAGTGACCGCGCAATGACTTGGCAGCTTTATCAATGGCTTGAGCAGTTGGCTCGTTCAGCCCCGACAAAATGCTGCAAAACGTTTTTTAAACGGAAACGGTGGTGCGTTGAACACCCTGTTCTGATGACGCAGGAGTTGCAACTATGGCAGCTGAGAAGGCCATTCTTTGTGTTGTTTTTGAGTGATTTTCGGAGCCTGATGAAGTCGATATAAATAGGTGTTTAATACTGCAAAATACGCTCGATGTTACAGTCACTGCCCTTGCCGTCCAGAATCAAAGAGAACATCCCAATAGAGTGAAGGGATTTGTGGAAACTTCTAATTATTGTGATACAACACTTGCCTTGCAATTCAGGATGAAAAGACAAACATTTCAGGTGAAGGATAATCCACTTCTTACCTCCGAGACTGCTCCGAGATCTATATTATTTTTTTATTGTTTGTATTAGGCTTATCATTACTGCTGATCACTGTTGCTGTGCTCTAATATTGTAGGCCTAATATTTACCATTATATAATCAGAGGAGTATAGAAAAGTTTATTAAAGTGTCACTTCACATTACAACAGCAAAATATATAAGTAGCCTAGTATTTTTATGTTTCATTAATACCCATTGTGCGATCTGTCTCTTTAATACCGCGTGGTTTATATACATCTTGCTGCTGATTAGGCTGACATTTCTGACACACCCACCAAACAAGAGAAAACGTATCTCAAACCTATTGCACACCGTCGCACACCATTTCCAGGAAACATGTCGTTCAACCTGGAAAACGTAGCAAAACGTTGCACACCGGTTTGAGCTTGAACGTGCCCCTGGCTTTTAACGTGATCGACACGGGTTCGAATCCGCCTTTTGCCAAGTTGCCATTTATTTTTTTAATAAAAATGAAAATAAAAGTGTAAAAAAAAAAAAAACTGCGAATGATTGTTTAATAATATTTAAAGTATTTATTTGGTAGGGTTTGGGGAAGGTGTAGAGAGGGATTTTATTCTCTCAATAAGGCAGCATCCCTTTAAAAATGTTAATAAATATTCATTTACACTTTATGATATTATTGCATCCTGTTAATGTACAATTATACTGAGGTGCAAATAGTATCTGCCAATATAAAGTAGGCTATAGATAGTATCTAATTACTAAAAGAACTGATAGCCTACTTTTTATTCTATCGCTATATATTTCCACTCAGTGTAAATAGAATGTATTGCTATTTGCACTTAGTGTAAATAGCATACTTTTACTTGAGTTGAATAAAAATAATGTAGGCCTATTCAACTTGGCTTCATTTATTTTTCACCAGAAGTACAAAGTACTTTGAAAAAGGTGCCGACGTCACGGAGGAACAGGGCGAGCCAGCATTTGACAGTGTGGTCGATTTTTCCCTACGCACCTGACTTAGTTAAACCTGGGTGTCCCTGACACCATAAACAAATAAACCTGGGTGTCCCTGACACCATCAACTAATAAATTTATACTCTACTGAGCGTACTTCAGTACCTGTTCGAGTCGGCCGACGTCTCGGCCTGTTTTGGGGGCCTATCACCTGATACTAAGCTCTTTAGTGCTCCCCACCGGCACCTGATAATAAGCTCTTTAGTGCTCCTCACCACTAAACACTATCACTATAGTATGGAAAGAGTTCTCTAGTGCTTAGTTGTTTGCTGCAGCCTAAAAACCAAACAGACTCCAGTCTATGCCTCAGAATATGCTTTAATCACAGCCGGGAGAGTTCTCATCATTCCAGAGAATCTCTCCGAACAAAGGAATACAACAGGTTTTATAGGATTTCAGGTACACTTCATAGTCAGCATGGCATGATCTATTACTCATTATCATCAGTCTCAATATGATTGGTTTAGATTTTAGAAAAACATCTCAGTTCCTCTGTCCTGCTTACTGCCGGAGTAAATTTAGATTAGAACAAATGAATCACAGGATCATCAAAAAATGTCTCAGGGTTAATAGTTCAGATTACTCAATAGGTTAAAACAACCTCTCAAAGACTATTTTTTATCCCCAGAAGGATGCTGTCTAGCCAGCACAGCAGAATTTTTCTGAATCACAACACTCAGTCCTAGTGACTGTTTCTCTATTTCTAAGTTAGATTATTATTATTAGGCCTGTAGAAGAAAAGAAATGTTAGTTCATTATTAATTAGTTCAAAAATTCCATCACAACAGGCACTTTTCAAACTACTGTGGAGCTCTCCATGTTTTTTTTTAATTTTTTTTTATTAGTATCAATTTCCAGCATATGATATACAAGTACTGAACAAATATAAACTACAACAAAGAAATATAAAATGTACAGCATAATATAAATAATAATGCAGGTAAAAAAAGAAAATAATAATAATAAAAAAGCGAAAAAAAAACAAGAAAAAAAGAACAGGTATGAGATCATATAAACAACATAAAAGCTTCACAAAGAGACCTAGTGAGTCTTGCTTTACTGTTTTTCAACCCAAGTAGTAACTCTATATAATTTTTCATATCTATCTGAAATAACAGAAAGTTGGGTTTTTCTTTAGCCCATTTCTGTTTATGTATATGGTATTTCCCCATAATCAAACAAAAATTAACAATAAAGGCCACATTTGGTGGTAATCTGTCTATTAAAATAAAAAATAAAAAAACATCTTTTTCAGAAAAATAAACTTCCATGCCTAAACATTTACAAAGAAAACATTCCAAATCTATCCAAAACATTTTGCTGTAAATGCAGTTAAAAAATAAGTGCACAACATTTTCTTTCTCAGTCCCACAGAAATCACATATAACATCTACATCAGTACGAAATCTAAGAAAAAGATTTTTAACCGGGTACACCAGATGGAGTATTTTAAAATGTACTTCTCTCACCTTATTTGTTATGCAATATTTTTTAGGCAGCAGCCATGCATATCTCCAGTCAATGTATTCAAATTTAGAATGCCAGTATGTTTTACAAGATATTGGGTTGTATTCTGTCAGTAACTTTCTAACAAAATAATTATTCCATCGTCTATCATTAATATTAACTCCGTTAATTGCAACATCAGGTCTGAGACTCACAGTCTCCTTATTCACATTTCCTTTAAACAGACATTTTAATCCAGATGGTATAGCATCAAACGCTATACAATATTCTTTAGTGATTATTGGAATATTATACCTTTGAAGACATTCTGTGTAGGTATACAGGTGCCCGTTTTCATTAAATAACTGTTTAACAAATATAATACCATTGTCTACCCATTTTTTAAAAAACAAAGTTTTATGTTTAAACATTATATACCTGTTATTCCAAATTATACATTTATTTGGAGAGAAATTATGCTTGTATATAAGCATCCATGAGAGTAACACCTGCTTATGAAAGTTACTTAATCTAACTGGAATCTTACTTATTTCAAAGTTGCATTGCAACAGAAAAGCAACACCACCCATCTTTTCAAAAATTAGATTAGGAATTAAATACCAAATTTTATTTTTGTATTGAAAGTAGTGCTTGATCCATCTATTCTTTAAAATTGCATTTGATGTGCTGAAGTCAAGCACATTTAAGCCTCCATTACCAACCAAATTAGTTAAGGTACCTTTTTTAATGTAATGAGATCTATTTCTCCAAATGAAATTGGGTTTCTGATCCTCCAAATGTCAATTAAGTCCAATCCTAAACACAAATTATGTAATTCATTGAAATTATTTAAACTATTTCCCCGAGGAGGAATACAGTCTAAATTATTATCCCAAATAGAATTATAATCTCCTCCTAGTATTAGTTTAGCATCTGGAAAACTGTCCAAGATGTTTCTTATTTTTTCCTCAAATTCTTGTAATAAAGTTTTATTCCTTACAACACTGTTTGTTGCATATATATTCCCTAATACAAAATATTGCTGGTTAAATTCGACAATCAAGATTACCCATCTTCCTAAAGAATGTGCATAACTTTTAACAATTTTTCCTCTAAATTTACCCTTCAAAATTCCAACACCTGCATGATTGCTATGACATCCACATATCGTTACCCCACTGGCTCTTCCAAAACTGAAAGTCTGATTCAGATGCATGTGTCAGATGCATGTGTCTCTTGGATGAAATAACAATCACAAAAATATTTTCTACAAAACAAAAATATTGCTTTTTTTTAAAGTAAATTTCTCATACCTCTAACATGAAGTGAAAAAAAGCGAATGAACACATACTCACAGAAGAACTTCAGAACAGAAGTTTACATCTCCGAACCCCACATAACATTAATGTTCTCCCGATGGCAAACTGTAGGCATTTGTAAACTTGAGTCAAACATAAATGTCATTGCCTACTTCACAAAAATCTCCTTCCCATCCAAAAATGCTCTGGTCCCAACAAAATAAGCCCTCCTGCCTTCTTTTCGTGCAGCTTCAACACTTGGCCACAGCTGACTCCTGGTCTCTTTATCAACTGCCGTCAGATCTTCAGCAAATCTCAAAAAACTTCAAACTTCAAATTTCAAAAAACTGCTTTTCTTTGCACTTTTCCACAGCAAATCTCTGATATGCCTGGACCTAAACAGGAGAATCACAGCTCTCGGCCTCTGGTTCACGTCGAGCCTCCTTCCCACGCGATGAACCACGTCAATTTCGGCAGCGAACTTTCCCTTTTCATCTGGCAGCACTGCAGCGCAGATGTCCACGACCTTCTGTTTAATGTCTTCGCCTTCATGTTTGGCAAGACCATAAAGCCTCAAGTTCGAGCGCCTTCTATATCTCTCCATTTCGTTCACTTTAACTTCCAGATCCAGTATTTTCTTGTCATGGGTGATGTTCGATGTTTGGATTTCTGGAGAGCCTTGATCCCGTCAGAGTTCTTTTTTATGATTTTTTCCAAACCGTCAGCTCTTTCGTTAATTTTTTCTGTCAGCATTCTAACGATGTTATTTTGCAGGTCGAGGAGGGATAGCTCGTTCTTTGATTTCTTTGAATCGGGGGTATGCGGAGCCGAATCAAGTTGTGTCAAACCTTTAGAAAGCAAGATTTCACGTTGCTGTTGGATTTGTGCATAAACATGCACCTCCGGGATTTCCTGTTCAGCATCCATCCACACCTCTTGAGGGTCTTTCTTGGAAGTTTGTCTCTCTTTGCGTTTTCCAGCCATAGTTTGCAAAGACGTTAATTAGCTTGCACGTTAACAACGATTAAAACTTACTGATGAGATATATTTACAACTAATATAGCTCAAAGTGTAGTAAACAAGATTAGAGAGTTACTACTCGATCAGGGTACTATAATTAATACAAAGGCTGTAGTGATGTTACGCAGGGGCGGCGCCAGCCGATTTTGCCGGAGCTTTAACCCCGGATGTTTTGAGTCAAGCCCCGAATGTAATGACTGTCACTGAGCAAATATGACACTGGACAATAGCCTATGTAAACCCCCGAAATCATAAGTTGCTTTATTTCATTGCGCTTTGGCTTTGCATATACTGCATACAGTATCCGACCATACACCGGCAGCGCTTTCTCTCTCTCCTCTCCGACAGCGCGTTTACGCACACCGCAGTTGTACAGAGCCACGCCTCCTGTCACTCACTCAGAGCAGCGGCAGGCCTCGAGACTCTCTCTCGGTCCAGTGGAAGGGTTTTTGTTATATAACAACCGATATGACAACTTTAGCACATTTATCAGCTATACATTCATTCAGTGTTTCCCATTAATGACCCTGTACTGCCGCCACCGTTTCATAATGAACTGAACATTTAAAACATACTACGTTTTACAACGAGCTAAAATCGAAACCGTGATATGGCTTTGTGCCTATATAAAACAGCAAAAGACAGCGATTAATTATATATACACTCTGTCTGTGCTGCGTGTTTTAAAGAGAAGTGCGCACATCTGCGCACGCGATCGGCTGGTGATCTGGTGATCAAAATAAAAGCTCAAGGATTTATCTTTTAAAAAGAAATCGTACAAAAATATTGTAAAAAAGATGTTTGAACCCTTTTTAATGTCCAGGTACAAGTCAATGCTGTTTCTTTGTTCAATTTGCACACTGTACATGGGTTGAAGCTCTTAATTTTGAGTTTCCAGAGAGCACCAGATTGATGCATTTAACCTTAAAATTTTCAAAATTTTCTTCCGGGGGGGCATGCCCCCGGACCCCCCTAGAGTTGGTACATCCAACAAAGTTTTACAAATTACAGTGTCAAATAATGTACATTTTCTGAACAAGAATACATCAACAAAAGCTCCTTTCATGTCAGTAAAGCTGTTAATAGAAAATTAAATTGTCTTTGGACAAATATAGATTTGGTCTAAGCCCCGAATGTTTACAATGTCTGGCTCCGCCCGTATGACACTGAGGCTTCAATGTGTGTATCGCGCATGTGACACAATTTCTAGCGAAGCCCCGTATCGGGGTGTGTATTGGTCACGTGATCGATGAAAAATGAAGCCTCGAACCCCAGATCTTACTTAACGAGTCCTCGTTGGCTCAGTCTGGTTGATGGGTTTGTGAGGAGAGTGCTGTATTTCGAAAGTTAATCAATATATTACATTTAAATAACCAACAACATTTAATTGTCACTACTTATTCATTCTTTTTTTTTTCTTTTTTTTTTTATTTATTCTTACTTTATTGTCTTTTTGTTTTTGTAAAATCTTTGCACTTTTGGTGTTTTTTTAGGTAACTTGGTGTTGGTATTTGGGGTTAGGGTGGGATTAAGGGAGAGGGGATAGGGTTGGTGTTTGGTGAAGGATTTGTGTTTAGAGCAATGGCACCAGCCAAAAAAAGAAAGACTTCCCCTATCGAAGCGCCTTGCCCTGCCGGCGCCGCCGCCGCCCAAGCCTCCTGCCCTGCCATCGCCGTCCAAGCCTCCTGCTCTGCCGTCATCCAGATCTTCTGCCCTGCCACCGCCGCCCAGACCTTCTGCCCTGCCACCGCCGCCGAGACTCTCTGTTCTGCCGCCGTCATCCAAGCCTTCTGCCCTGCCGCCACGGCCCGGGCCGTCTGAACCACTGGAACCAGCCTGGGCGGTTCCTCCAGCGCCACCCTGGCAATCAGTCAGGACTCCAAACCTGCCAGTGGTCGCCTGGTTAGATCCTCCAGCACCGCCCTGGTGTCCAGTAGGACACCCAGGATCTGACCCGCCAACCCTCCCCCTGATCCTCCTCCTGTCCACCTCCCTCCTGAGTTGCTGGTGTTTTTGTTTTTTGTTTTTTTTTTGTTTTTCTGGTGGAGCGTCTGGTAGCCGCTCCTTTGAGGGGGGGTAATGTCACGACCGTCAGTGAGAGTGCCCGAATTAGCCACTTGAGGGCACTCCATCCTGGACTGTTTTCACCCCAAGGACTACATATCCCATCACGCACTCCCCGGACTCATTATCTCATTATCATTGCACTCACCTGTTTGGCATCATTTCATTAGTGTTTGTGTATTTATACTGAGGTGTTTCTGTCTGTGTTTGTGGTTCGTTGTTTGTCACCCTCGTGTCTGATCCCTGGTTTTCATGTTCTCCCGTTTTGGTTTGTAGTTTTCTTGTTTCGTGTTTCTTGTTTTATGATTGGACTGCTGTTCATGGATTATGACCTTTGCCTGTACCCTGGATTACGCCTTTTGGATTTGCCCTGAATAAACACCTATTGCTGCACTTGGATCTACCTGTTTGCTTTGTGTTCTGCCGTGACATTAATAAACAAGTTAATTTGATTCAGATGTACTGATAATATAAAATCTTACACTTTAAACGGCTTACCTTTTAAAAGTACATCACAAACAGTCTGTTCTGCTGTAATTCTACGGCGCGGCTGCTACTTCCGGGAACTAATGAGAGGCTCATTAGTTTTTTTTTTTAAATTTTTTTTTATGCAAAGAGTCCCAGGACTTTAATATAAATAAGATATTATCACTAACATGCAGACAGAAATGGTAAAAACATTTATAGGAATGACGGCTTTTCAACACATTTGAATTCGACCGATTCGACTCTTGCTTTGGAATTTCAGAATGACCATAGCATCATTTCAGATGCGATTGAGTCCGAAGATTATTCCAGTTATTAATTATTAGTCTTTTTTTAATGCACGTTTTATTCCTAATAAATTTACTATAAGTTTCTTCTCTAAATATTTTTCCATCACATTTTATGTGCATTTTATTTCGTTGCATAAAGAGTATCCACCCCAACGAGTGTACGAGTTACATTTATTCACATCTTGTGCAGTATCTTAAAATGTGCAGACGTAAATGTTTTTTCAGAAAACTAATATGACTCATTTAAAATTCTGTACTACTTACATTGCTGCATGCATATGTTTTCAGAAAGCGAATACTGGTCAAATACAATAGATCATCGCTAAGACATGGCATTGTCCATTTTATGGTCCATTTATTAAGATTCTTAATGATTTTCAGTATATTTAACATAGACTATAGAAAGTTATTGACAACATTACTTCTATTATACTTCATTTTTCTGAACATGTACACGGGTTCTGTCGCGCGCACAGACGCACGTGCGAGCCTTTGAAAGTATTTAGCTGCAGAAAGACGCGTTCGGCGTGTGCGCTGCGCACTATCTAGTGGACTTTTGTTTTCAAGCACTCAATTCACTCTGTTGTACAGCATGGGCTGTTGTACAGTACACACACATTGTCCGTGCCATCACAAAAATTGGGCTGCACGTGGATTGGGTAGTGCGGTCGTCCGCGAACACTCCTAATGACGGAAATCTCACGATGCGGACGGTGCGCGGACGCCCTAAGTATACATAGGTTTCAAAGACGTCACTTCCGCTATGCCCGCCGCCATATTTGGGACCGGTCACAGCTGCGCGCCCTGTTTAAGTCTATGGTGACAGCAGCTACAACTACCAGAGGAAGGCCAACAAAACACTCTCAGAAGGTTCACAACAAGTTTACAATATATCAGGGATATGTGGTGCTGTTAGCCGTTTCAACAGTCGTCAGAACTACAAATTTATTTGATCCCAAAGTAGTTAGATCGGCAGAATTATTGGCTTCATTTAGAAGGGACGAAATTGGCATGAATCCTCTTTAATTTGTGATAATTTTGCACCGATAAGGGACAACACAAACTACGAAAACATATTTTATTACATAAACAGTTTATACGTAGAAAAAAACTTACATTTTCATTCATCAAAATATCCACCATTAGCAGCTATCTGACCTAAACTGGGTTCTAATTGGTTCATTGTATTCTAAACTTAATTGGCAATCAATTGTTGAAGCTATTAAGGTGTGCTGACCCAAAAATCTTTTACAAACCTGGGCCAAGTTTAAACCAGTAACCAGGGATCACAGCTGGCAAAGGGGCATGTCTGACTTTGACATGTATACTGCCATTATTATGTAATCAAAATGAAAATTATTATTGCTGGTCTTCAATGATAATGACAAGTTACTTTAATGTATTTGCACCAAAAAATGATAAGGATTTATGCTGATATCTTCCAAAACCACACTTTGCCAGGGGTGTTTCCAAACTTGGAGGGCAGTGTAAATGCACTTTGAGTTATATTAAACGTTAAAAGTAGTATGCGATGTGGATGTTTTTGTTTAGAGTGTTGTATGAGTTGTTTTCGAGTGTTTGAGTTACTACATCATTTAGATGAGTTATGCTAATAAGGCAGGCCATGCGGTTCTTTTCTTTACTTTTTATTTAACCAGATAAAACTTTCTGAGATTAAAAATCTCTTTACAGAAGTGACCTGGCCAAGATGAGCAGCACAGCATTCTTAAAATAACACATCAGACACAATAAAGACACATCATCAATACAAATCAAACGGTTGCAATGATAATTTTGATAATGAAGTAATTAAATATCTTATCAGCGAATTAGTTTGATGAATAATGCCACAGCAGGTTGTACATTATATATGTGTTTTGGACTGTTCCTGGAGAAAATCTATTCCATATTCATGTATAAAATGTGAGGATTTAAAGTGTTTGAATAAATGCTGAATGGGATAGATTTTCTTTTTTATATATATCTATATATAATTTGACTGGAATAAGTTCATGTTCTGGTATGGTCACTTAGAGAATACTTGAACATTTTTCTTTATTTGTTTATTCAGTCAATACATGGCTTCGGATGAAGACACAGCAGCTCCGTCTCCAGTGTTTTTTTTTTTCTTAACTGTTTATTTCCCCTCATCACTTCATTATGGGTAAATATAATAATAATAATTCTTATAATAATTCTTCCTTAGGGTTGGGAACTGAGAACCAACGGTAGTGTTTTTTTTAAATGAACTGGAACCATGCAAGATTTCTAAGTTGCGGTTCCAGAAACGGTTCTGGTGTGATGGGTGGGCGAAGCGCGAGGAGGGTATCCTTTAATAGAGACTTCTCACCTCATGAATATTAGTATAGCAATGAATGCACTGAAAAGCCCTCGTGCTACTCATATACGTCAATTATCAATTAGAGAGGTGCAAAGCTGCACAATTAATCTTTAAAAGATTGCGTTCTTGATTTCATCACCCACATGATCTAATTCCTAAATGACAACCATTCACCCGTGTATATTAAAACTTTGACAAAAATAAAATCACGACATTCAAATCTGTGTTCGTGTTGCCGCTGATCTAGAGAGCAGTTGTCATGTTTAGATATAAATCGCTTTATAAACAATCTTTTCAAACACATTATCATTATCATTATTTCTGTAATAAATATTCCACTTATCACAGAAGTATACAATTATTATTCCGATAGAAACGCTGATGTTACCAATCAAAATAGAATAAATCACTTTCTAAAAGTAACTGGACTTCAAATAACTACTGTGTCGATTGCATTGTTCGGCCACTAGGTGGCAACAAATTACTGTTAAAAATGTGTCTATCACTTAATCATTCTTTCAGTCTTTATGAACCCAACTTTCTAAAATATTCTGTTTCACCTTTCTGGATCTTACATGTGTGTTCAAGCATCTTATTTGTGTTGAATTTGTGGTAACTCTTTACAGCAGGGCTCGACAATAAGGACTGCCCGATGGCCCGGGGCCAGTGTGAATGATGCTCGGGACAGTAGACTGAACGGTCACTTGCCCGATCGGGCCAGTGCTGTAGGGTGTGCGTTATATATCGTCTATGATATCGTAATTGTTGATTTAACGATCTGATATTATCGAGTATGTCCCTCACTTTACAAAAAACAAACAAAAACACACCCATTGAGTGCACGCATGCATGTGACATTGTCTAGTAGGTTAGACTAGTGCGCGTGCATATTTAGAGTGTACGCTTTCAATGCCTTTAGAATGCCCCAGAATTCAAGATAAGGGGCAGAAATGACCCTCTATATATTTCATATTTAACTTGTTAACCAATATTACACAAAGAGCGCCGTTTTTCTTCCCACGAAAATAGTTTCAAAGTCCACAGCATTGTTTTGCGTCTCTGAGCAACACTTCCTGAATGAATCAGCCGCTTCAATGAATCGGTTGAATCTCAATGATTCGCTCATTAACAGTGATTTGCTGCCACCTATTGGCGGGTTTAATTTCACATTTAAAGTGTCTTCATCTTTTTTTAATAATTTCAAATAACAGTAGGCTATTTAACATTTTATATTTTCAACATTAAAACATTTTTATGTATCTGTAACTGCTCTTGACTGATTCACTTTAATAAAGTTTAATCTATTCTATAGTTATATAGTTATACATTAGATTACAATTTCTGTACCTGAAAATCTCCTGTTTAAATCTACATGAAAAACTTGAAAAGCACCATTTATTTAATTTATATGTTTGTTCTGTTGTATTTGTGCTATTACTCGTAATTTGATTATTTGTTACTATTTTATTACTTATTGTTTATTTGTCTAACAGTATTTAAAATATAAGTTAATCTAGTAGCTTTTGGTGTCATAACCTTATTTATTGAGGTTAAATGTAACAAAGACAACAAAAACAATAACTATGTTTATTTTATAGGCCCATTTCCTTGTCTTTTACTTTTATTAATTTTTTGTTGTGGGGCCAGTGAAAATTTTGGTGGGGCAAGTAAAAATTTGAACCACTGGCCCGACCGGGCCAGTAGAAAAAATCCTTAGCGTTGAGCCCTGTACAGTAAGGTTCATTTGTTAACATTAGTTAATGTATTAACTAACATGAACTAACCTTGAGCAATACATTTGTTACAGTATTTGTTCATCTTTGGTAACGTTAATAAAAATACAGCTGTTCATAGTTTGTTCATTTTACTTCACAGGGCATTAACTAATGTTAACAAATACAGCTCTTGATTTTAAAGGTGCTCTAAGCGATCCTGGGTGGAGTAACTTCCTGTTGACATTCGAAGTGTTGTCAAACAAAACAGAGGCTAGCTAGGCCCTCCCTCCTGCTCCTCCTCCACCTCCCCTCCGTGCTTCCTGAAACAGTCATGAACGCGCATTTAAAATCATTCTTGTCGGTTATTGGCTGGAGCATGTTTATTATGATTCGTGGTCCAGGCTGCACCAGTTTGTTTTTATTGCCGTTTTTGGAGCTTGTGGCCACTACAGAGACCGCGTTTTTTTTACAGTGTGTTCAGGGGGCAGCTAGCGGATAGTGAGGAGATGTTTGCTGTATGTGACAAAAAATGTTTTGGCCTAAAAACGCGTGGCATCGCTTAGAGCACCTTTAATAATGTATTCATAAACATTAAAATGAACAAAGATTAATAAAGGCTGTAGAAATGGTTCATTTATTAGTTCTTGTTATTGTAGTTAACTAAAGTTAATTAATGAATTTTATTGTAAACTGTATTGTGAACCTTTTCACACAAATAATTATCAATCATGCATGCATACTTTGTCTAAACAGATGGCTTAGCAACATAATGGCATGACAGACACTGAAGGAATTGCTCGGTGATCGTCTAAAGAGTAGATACTGTACACAGTAGCTACTCTGCTGAACACAGGTGTGCTGCTGGTGTCATGCACAGATAGACAGTAGCCTAATGATTACCCCATTCATGGTCTTCCCAATATTATGAAAAATGAGATGCATATACACGCAAAATCTTCCACTGACTGGGTTTATAAAGGGAATTTTGAGCAGGTTCTGGCATATGCACGGTTTTATAAATTTGAAAACATTTCTGCGTACACACACTTTTAGGATGAAATCTACAGAAAGTTTTATACACGAGGCCCCTGGTCTCATTGTTTATACGTAGGTACATAACGTTTACAGGTACAAATGTACATTTTTGTTCATTTGGATAGATACTAAAAAATGATTTTGGACAGATGCTAATCCCACGCCTACCACTAAATGTACCCATAACCATTTCTTTAAAATATGTACAGCTATAAAGAAAAACGTCTCGGTTACAAAGGTAACCCTCGTTCTCTGAAGGAGGGAACGGAGACGTACGTCGGACAGACCGACGAATAGGAATCTCGCCAGAGAGGCCAATCTACTTCGAGTGTAACTAAAACGAGCCAATGCACATTGGCATGCAATCATATGCATCAGCTGCTCGCCTCACAGCGCGGGTATATAATGAGCAGCAGGTGCGTTGCATCTTCAGGTTTTCGCTGAGGAGCCGAACTAAGCAGGCGGCAGCACAGCAGGACAACGACTGTGGCGACGGGACGTACGTCTCCGTTCCCTCCTTCAGGGAACGAGGGTTACCTTTGTAACCGAGACATTCCCATTCAGTCGGTCACATTCGACGTACGTCGGACAGACCGACGAATAGGAATCCCCTACCAAAGCGCCACAGGAGCTGCCCTCGTCCAGCGCTCTGTTGTAAGCCACCTAAACCCCCTTGCCTGCGGACGGTGGGACAGGGCTAACACACAGAGAGGGTCGATCACTGTTGTTCCCAAACCCATTCAATGAGACTGTTGGATAACGCTGGGAAAGCGTAACCTTTCGTTAGGAAAGGAACGCTGCGGAAGCCACATCCTTCCCCAAAGGAGTTATGTGGAGAAGTACATATGGACTAACCCAGTAGGGCTGTGCTACATATGGAAGAACTGGGGTGACTCCAACTCGGTTAGAGATGGGTTCTCCCAGAGGGAAAGACACGGGCTTCGTTTAGGAGCAGCCGTGGAGAAAGCCATATGGGATCCCCGTAGGGTCACACATATGGAACCCAGCCTAAATCCGGTTCTCAGGGATGCAACGGAGTATAGGCCTGGCGCCAGACGCTCCGCCACTTCGGCTGCCGAAGGGTACCCGGAGGACTCAACAGGGTCTGCCCGTAGGGACTCTCTGGAGTGAAGAAGCGCATGCAGCGCAGCAAGCCGACACTAAGCCGGGGCCTCTCCGTGCCTCTGACCTGAGGCGAGAACATGGGAGGAGACCGGCTCAACACGAAGGCTATAGTATCTAGCGAACATGTTAGGTGCCAGCGCCCAGGAGGATGCTACACCTCTCGTGGAGTGAGCATGCAACCTGAGCAGGCAGGGCACGCCCTGAGCTTGGTAAGCCAGGGCGATGCCATCCACTATCCAGTGGGCCATCCTCTGCTTGGAGACAGCCTTTCCCTTCTGCTGGCCTCCGTAACAGACAAAGAGCTGGTCTGAGGTCCTGAAGCTTCGAGTTCTGTCTATGTACAGTCGCAAAGCGCGGACTGGACAGAGTAAAGCCAGGGCTGGGTCTGCCTCCTCCGAGGGCAGCGCTTGCAGGCTCACCATCTGGTCCCTGAAGGGAGTGGTAGGAACCTTGGGCACATAGCCAGGCCGGGGTCTCAGTACCACATGGCTGTCACCCGGCCCGAACTCCAGGCATGATTCGTTGACCGAAAATGACTGCAGGTCCCCTACCCTCTTGATGGAGGCCAATGCAACCAGCAGCAAAGTCTTCATAGACAGAATCTTTAAGTCTGCCGATTGCAAAGGCTCAAAGGGAGCAATCTGAAGTGCTCTTAGCACCAGAGCGAGGTCCCAAGAGGGTATGGAGGGGGGACGAGGAGGATTTAACCGTCTCACCCCCCTAAGGAACCTGACGACCAGGTCGTGCTGACCAACAGATTTGCCATCTATGTGGTCGTGGTAAGCGGAGATAGCAGCAGTATGGACTTTGAGGGTGGAGGGGGACAGCCTACGCTCCAACCCTTGCTGCAAGAAGGAAAGCACGACTCCGATCGAGCACCTTCGGGGGTCTTCTCGGCGAGAAGAGCACCACTCGAGGAACAGGTTCCACTTCGAGGCGTAAGCACGTCTCGTAGACAGTGCACGAGCCGAAGTGATGGTGTTAAGTACCTTGGGGGGTAAGTCTAGAACCTAGAACCTCTGCGTCCCGTCCAGGGACCAGACATGGAGTTTCCAGAGGTCTGGACGCGGGTGCCAAAGAGTGCCCCGTCTCTGAGAAAGAAGGTCTTTCCTCAGAGGGATGGGCCAGGGAGGGGCTGTCGCGAGGAGTGAGAGTTCTGGGAACCAGGTCCGGTTGGGCCAGTAAGGCCCAACTAGCAAGACCTGCTCCTCATCCTCCCTGACTTTGCACAGGGTCTGTGCAAGTAGGCTCACTGGGGGAAACGCATATTTGCGCAGGCCCCGGGGCCAGCTGTGTGCCAGTGCGTCTGTCCCGAGTGTTCCCCCGGTCAGAGAGTAAAACAACTGGCAGTGGGAGGTTTCTGGTGAGGCAAACAGGTCTACCTGAGCCTCTCCGAACTCTCTCCAGATCAGCTGAACCACCTGGGGGTGGAGTCGCCACTATCCTGGCAGCGCAGCTCGTGATAGCTCGTCGGCCACACGGTTGAGCACACCGGGAACATGAATGGCGCGAAGCGACCTCAGATGCTTCCGACTCCACAGGAGGAGATGGCGGGCGAGTTGTGACATGCGACGGGAGCGTAGACCACCTTGACGGTTGATGTACGCAACGGTCGCAGTGTTGTCCGTACGGACCAGTACATGCTTGCCCCGTAGCAGGCCTTTGAGGTGGCTCAGAGCAAGGCGTACTGCCAGCAACTCGAGGCAATTGATGTGCCAATGCAGATGGGGTCCCGTCCAAACCCCTGACACTGCATGCCCGTTGTACGTGGCACCCCAGCCGGTGGCAGAAGCATCTGTGAAAACCACAGCATGCCGGGACACTTGTTCTAGGGGCACTCCTGCCCGGAGAAACAAAGGGTCCGACCACGGACTGAAGGTTTGGCGGCACTCCTGAGTGACTGGCACCCGGAACGTGCCGCGTTGCCACGCCCATCTCGGGACTCGGCCGTGAAGCCAGTGCTGAAGCGGTCTCATATGAAGCAGACCGAGCAGTGTTACAGCCGCTGCAGCTGCCATATGCCCCAGGAGCCTCTGAAAGAATTTCAGTGGGACCGCTGTCCTGCCATTGAATGTATTCAGGCAGTTCAACAATGACCGAGCACGTTCCTCTGTGAGGCGTGCTATCTGTTCGACTGAATCCAACTCCATACCGAGAAAAGAGATCCTCTGCACAGGGGCGAGTTTGCTCTTTTCCCAGTTGACCCGAAGCCCCAACTGGCTGAGGTGTCTGAGCACCAGATCCCTGTGTTCTCACAACTGATCCCGAGACTGTGCTAGAATGAGCCAGTCGTCGAGATAGTTGAGGATGCGAACACCCTGTTCTCTCATGGGAACAAGGGCTCCCTCCGCGACCTTCGTGAAGACGCGGGGAGATAGGGCCAGCCCGAAGGGTAGGACTCTGTACTGGTATGCACGTCCTTCGAACGCGAACCGCAGGAATGGCCTGTGTCGCGGAAGGATCGAGACATGAAAGTATGCGTCCTTCAGGTCGATCGCTGCAAACCAATCCTGGGGACGGATGCATTCGAAAATGCGTTTCTGCGTGAGCATCTTGAACGGTAGCTTGTGAAGGCTCCGATTCAAGACTCGCAGGTCCAGGATAGGTCGTAACCCACCGCTTTTCTTGGGTACAATAAAGTAGGGACTGTAGAACCGTGACCTCATATCGGCTGGAGGGACCGGCTCTATCACGTCCTTCGCCAGTAGGACTGCGATCTCCGCACGCAAGACAGGGGCATCGACATCTTTCACTACAGTGAAGTGGACGCCCTTGAACCTGGGGGGACGCCGGGTGAACTGAATCGCGTAGCCGAGCCTGATGTCCGAATGAGCCAGCGGGGTGAGCGCTAACCAGGCTCCCAGAGACCGCACCAGCGGGACCAGAGGAACCACAGGCGTACCCGCAGCGGGGCAGCGAGGTGGAATGCAGGGAAGTGGCCCGGGAGGCTCTCTCTGCAAGGCGTCACAGTGTGCTGTGCAACACTTACCTGCTTCCACGGGTGGACAGAGGGAGCAGTCGAGGCTTTGACTGCCTGCTGCACGCTGCTGTCCGCTGGCGACAGAAGAGGGGGATGAGAGTGGTGAGGTTCTTGCCCTCCCACTGCTCTCCGAGCCCTCTTCGGACCCGGAGATAGAGGAAACTGCTCTTTTATTGAGAATTTGGGTACAGAAGGAAACATAAGATTCTCCACCCGGCCCTCCTCCGGGGGAAGGAGCGGTGCGGTCACCATCTCCTGTAGAGCAGTCCCATCCATCTCCAGGTCGCCCGTCCTAGGGCCGCTTGGACTTGGCCTTGCCACCCTTCTTCTTGGGGGGTGGCGGGACGGGCTGGGCGCCCTGACCGCGACCGGCTCCACGGCGCCGCTTAGCTGGAGGCTGCTGCTGCTGGGGCGTAGGAGTGGGGGCGGCCGCAGGGGGGGCGCCCTCGGCGACGGGCAGTCTGAGGTGCTGCGGGCGGTGGTGGAGCAGCAGCTGACCGCCTCAGCAGGATGTGACAGATGGCCTCAGACTGCTTCTGTACAGCCGAGAACTGTTGGGCGAAGTTCTCGACTGCGTCGCCGAAGAGGCCGGTTTGGGACACGGGGGAATTAAGGAACCTGACTTTGTCGGTATCCCTCATGTCCGCCAGACACAGCCAGAGATAGCGCTCCTGGACCACAAGTGTGGACATCGCACGACCCACTGACCGCGCCGTGACCTTCGTCGCACGAAGCGCGAGGTCCGTCGCAGCACGAAGTTCCTGAAGAACCTGTGGGTCATGGCCACCCTCGTGCAGATCCTTCAGTGCCTTGGCCTGATGGACCTGCAACAACGCCATAGCGTGTAGGGCAGAGGCAGCTTCCCCACAGGCCTGGTAAGCCTGATCCGACGAGTACTTACAGGCCCGGGAAGGGAGAGACGGCTCCCCCCGCCAGGTGGAGTAAGGGCACAGTTGCATAGCAACGGCCCGCTCCACAGGGGGTATGCGCGTATAACCCTTAGCTGCCCCGCCGTCAAGGGTGGTGAGGAAGGAGGACCCACCGACACGGTTTCGGGCAGTAAAAGGTGCCGTCCACGTGCCAGTGAGCTCTTCATGCACCTCCGGGAAGAAAGGCACTGGGGTGGGGGGCTGAGAACCAGCCCTTGCCACCCCGAGATACCAATCGTCCAACCTCGAGGGCTCGGGACACGGTGGAGGATTCCACACGAGCCCGACTCTGTTGGAGGCCCGGGAAAGCATAGCCATCATTTCCGGGTCTGAATCGGGCACAGTTGTCACTCCCGAAGGAGGCAGCTGCGCCGAATCGTCATCCCCAGAAGCGTCAGGCTCACCCTCCGATGCAGCGATCGACATCCGGTCATCTTGGGGAGCTCCGAAGGATACGGATGGTACACACCTCTGGGGCGGTCCACCGCGCTCCCCCGGCAGCTCTACTGGCTGCGGAGTGCAGGAGGGGTGAGGGTTCCTAGGGGGTTGGTTCCCCGAAGGAAACGCGCTCACCGTAATCCTCGTCCACAAACGCCGCCTCAGCGTGCCTTAAGCCTAAGCACGCGATACAGCGTTGGTGACCATCCCGAGGCGCCAGGCAACGACCGCATCCAGCAGCACACAAGTAGAACTACATCTTTAAAAAGACGCAAACTACTCGTGTAAGCTCTTTCAAGGACTAACTCTCTCAGTGCCGAAACACACAGGGGAAAGCCGCTGCAACACAGACAGGGAATGTGCAGCCTGTCGTGTGCACTCTCTTTGCAGGTGCTGCTCTTACCAGCTGTCAGAACAGCCTTTTAGCGCTCTAAAGCGCACCGTTACCAGCCGTCAAAACGGCTTTCACAGCTGAAACACAGCTTTTTGCTCAAATAAAAGGCAAAAATGAAAAAAAAGCAAAGAAGAGAAAACGAAATCGGCCCCGCTGCTGTGCTGTTCCTCCTGCACCGGACGAGAAGAGCAGTCAGAGAGAGAGCTGGCTCGTTGAAGTCCGTCTTCAAAACACTCGCTCGTAGATACTACCGTGTTGAGTAGTTCGGCTCCGAAGCGAAAAGCTGAAGATGCAACGCACCTGCTGCTCATTATATACCCGCGCTGCGAGGCGAGCAGCTGATGCATATGATTGCATGCCAATGTGCATTGGCTCGTTTTAGTTACACTCGAAGTAGATTGGCCTCTCTGGCGAGATTCCTATTCGTCGGTCTGTCCGACGTACGTCGAACGTGACCGACTGAATGGGAACATAAGATAAGAGTAATCACAATAATTTATTTATCGCAAAAATGTCAAAAGTACTCCAAATGATGATGTGTCGCAGTGCTTTTGCGGTACATAATAGTTTTTTTTTTTGTGAAGTACAGAGCAGAATTTAAGTTATTAATCACTGAAAATCTTATCCTGATCCACTCCAGGAAAGTGCACATTTCTCATTCAAACCAATATCCCCCGAAACACAGCATGTCGCAATCAGTGATGAAGCAGGCGAGAGCCAATGGCTGTTTCTCAATTCTAAGAATGCAAAGAAAGTATTTGCGTTCTCTCTTGCCAGGTGACATTGAAAGAACGAACTCGAAAGGACACAGGGACACAGAATGCATCTTTGTGAGAATTGAGATGTGCTGTGATCTTGTTGCTCAACTGACCGTTCAGCACATATTAGGCAGTGGGTCAGCACCATCCAGTTCTCAATAAATAAAATATAACATCACAGATGTCATAACCTATTAAGATATTTACTTACATTATTGTTATTATTTTAAATAATAAGGTTCATGAGTTAACATTAGTTAACTACATTAGTTAACATGGTTCCAAGATCAGCAAGGATGTTGATCCAGGAACATGGTCTGCTTGATATCCAAGATGGCGCTGGTGTTTGTGGCTTGCCGTCTGCTTCCCAGTTTGTTTGTCTTCGCTCTGTCTGCTGTTCTGTGTTCCTCTGTTACGAGTTTGCCAACTCTGTTACAGTATGATCGTCAAAATTTGTTGGAGATAAGATCTTCGATGGAAAAGTTGCATACCGTTTTGCCGAGTGGATTTGATGCCCAACAAACAAACATGAACTAATAATGAACTGCACCTATACAGCATTTATTAATCTTTGTTAATGTTAATTTTGACATTTACTAATACATTATTTAAAAAAAATCTTGTTAACATTAGTTAATGCACTGTGAACTAACATGAACAAACAATGAACAACTGTATTTTCATTTACTAACATTAACGAAGATTAGCAAATACAGTATGAAATGTATTGCTCATGCTTAGTTCATGTTAGTTAATACATTAACTAATGTTTAACTCATGAACCTTATTGTTAGTGTTACCGAAATATTTTTTTTTATCTTACATGAGTACTTGTGTAAATGAGTGTATATTTAATATTATGCTTTGTCAACATTAAGATTCTTTTAAATAGGGCAATTAAAAAGTAATGCAGGCTTTCTCCAGGTATTTATAACTTTATTAAAATTATGCCAAACAGAGCGACAAATATTTTCTTTCACAAGCCATCAAATATTTTCAAGCTTTCAGTGAGAATTTCTTGAGCGAGAACAAGAGAAGTATAAAGCTTACAGGCTTCTGTACGCCATCCGCCCACGATGACTTTGGATTTTTAATGGTTCGATTCTTTCAAATCTGCACTCAATGTGTCGTTGATGAAAAGAACACATTTTTTAAACACAATTTTACAATACAAAAAGTAATACTATCTATTGCAACTGTTCGAACATTAAGAATGTTATGTACTCATAAATTCATATTAAATTTTAAATTAATTGATTTTAGTGTTTTTTTTTATCTAGATGAATGGCCATAGCTTAAAAAATGTCATGGTGCGACCATGATTTATCTTAAAATGTATTTATTTCCTAAACATGCTTAACATTTTTTTTTTTTTTTTTTACAAGTTATCAGTAATTAAAGTGTTTAGAAACAAAGTATTTGCAGTTTAACCCTCTACCGCATAGTGTTGCCATATGGCAACATACTCTTTGTGTTCATTTCCTTGCTACCGTCTCTTTAAGAGAACATTCTAGTTTTTTTTGTTGGTAAGAGAAGACCTTAGTTTAGCCAATGATGTGCTTTGGTTAAGTCACATGACATGCAATTTTTTTTCTGTGATGCGATATCTGACAGACTGCCGTCTCTTGTCGGTAGTTGCTGAAAGCAAACTAAAATGTCAGTAACAAACAGGAACCCGCCCATATCACATTCACAAAAAAAATGTTAACATCATCTCAGGTAAGGTATGATAACATATTCACCACTCAAAAAAGTTTTTATGAAATTATTTTTTGGTAAATCGAGAAAATGTCTGTGTTGCCATATGGCAACACTGCGCAATAATGGAATGACATTATTATAATAGGTTAGATAGCTAGCAAAAGTTAGCTGCAGTCTGTTAAGCTATAACAATAAAAACATTAATGCTAGTGATATAATGTTGATTAGTCGTATGTTAAGGACTGCCATGGCATTTGTATTATGGATTAAATCAACATCAGAGATCTGCCATCACAGCCAGTATACTGGCCCAGACCTACCACTGTCCTACCATTGTGTCTCAAAAAGGCAGGTGCAAGTGGCTGTAAGTGTATTGTTAGGGTGAAGAGCATCAAATGTGATGTCTACATGTGTCTCACCTCTGAAAAAAATGCTTTTTGAAGTTTCGTACAGAAAAAAGGTGAAGTTTCAAGGATTATGGGGGTTCATGTTCATAACCTTCCTCTCATAAGATTGCGTAATGTTGAATTTTCATGAACTGCAATGTTTTTGGTTTTATGTCAATGTTTTATGATACATGATGAACAGTATTAGATTTGTTTTTAACTGTCTACATTTGCAATTTAAATAATATTAATGAAAAATGTAATGAAATTTAAAGAATATAAAGCATTATTCAGCAAAAGAGAATGGAAAAGCACAAGATGTTGGAAAATAAGCATAAGGTATTGTTTATAATTACTGCTAAAGCTTATAATAGCACCAATTGATTCAATACAAACAACATTTCTGAGGAAAAATATTAACTTTATACACTTACACTTATTCTAAGTTATTTCCACTATTGTACGTTGTTGCCATATGGCAACATATCATAAAGTACCTTAAAATAATATTTTTTTCCAAATTTTTTTTTACAGCACTTTAAGTTAAGCCATTCTAAGAAAAGAAAAAGAGTCAAATATTTTTTTTTTATAGATTTATCATAATGCGTGCGGTAGAGGGTTAAGATTCTGTAAAGACTGACCCTATATTTTTGTTCTATAACTTCAGAGTTGCCTTCTTAAATGTAGTTTAATACTTACTTTCCCTGTAAATAGCATAAAAATGATAAAAATGTTTTAAACCAGATTTTATTAATTTCACTGAATTTTCATGAACACAAATTTTATAAACACCTTTTTATATATAAAAGAATCACATCGCAAACAAGTGCACCATTTCATTTAAGTTGAAATTAATTATTTAATTCATCAAGGACACATTAGGCTTAAATTGATCAAAAGTGACACACTGTAAAACCGAACAGTGAAATTAATTAAATTAAATGAGTTTGTTTCACTCAAATAATAATGAAAGTCCATTGTACTTAATAGAAAAAAGTTGCATGAACTCAATTTCATTGTAGTAAGCTGAACTTAATAATAATGCTTTGCGTCAGACCATATAAATAACTGTTGAAATTAAGTGTTATTTTGTGTGTTTTTGCACAAGATTAACATATGGAGATATAAGTTAATGTTTAATGTTGTGTTATGTTGGGATTCAGGGGGGTTCTGTTATTGTTAGTTTTGTAGGGTTACCACTGTGGTGAAGAGTAGAGCCTGTGGTTAGGTTGAGGATAAGCTGCAAAACATTTAAGACCACATATGTTGTTTGATTACATATATGCAAGTATGTAATGACTCTCTGATAATGTCTCTCTGATAGTTATAATAGCATGTGTTATTTTCTATGTAACATTTAACCAAGATCTGAATGTGATGTTTATGTAAATTAACTGTATGTAATTAACATTATGATGAGTTGGGAAAGGGATACTGGTGACGGGATTGTTAGTGAGAGACACCTGTGCACCACACTGGCTTCGATCCGCTTCCATGGCTCTCAGCCCCACCCCACTTGTCACAAAAATTTTATGTTCTACCAACTTTTAAAAAATGAGTTAGTTTACTTAAATGTTTTGAGGTAATACGTTTCCTCAAATGTTTTGAGTATTCTGAACTTATTGGGTTTTACAGTACAGTAAAGACATTTATAATTTTACAAAAGGACATAAATCTATCATGGAAAACATTCTGCAATGGTCGCACCACATGAATTGGCCACCTAAACAAAAGCTAGCTTCCCACAAAAGTCACTATGAAATTTGTAATAGAAGTATATATTTGCAGAAATAACTCAGTATTCATTGTTTTTTTTTTTTTGAGGTTATACCACATGATGTGGGAACTACATACCAGCTGTTAAAAAGATTTTTTTTTTTTTTTTTTTTTAAAGTTACAAACCTGCTCGCTGCTTCCATGGGTCCTTAATTCGCAAATTGGTATATGATGCAACTTGCTTTCTTTGAATGGATTTCAACATGAAAGTCCCAAAGTGGACATTTTTTGATGGCTGCACTACATGATATTTCATAAAATGGACATCATCGGACAAAGTTTGTTTGTATAAAACTGAAAACTGAAAGAAATGCAACCGGACAGAAAATGTAGGTGTCACGTCATTGACCCACTTGCGTTCTTAAAGATTGGAACTGGACTTTGACGATTGATGATGACATAGTTCAAGAACACAAATACTGTGTCCCAGTTTACATATACTTCCTAAATAGTATTCGAAATTAGAATTTAGTGTGTTCCAAATCGTAGTACTGTTTGTATCGTATTGTTGTATCAGATATAAGATGATGTTTTTTTCTTAGAAATACATCTGAAAAAAACGGGTTCATCTTATATTCAGGGTCTAGACCAGGGGTGGCGAATTCCGGTCTTGGAGAGCCACAGTCCTGCAGAGTTCAGCTCCAATCCTGATAAAATCTCAACTGCATGTAGCTTCCTAGTAACCCTTCAGACCTTGATTAGTTTGTTCAGGTGTGTTTGATTAGGGTTGAAGCAAAACTCGGCAGGACTGTGGCTTTCCAGGATTGAGGTTTGACACCCCTGGTCTAAACTTTTACATGTCAACAATACAGAGTTCTCCACCACCCATGACTGGCAGTTGAAGGTGCCACTACATTTCTCTCCAAAATGGTAGGAAATTAAATTTGAAAGATTTCAACTGTGACAAGATGATTGACAGGGCAGTTTAAAAGGACAGGATGCACATAAATAAGCATCAAAACTGTCGTCAAAGACATAATTATGACAAATGTGTCCCAAAGCTTGCACTTCTACACTTCTGCTACACACTCAAAAGTACAAACCCGATTCCAAAAAAGTTGGGACACTGTACAAATTGTGAATAAAAACAGAATGCAATGATGTGGAAGTTAAAAATTACAATATTTTATTCAGAATACAACATAGATGACATATCAAATGTTTAAACTGAGAAAATGTATCATTGTAAGGAAAAAAAAATAGGTTGATTTTAAATTTCATGGCATCAACACATCTCAAAAAAGTTGGGACAAGGCCATGTTTACCACTGTGTGGCATCCTCTCTTCTTTTTATAACAGTCTGCAAATGTCTGGGGACTGAGAAGACAAGTTCAGACAGGACCACTTTGGCAAGTTACTTGAGTTTATTGAACACAATTATCTTTGGCGGTATGGTTCCTTATGGGTTCTTGCTCCAAAATTAATTGAACATACAAGAGCTTTAACATTAACCCCCCGGAACCATCAGCTTGGAAATACATAGACAATTAAGACACTTAGTAATGTCTTTAAAGCGAACATGGTAATCGTGTAGATATGGCAGTGGGACGTCTATACTGTAGCTTGGTTATGAGGATGAGTGTCTCTCGGCAGTGAGGTCCATGCCAGCCGGGACTTGAAAGCCTTAGTGATCTGAAACAATAGAAGGCGACAACCAGAAGGTGCACAGTAATCTGCTCATGCTTATAATGGGGGGGAGGGAGGGAGGGAGGGAGGGAGGGTTGCGAGCAGTTTGAGCATACTTACCGAGCAGCAATGCCACGTATATATGTCCCGTGTCTAATAGGAGAATGGTATTGATTGGAGCGATTTGACAGCTGACCGCGTCAGAATAGGACCGTGTTGTCCCATTCTTGTCTAATACAGGCTTCTAGTTGCTCAACTGTCTTAGGTATTCTTTGTCGCATCTTCCTCTTTATGATGCACCAAATGTTTTCTATGGGTGAAAGATCTGGACTGCAGGCTGACCATTTCAGTACCCGGATCCTTCTTCTACGCAGCCATGATGTTGTAATTGATGCAGTATGTGGTCTGGCATTGTCATGTTGGAAAATGCAAGGTCTTCCCTGAAAGAGACGACGTCTGGATGGGAGTATATGTTGTTCTAGAACTTGGATATACCTTTCAGCATTGATGGTGCCTTTCCAGATGTGTAAGCTGCCCATGCCACACGCACTCATGCAACCCTGTACCATCAGAGATGCAGGCTTCTGAACTGAGCGCTGATAACAACTTGGGTTGTCCTTGTCCTCTTTAGTCCGGATGACATGGCGTCCCAGTTTTCCAAAAAGAACTTCAAATTTTGATTCATCTGACCACAGAACAGTTTTCCACTTTGCCACAGTCCATTTTAAATGAGCCTTGGCCCAGAGAAAACGCCTGCGCTTCTGGATCATGTTTAGATATGGCTTCTGTTTTGACTTATAGAGTTTTAGCCGAATGGCACGGTGGATTGTGTTTACCGACAATGTTTTCTGGAAGTATTCCTGAGCCCATGTTGTGATTTCCATTACAGTAGCATTCCTGTATGTGATGCAGTGCTGTCTAAGGGCCCAAAGATCACGGGCATCCAGTATGGTTTTCCAGCCTTGACCCTTACGCACAGAGATTGTTCCAGATTCTCTGAATCTTTGGATGATATTATGCACTGTAGATGATGATAACTTCAAACTCTTTACAATTTTTCTCTGAGAAACTCCTTTCTTGTATTGCTCCACTATTTTTCGCCACAGTACTGGGGGAATTGGTGATCCTCTGCCCATCTTGACTTCTGAGAGACCCTGCCACTCTGAGAGGCTCTTTTTTATACCCAATCATGTTGCCAATTGACCTAAGTTGCAAATTGGTCCTCCAGCTGTTCCTTATGTACATTTAACTTTTCCGGTCTCTTATTGCTACCTGTCCCAACTTTTTTGGAATGTGTAGCTCTCATGAAATCCAAAATTAGCCAATATTTGGCATGACATTTCAAAATGTCTCACTTTCAACATTTGATATGTTACCTATATTCTATTGTGAATAAAATATAAGTTTATGAGATTTGTAAATTATTGCATTCCTTTTTTATTCACAATTTGTACAGTGTCCCAACTTTTTTGGAATCGGTTTGTATGTACATTTTCTTCACCAAACAGTAAATACTTTTAGGTCATAGTATAAGTAGGCGAATTGGGACACAGCAAAGGACACGAGTAGGGCTGCAGCTATCTATTATTTTAGTAATCGAGTATTCTACAGATTATTCCGTCGATTAATCGAGTAATCGGATAAGAAGTACTTGTTTTTTTTTTATTAAAGAACAATACTAAATATACAAGAGAAAATAAGGCAGGTCTCTTAAAATGAACAACTAATTTGTTTCCTTTTTAGAAAAATTAAAAATTTTATTGCTGAAATTGCATTAATTAAAATCTGTGAAAACTAAACCAATTTAGTGCATTTAATTTCCATATTACATTTAAAATGCAAATACAAATATATAAATAAAAAAATCATAAAAATATAAAAATCTATTTTTAAATTACTTTTAAAAAAAGTTAATAAAACTAAGGCATAAATCAAAATAATAGCAGGAGGAGAAAGATGAGACAGTATTTCTAATGAAATCTGCACAACTTTGAATTAAACAGTATTTTGATGGAAGTGTCTTATAAACTTAGCAAGTTCCCAAGACGGGCTAATGTACATTCATTTTGTCACGTTCCCAGTCATTCCCGGACTACATTTCCCACAATCCTCCCTGGCAATCACCTGCACTCACTCCACCAATCACCAATTGCCACATACTGCTACAGCACATTATCTGGACTATTTAAGCCACACACACCCTCACATACTTTGCGAGATCTTGTTAACCATTGTTGCAATTCTGAGCATTTCTATCTTGTCTGTCTGTCTTCCTGCCTGTTACTGATCCCGTCTGTTACTCGTGTTACGATTCCTGCTGCCTGCCCTTTGGACCTTTTGGATTGTTTATTGTTTCCTGGTTTTGTGAATGCTTTCCGCCTGCCCTGATTCATTGCCTGTTCCTCAACTACGATTCTGCCTGCTCTCTGCCATACCTGTTTGGACCTGTTTGCCATTGCCTGTCTTACTACGAGTTCTGTTTAATAAAAGCCTGCAGATGGATCTTACCCTGAGTCCCGCCTCGTTACACATTTACTATATTTACCTGACATTTTGTTTTCTGTGGTATTTTTATGCATCACTGTGAGAGGAGTAGGGGTGTGTGTGTGTGTGTGTGTGTGTGTGTTCGTTCTTGTGGTTTATGAGGACACAAATGTGTATAATAACATGGGTATTACAACGTAAACATGGTTCCTGTGTCCTTGTAAACCTACTGGCTTAAAAAACATACTAAATAATGTGATGTTTTTTTTTAATTCAAAAAATGCAGACAGTTTCCTGTGATGGGTAGGTTTAGGGGTAGGGGTAGTGTAGGGGGATAGAATATACAGTTTGTACAGTATAAAAACCATTATGCCTATGGAGAGTCCCCGTAAACCACATATACAAGTGTGTGTGTGCGTGTGTGTGTGACAGAGAGAGAGAGTGAGACTATCATAACAGCATATTGATTCAGGCTAAATGCAAACACTAATGTTACCTGCTGTCGACTCCACAGAAAGTGGGATGAAAAGGCATGATATTACAGAGACAGCAGATGGCGGACAGCGTGGCCCAAACTAATCTCGCCAGTGCGGCGCTGTCCAGTTAACAGCGCAGCGCAAACCACATTACTTACTGCTCAGCAGAAATTCAGGGGTTTTTCACTGCACATTAAATAATGAAGATCAGCATGAAGTTATTACATTTTTTACATTAGTTGTGTTTGACAGGCTACTTTGAAGAATTGCATATGTAGCCACGTCCTCACTGTGCAGTCAAGTTGGTCGCACGGCACGGGCCATTGAGCCGCTCAGATGACATGTCAGCGCGAGCTCTGTAAAACTGTGTCGTTTCGTCCCACTTTTGGTGTGAATGACTTCCCATCTTCTTTGTTTACATCACGTCCATAGTTTAGTGGTTTGTGCTCAAATTCTTTATTTCAAATGTAGGCGCGCAGCAGGCGCGCTCATAATGGAAGCAACGTGGTCGTGACACGCATGCTTTGCGTTTTCCAGGCGCATCGAGATGAAAAATTCTCAACTTTTCAGAATGCCGCAAGCACACCGCAGGTCATGTGACAAACCAACTGATCAGCTTCTACCTTTCTGTAACAAAACATCAAAAGCTCAGCCAAACAGCTGATCATAGCTGTACAGGGTGGTTTTTATATCTCATCTCCATAATTATATAGAGTAGTAAAGCTAATGCAAGGGCTAGAAATCAATTTTCCTGAAACTTCCTCATCATCGTGGAGAGCACAGATCATGGGTGCATAGCAATGACAGATGCCACGGGAGCGCAAACGCTTTGGAAAGAAGGAGAAAGCGGTGCGGCCACGCTTTCCACGCATTTTAGATGCGATATGTGAGCGACCCCTAAAGCTTCTTGAGGCGGCAGGGTTGCCAAGTAATGCGGTTTTCCTGTGGAATTGGGCTACTTTTAAAGGTGCCCTTGACTCAAAAATTGAATTTACCCTGGCATAGTTAAATAACAAGAGTTCAGTACATGGAAAAGACATACAGTGAGTCTCAAACTCCATTGTTTCCTCCTTCTTATATAAATCTCATTTGTTTAAACGACCTCCGAAGAACAGGCGAATCTCAACATAACACCGACTGTTACGTAACAGTCGGGGTATACGCCCCCAATATTTGCATAATGCCAGCCCACGTTCCCAACAATTATCAAAGGCATTAGACAAGGGTAGCCAGTAACGTCTGGATCTGCACACAGCCGAATCATCAGACTAGGTAAGCAAGAACAACAGCGAAAAATGGCAGATGGAGCAATAATAACTGACATGATCCATGATATCATGATATTTTTAGTGATATTTGTAAATTGTCTTTCTAAATGTTTCTTTAGCATGTTGCTAATGTACTGTTAAATGAGGTCAAAGTTACCATCGTTTCTTACTGTATTCACGGAGACAAGACTGTCGTTATTTTCATTTTTTAAACACTTGCAGTCTGTATAATGTATAAACACAACTTCATTCTTTATAAATCTCTCCAACAGTGTAGGATTAGCCGTTAGCCACGGAGCCCAGCCTCAGATTCACTCAGAATTAAACTTGTAACATCAAAATAAATACTTTACTCACATAATTCGAAGCATGCATACAGCATGCATGACGAACATCTTGTAAAGATCCATTTGAGGGTTATATTAGCTGTGTGAACTTTGTAAATGCGCTGTAATATAGTTGACAGCTCGTGTGGCAGGAAGCTCGCGTCTTAAAGGGGCGGTGTCGAGTGAAATCAGTGCATAGTTAATGGTGCCCCAAAATAGGCAGTTAAAAAAATTAATTAAAAAAAATCTATGGGATATTTTGAGCTGAAACTTCACAGACACATTCAGGAGACACCTTAGACTTATATTACATCTTGTAAAAAAACGTTCGTGGGCACCTTTAAACTGTTGCCGTGGGTTAATTTTTTTCTCTACTGGTTAAAGGTTTATTTGACTGAAATGCTTGTATTGAGATATTTTACCAATTTTACATTCTAACAATGATACAACTATGGTAGATGATGAGTTTTGTTTGGAAGAGCACTGGTAGTGAGCTCCTTTATGAAAACAGTGTTTGGTTACTACTATGATTTTTAAGTTGAATTGTGTATAACGCATACAGTGACTGTAGAAATGTATTTTAGGTATTTAGGCCATTGAGCTAGTTTTGTTATGCAGACCTGGCCACCCTGTGAGGTGGCAAGTTTTGAATTTATAACGAGTGCGGGATTTGATGTTTCATGGTCGCTGCTGAGAATGGAGATGAAGATCACTGAATAAAGGCTTGAATCTGTTACTCACAATCAAATGGATTCTAAAGATTTGGTTTACAGCACACAAATAAAATTCATTACTTTTGTGAATTTATGTTTTGCGTTTTTGGTGTATTTTATTGTCAGTCACAGCATAGAACTATACGGAAAAAGCTTTTTGTGTCCCACGGCAAACAAAATAAATATTATAAAACAAATAATGGTTAAACAATTACAGAAATGTTATTTATTTTAACATTTTATAGTGCAGTCTTTTTTTAACATTATGTAATCCTTCGAAAAATGTCTCGGGTTACTCATGTAACCATGGTTCCCAGAAAACACTATGGGAAATGCCTCCATGTGAACGGGTGTCTGAAATGCTTATCAAATCACGGCAATCGTATTGACTGGCGACAGCCCATGTCATCAAGGTGCGACCCAAAAGTATATAAGAGGCGCCTGGAGAAAATGTCATCCACTTATCGTCTGAAGGGACTGTTCAGCAGGCGGCCCCGAGGCATGGCAGGGAAATGCAGTGTCTCGTTCACTCTCAGGGAACCATGGTTACATGCATAACCTGAGACATTCTCTTTCGAAAGGGAACTCGCACAGCGTTGAATGCTATGGGGAACAATATACCCATGACGGCATGCTGAGGGGAGTGCATGCCAAAGAATGGCAGTGTATGACTACTGTCAGATCAAGCAGTTTCAACTGAAATGCCAGAATCACTCTCCCAATGGGTCCCAATTGGGCTGTCAGTGACAGCACTCCCTACAGTCATAGCCCAAGCTACAAGCCTCAAAGAGGCCTCCAAATATGAAGGCCTGCCAAGACTTGGGACCAACAGCTTCATATAGATGGGGTCCCTTTTTAGGAAATGTGGCTAGGGAGCCCGAGGGAACCCCAGCCAGTCACTTCTCAGGGAACATAGTCGACCCCGAATGCCACCAGTGAGGCTGACCTGGTTTCTTTCTTACTTTACTAGTAACCTAGTCTGGCCAGCAACCTGTCTGTTTCCTAGAAACAGAGTCTCTAGATTACACAGCATAGCACTTTTCAGACCTTGCAACCGAGGGGAGTCATTCTGCTCGATCCTAGTATCTACAGAGCGCTCATTTTTCAAAGCACTAAGGAGGCTGTGCACTCTAGAGACCCTAGTGAGGGGAGTGCTCTCAGCCTGAGGGCTAATCTAACTGGGAGGTCTGATGTGAGGCCTTCAACTGTCAAAACCCAGTATTGATGGGAGGTTGCCCTCAGGGAGGCCTGCTAAGGCTAGCTACCTGATAGCAAGCATCCACTAACTGCCAAAACCCAGTATGCTGGGAGGTCGCCCTCAGGGAGGCCTGCCAAGGTCAAGTACCTGATAGCAAAATTTTGCTGGCTGACACACTCCCACATTGTTGGGAGCCCGCCTTCAGGATGGCCTGCTGAGGCCAGCTAGCTGATAGCGAGTCTTGCTGGCTGACAGGTACCCATATTAATGGCGAGTTAACCTTCAGAGGCCCACTAGGGCCAGTCACCTGTAAGCAAATCTTGTTAGCGAATAGAACCCAAACCATTGCGGACTCGCCCTCAGAGAGGCCTGCTAAGGCCAGCTACCTGAAAGCTAGCTTTACTACTGAGAAATAGCCACACTGTTGGGGACTCTCCCTCAGAGAGGCCTATTGGGGCCTGCATATCTGGAAGCGAGTCATTACTAGCTGCCGCATATCCCATTATTGGGGACTCGCTCATAGGGAGGCCTGCTAATGTCAGCCACCTGATAGCGAGTCTGCTAAACACCCAAGTGTTGGAGACTCACTCTCAGGGAGGCCTGCTAAATCCAGCAACCTGATAGAATGTTTTCTAGTAAAAATAGACTATCTATGCAATGCCTAAGCCTGTAACCTAAACATATTGTCAACAAGCAGTTTAATTAATAAAAACACTATTTTACCCTTTGAGCAAGGGGAGTACAGTCTTATGCCACCATGCTCTGGAGGAGGCCTGACCAAGGGCCTACCACTCCAGATGAACACGGGCGTCAACACGTGGCAATGCTTGGGCTTCAAGGGAGTGTACTCATTAACCAGACTAAGTAAAGGTTAAATATTCCGCTCGATCAAAGCCAAGATGGTGCAGGGCAGAATAGTACAGTGCTAATAGCAAAGTACTCCCCTGTTAAAACAGGGTCTTATTTGAGTACTATCAGCATGACCCTGAGAATACTACAGGATGGAGGCCTATCAGTGTGCTCTTACCATGACAGAAATGGTATCTGCACTCTGCCCTAGGGTAATGGAGGCCTTTCCTTAAAAAGGCAACCACATTCGACCCAGCACTTGAACATCAGTTCAGCAGGCTTAAGGGAGAGCCTAGACTAGAGGCCTAGCTATTAGCTAGATTCTGAAGAGCAGGGCCACAGCAAAAATACACTATTCAGAAAGTGAAAGGGGCCTAACACCACCCAGGAGACAACTGCACCGGAGAGGCCTAAGTTAATGGCCTGCGACCCTAGCCATTATCTATTCTGCCTCTACCAACATGCATTTACCCAAATGCAGAAAGGGGGCGGGCCTTGGCCAGAGGACTCTCGCAATGAGAGGAGGACAACACTAGGAATGCTAGATGGAACCTACACTCAGATAGTGAGGGGTCAGGGGCAAGAATGCTAGCAGACCGCCTCCACTAACCCTAGTATTAGCCTAGGCACAGCTCCTCCACTGCTTCAGGGGAAAGACCCTGCCCCTGATCGAGATCCTTCAGCAGGTCTGCCTGGTATGCCTTCAACACTGCCATCATGTGCGGGGCAGCACCAGCCTGACCCGCTGCTGCGTATGCCCTGCCATTTAAGCCTGATGTCACTTTAATAGGCTTAGATGGCAGGGTCAGAGCTTTCAGTGTCGATGCCTGCCCCTACGCGAGATAATCCGCAAATGTCTCATCAATCGGTAGCATCGACACATACCTATATTCGCCCAATACCTTGACATCAGCGAAATTAGCCTGAATGAAAGTGCGCATTCACTCTCTGACAGCAGAGGGCGCTAATGGAACAGCAGAGTGCAACGGTTACCCCGGAAACCCCATAAACAAAGCAACTGCGCTGGTGAAGTTTTTAAAATGCCTCAAACATATATTTTAATCTGGACTACAACATGCCCTAATGATTAGAAATGTTCTGATTATTTGTTATTGTTCAGTAAAACTTAAAGACATACAGCTTCGTTAGTTAACATGTTAATTCATTATTACCAAACTGACAATGAAAAATACTTATAAAGCATTAATTATTCTTAGTTAATGTTAATTTCTTAGTTACTGTTTAATAACATTACTAAAATCAAAAGTACTTATTTAATGGACCTGAGAGAAAACTAACAATGATCAGTTGTGTTTCTTAACTAACATTAACAAAAAATAATACTTTCTGTAACAAATGTAGCTGTTGCTCAATCTTAGTTAATGCATTAAATAATGAAACCTTATTGTAAAATGAAACCTGTTGTTCTTTATGGCCTAATTCTTTTGCACTTTAATCTGTTTGAAAATTTGACTTTATATTTTTTTTGTGTATTGTATTATTGTATTTAAACATTGAGTTATTTTTGTTATTACAAAAAGAGTTCTTAAACCTGTTATAGCCTACTATGACAACACTTTTTTTGCAACTTATTCCAATATCGTGATAATACCGTATACCGTGATAAAAGCTTCAGCAATTAATCGCAACATGAAAATTTGATACCGTCACATGCCTACAACACATCCTCTCCCAGCAGCTCACTCTCGTCATTTGCAGAATCGCGCAAGAGGTCTACACCCCTCTCAAACTCTTCGGTGAGCTCCATCTTGGAGCCCCATGATCTGAGTCTTCGCTCTGCCTCAGTACGAGCGAGACCTGAACCACCAGGCCCAGATGCTGAACTGTGTAAAACATCTTGGACACGGATCCACACACTTCTGAAAATGTTTAGTTTTCTCTGTACACGTCATACTTTACTTTGCCGGCGATCGTGCGTCACACAAACTGTCCCTGAAGACGAAAAGAGGATGACATGTTTTCTAGGTGCCCTAATATACTTATATACTAGGTGCACCTTGTAGTGAACAACAGACGTGATGGCACCAGAGCTTCACAACAGACATTCTTTTGTCCCACTTTGATTAATCAAAAGAATGTGATCGGACCCTCAACGTCAAGTAAACGACTATTGTAATCAGGACTGCTAAAGGTGGAAGACAGGAAAGATGACATCAACGGCCCATTGATGATAGGCTAAT
Organism: Ancherythroculter nigrocauda; assembly: GCA_036281575.1. NCBI lineage: Eukaryota > Metazoa > Chordata > Actinopteri > Cypriniformes > Xenocyprididae > Ancherythroculter > Ancherythroculter nigrocauda. The sequence goes on from VTFQ01000009.1 coordinate 18,059,097, forward strand.
CTCCTCACGAGTTGCCTTTGTTCACTTAGTTCAAGGTGCGAATGACCATGGACTCCTAGGGCTGCCAAACCGGTTCTGGCTAGAGCACAGCAAGAACAAAGAAATGCTCAGAAAGGAAGACATTTTCTAAACATATTGGCTTGAAATCACCAAAAATGGACAGGAATACTGTAAGGAGCATGTCCTATGTGTCCTTGTACTCATCCAGGAAACTGTGCACACACAGTAGAAACCACACCTGGAATAAAAGCCAATGCAACTACACCCACTGAGACAGAAGTGTGATACCTCAACCAATTCACATCAAGTTTGGACTCTACGAGTTCAGAAAACTGCCACAAGGACTCTGAGAAAGGTTTGAAAAAGAAATAAAGCATTTCCAAGGTCCTAAAGACATCGTCTTATTCAACTGTGTATTTTGGAACAATACAACAAGTTTCACAGGATGAAAGGTGGGCGTGTTAAGGGACGGACACCTGGAATGCTGTGACCCAATTACATCACCACATCAGGAAAGGTGAGGATTAGTAATCCCCTCCCCAACGAGAAGGAATAAAAGTTTTCCTAAGTGAACAGACCCTTGTTCTGAGTTTCTGACCTGACGAGGGAAGAACAACAGCACGACCAAGGTGAGACTCTTGCGAGTAAACCTTTCACCGCACAGATCAAGCAGCCAAAGTGCTTCTGCAGAGGACTTTGACTCCTGACCTGCATAACCCAAGTACCTCCAACCTACAGAAGATCCTACGGACCGACCACCATCTGACCTACAGTTCTCTGGATTACACAAAGACCTCCAGCACTCAGTGTAGCTCTGCAGCTGTTGGAAAGCAATCCAGTCTCCCACTGCACACGGAAGGATACCAGTGGACAACGTTTCCCATTCCCGGACTGATCACCCGACCAAGTGAAACGTAAATATAAGCTAACCAAACCTTTTCCAAAAGCCTTGGCATTAGGTTGTTGCTAAATGAGATTGCTATTTGTGTAGAGACTGTTTTTCTAGGGTCAGCGTACACAGATACATTAGACACGTTATCTGTATTCAGAGTAAATGCTTATTTACTTATTTTTAATACCAGCATCCAGAAAGACCACAATTGACCCTCTCATAGACTGCTAATTACCCATTCATTGCTTCGTCCAATCCGTTGCTCATCTACTTGGCATTCAGTTTTGTTAACATCCATTTGTGTTGTAGTTTGTAGTTTCTGTTTGATTATTGATTCAATTTTCTTAGTAGTTTAGTCATTTTTCCTTAGTAGTTTAATCATTTTCCTTTGTAGTATTTAGTGAGTGTGATATTTTACTCTTGTATATTTTTTTTTGTTAATAAATTCATTTTATTGCAAACTGTGTTATTCTTGTGTTGATAATCAGAGGCTCTACAAGCTCGCCCGAATCTCACTAAATCCTTCAGATTGGTCAGATGATAAACTTCCTCCAATTTATAAAATATTAAATCATTTAACAATCTTTCATGATTGTTCTTTATTGTCAAGGTGATAATCCTGACTGGTGCCCCGAAATATTGGAAGGAATCATCTGACTCAATATTAATATTAATACAAAATATTAATATTAATATTAATATTTAAGACCAAAATCACTACATTTGTGGTGCCCTCATGTGAGGCTAATCCAAAATCACTACACCTTGACGATGTACGATGATGTATGACAAACCAATACGATTGCCGTGATTTGATAAGCATTTCAGACACTGGTTCACGTGGAGGCGTTTCCCATAGCGTTTAACACAGTGCGAGTTCCCTTTTAAAAGCAAACAAGTTTGCAGCAGGAGTCACACAGAACAGAGCGAAATGTTAGGAAAATAAGGATTTGTACACATTTGTACGCCTGTAAAGTTGTTCGAACATAAATGTATGCTTTAGTGCTGTCAATACATGAATATTGTACGTTTCAGTGTCTATGGAAATGTAAGTAAATGTGGTAGAACCATACTTTATTTAAAAATATATACGAATACTCATGAGATCTTGTTGGAATAAAGACAAATAAAAAGCAAGCACAGTAATTAGCATGCTGAAGTACATTTGAATGTCTACACGCCATTAATTTTTATATGAATGCTTTTTCTTATTTTTGGGAATTCAGTGTTCTCTCTCTCTCTCTCTCTCTCTAGCTTCTGCGTCTGAAACGCTCACTCACATTTATGCGGAGTAAAAGCATGGAGAATTTCTTCCAGCGTTCTCAGAACGATGCTTATCTACCAACAGCCCTGTTTCCATCCCCTCTCCTGTCTACTGGGCCTGCAAATGGTAGCAACAGTGATGCTTTGCCCTCCCCCAGCATTAGCTTCAGTGCTCCCTCAAGGCCTGCCCCATTTGGCGTGCAGCCACAGCCAGTACAAACACACTGCTTTCTGGAGCATGTGTTCCGTCGACCAACCAGCTGCAATCTGTGCAAACACCTTATTGCAGGTAAGCAAGGAACGGGAAGTTTTTTGTATTTTTGCAGTTCTATCTTCTTTTTAGGCACCCTCCTTTTCTTTGCCCTCTCTTAGAGACTCTCATTTACTTCTGTCATTTGTTCCTTTAGCAGAAGCTTTTATCCAAAGTGTCTTACGAATAGGAACTACAAAGTGATTCATTCACTAAAAAAACAAAAAAACAAAAAACCTTTGGGCCAACTTTAAAAAATACTTTCATTATATTTAATATTAAATATTTATATATATATATATATATATATATATATATATATATATATATATATACAGCTATGGAAAAAATTAAGAGACCACTTAACATTGATTTCTGAACTTGGAGTGGTCTCTTAATTTTTTCCATAGCTGTATATATATATGTATGTGTATGTATGCATTAGGGGTGTAACAGTACATTTATTCATCCCAAACTGTCATGGTTCGGTGCATACAGTTAGACGATGAATACAGTCAGTCACAGGTGATCCACACTCCAGTCCAGAGGGGGTCGTGCACGATAATGCTGTTTGCTAACTGGCAAAACAGGAAAAAGAGCAGAAGAACACTGAAAAAAAAGTTTATTGGATTTACTTGATTTAATTTTGTCGGACCCACATAGATCATTTAACTTCCTGGGGTCGGCAGTCACACCAGTGATACTACCTCGTTTTTTCTTACCAGTGTGAAAGAGACTCAAAATACAATTTTCGACATACAAATAAGAGTTATACCTCAATCAAAACTGTGAAATGTCTTCTTTTATTTGTGTACACTCACAGTAAAAACAAAATGTTGCGCTTTTTGCAAAATATAGAAAACTAACATGATGCACAATCTGCCGTCTCTTTCTCAATGAAGTCCATTCTGATACTCGTTAGAAAATGAACTGTAACTTAGTAAATACTTATCACACAAACATGAGACATGTCTAAAGGTCAGGTGTATGTCAGGTTTTAAAGGTCACCTATTGTGCTAAATCCACTTTTACATGGTATTTGGATATAAATGTGTGTTGGTAGTGTGTGAACACAAACACCCTATAATGATAAAAAAACCACCCACTCCTTTTTTTTTTTAAATCCCCATTAATCCAAAACAGTCTCATTAGACAAGCCGTTTTGATTCTCTGAGTAATGTGATGTCATGCCCACAGCCCACGGCCCACGGCCACTGCCTCTGACTGACAGTCCTGTATTACCATAGTTTCCACCCTCAGCGAGCTGTGCGCTGTCCGCCATTTTCTCCGCACTCGAGCAGCTTTAGCAACAACAATGTCTGGTAAATAATTTAGATGTTTTGTTGTTGGATGTAAGAGTGAACATAACAGTCTTCATTTACTCCTGACATCTGAGGCACTGAACGCAGTGGATTAGTTTTATTTTTGAAGAGAATGCGCCACAGATCTAATATGATGATTTCTGTAATGTTGCCTGCTATTTACGTTAACAGACATAACTGACTGTGTTTATGTGAACTGTGTGTGTTTTTGACAGAACCTTGTTTGTATTTGACAGTTTAAACAAAACAAAAAAATGTGAAAGAGAAGTTACTCATGAGACTTGAGATCTGACAGCCAGCTGTCTGTGTGTGTGCTCTTCAGATAAGTGCGCTCAGAAAATGATCCAAGTTCATCAAACACACACACTCACACACACACACTCACACACACACACACATGTTTGTTTTTGTGAATTGTGGGGACTTTCCATAGACTTCAATGCATTTTACACTGAACAAACTGTACATTCTATCCCCCTACCCTGCCCCTACCCCTAAACCTAACCCTCACAGGAAACTGTGCAAACTTTTACTTTTTCACAAAAACTCATTCTATATGATTTATAAACCCATTTACATTGTGGGGACCGCTGGCTGGTCCCCACGATGTAGGTGAACTCAGGTTTATATTACATCATGGGGACATTTGGTCCCCACAATGTAATATAAACAAAAGCACACACACACACACACACACACACACACACACACACACAGGTTTGTATTGCTGTCTTAGCGAGGACATTGCATATACTTCCAGTGATTTTAAATCGGGTCAATGAAATTTTCTATCACCTAACCCAACCCCTACTCCTAAACCTACCCATCACAGAAACATGTAACCATCACTAGATTTAAATAATTTAAATGAATATTTTGGCTGATTTATAAGACCAGTCAAATGTCCTCACTAGTGGGTTGTGAAAGTATTCCACAAAATAAGTGAGGACATTTCTTCCTCTCAAGTATAGCCAAAACAAGTACAGAGAGGGACACAGACAGAGACCCACACACACACTCTCTCTCTCTCTCTCACACAAACACACACACACACATGTTTGTTTTTGTGAATTGTGGGGACTTTCCATAGACTTCAATGCATTTTACACTGAACAAACTGTACATTCTATCCCCCTACCCTGCCCCTACCCCTAAACCTAACCCTCACAGGAAACTGTGCAAACTTTTACTTTTTCACAAAAACTCATTCTATATGATTTATAAACCCATTTACATTGTGGGGACCGCTGGCTGGTCCCCACGATGTAGGTGAACTCAGGTTTATATTACATCATGGGGACATTTGGTCCCCACAATGTAATATAAACAAAAGCACACACACACACACACACACACACACACACACACACACACACACACACACAAACAGGCGCACTTATCTTAGTGGGGTCTCTCCATAGGCGTAATGGTTTTTATACTGTACAAACCGTACTTCCTATCCCCCTACCCTACCCCTATCCTTAAACCTAACCATCACAGGAAACATTCTGCATTTTTACATTTTCAAAAAAACATCTTTTAGTATGTTTATTAATCCATTTCCCTCGTGGGGACCGCTGGCTGGACCCCACAATGTAGGTGATCTCAGGTTTTTATTACATCATGGGGCCATTTGGTCCCCACGATGTAATATAAACAAGAACACACACACACACACACACACACACACACACACACACACACTTGTTTTTGTGAAATGTGGGGACATTCCATAGGCGTAATGGTTTTTATACTGTACAAACCGTATTTTCTATCCCCCTACACTACCCCTACCCCTAAACCTAACCCTCACAGGAAACTGTGCACACCTTTACTTTCTCACAAAAACTCATTCTGTGTGATTTATAAGCCTTTTGAAAAGTGGGGACATGCTGAATGTCCTCATATTTCACCTCTTTTTGTAATACCTATGTCATACCCATGTCATTATACAAATTTGTGTCCTGATATTTCACAAAAACAAGTACACACACACACACACACACACACACACACAGAAAGAGTCAGACTGAGGGAGTGAGGGGGGAGGGGGAGGGGAAGGGGGGTACCACAGAGAGAGGGTGAAAAAATCCACATTCAAACCAAAATATCGGACTTCCTGTTGGTCAGAGCTAATGACTGTAAATTAGAAAGTTGTCTGGCTTAATGAGACCAATGTGTGTACTGAGTTTGGTGACTGTAGGTTAAACTAACCCCCCACTTTTTTCAAAAGGTGGTGCTATAGAGGCCCTCCTTCCTGCCTGTTTCTGAGGCTTTGCCCATGTCTACTGGATGACAATCCTGACATATGAGTCAAGTTTCATGCAATTTGAAGCATTCTAAGTGTCTCAAACACATCCAAAACAAATATTGAAGTTTGATCTGTTGCTATGGCAACAGTGTTTGAAAAATATTAAAAATCTTTTTACTGGTCTTCATTCGTTATGTCCTGACATTATTCTAATGAAGTGTGAAGCAAATTGGGTAAAAATTAGAGGGTGGTCTTAAAGCATTTTGAAAGTAACACATTTCCTGCTGCCAGCTGATGGCGCTATAACTTTGACTCACAATAGCACAAAGCTGAAGTTTCATAAAAATCAATCAATGTATGCAGAGGTTATAACACATTTCCTGTTTACCTTTTCTCGCCATAAATTTGTTGCCTCGCCATGGCCAAATCGTTCGAGATATCAAAAATACGCTCACAATTTTACATCCTCAATGTCTTAACTTTATTCTGACCGAGTTTGGTGGTGATCGGATTAATCGCCTAGGAGGAGTATATCAAATTACAGAGTGCGCGTTTTTCAAACAACCCATAATAGCTGACTTCCTGTTGAGCTGGCGTATAACTTAGAGCATGAAAGTTGTTAGGCCCAATGAGGTCTATATGAGTACAGAGTTTCATACAAATACATGCAAGCGTGTTTTATACATGGACCAAGTTTTCGGACACCATTCAAGGGGGCGCTGTCGAGCCCCCCTGCCACGCCCGGGTCCCATCCTTTGTGGCGTCCTAATGGCCACAGATTCCAATGTGTGTGCCAATTTTCAAGAGTTTTTGAGCATATTAAGGCCCCCAAAAAGCCCCGGATGACAGAAAAAAATAATTCTCCTTAGAAAAACAAAAGGGCCCTGCCCCTGAGTGGCTTGGGCCCTAATGATGAAAGAAGAACTATGCTATCCATGAGAGTGTTTGTTATATAGATGATAATCAAAACCAAGCAGATCTCTTGTTTGTATTTGGCAGAGAATCCAATTGAGTCAGGATCTGTGATCGTAGGGAGGGGGCGGGACACAGCAGCTCATTTGCATTTAAAAGTCACATGCACAAAAACAGCCTGTTCTTGACTGTAGTCAGAAATGGGCATTTACAACATGGATTTATAAATGATCTGAGGTATTTTACGCTGAAACTTCACAGACAAATTCTGGGGACACCTGAGACTTAAAGGGGACCTATTATTCCCCCTTTTACGAGATGTAAAATAAGTTTCTGATGTCCCCAGAGTGTGTGTGTGTGTGTGTGTGTGTGTGTGTGTGTGTAGGTGTGTGTGTGTGTGTGTGTGTGTGTGTGTGTGTGTGAAGTTTCAGCTCAAAATACCCCACAGGTAATTTTTTATAGCCTGTTAAAATTGCCACTTTTTAGGGGTGAGCAAAAACGTCCCATTTCATTGTGTACCCTTTAAAGGTGCCCTAGATTGTTTTTTTACAAGATGTAATATAAGTCTAAGGTGTCCCCTGAATGTGTCTGTGAAGTTTCAGCTCAAAATACCCCATAGATTTTTTTTTATTAATTTTTTTAGCTGCCTATTTTGGGGCATCATTAACTATGCACTGATTTTTTCAGCACGGCCCCTTTAAGAGATGCGTTCCCTCTGCCCCACGAGCTCTCGACTATAATACAGTGCATTTACAAAGTTCACACAGCTAATATAACCCTCAAATGGATCTTTACAAGATGTTCATCATGCATGCTGTATGCATACTTCGAATTATGTGAGTAAAGTATTTATTTAGATGGTTACGTTTGATTCTGTGTGAGTTTGAGGCTATGCTCTGTGGCTAAAGCTAACATTACACACTGTTGGAGAGATTTATAAAGAATGAAGTTGTGTTTATGAATTATACAGACTGCAAGTGTTTAAAAATGAAAATAGCGACGGCTCTTGTCTCCGTGAATACAGTAAGAAACGATGGTAACTTTAACCACATTTAACAGTATATTAGCAACATGCTAATGAAACATTTAGAAAGACAATTTACAAATATCACTAAAAATATCATGATATCATGGATCATGTCAGTTATTATTGCTCCATCTCCCATTTTTCGCTGTTGTTCTTGCTTGCTTACCTTGTCTGTGCACAGATCCAGCCATTAATACTGCCTTTCCTTGTCTAATGCGTCGAATGGGCTGGCATTATGCAAATATTGGGGTCATACATATTAATGATCCCGACTGTTACATAACAGTCGGTGTTATGTTGAGATCCGAGTGTTTTCCGGAAGTCTTTTAAACAAATGAGATTTATATAAGAAGGAGGAAACAATGGGGTTTGAAACTCAATGTATGTCTTTTCCATGTACTGAACTCTTGTTATTCAACTATGCCGAGGTAAATTCAAATTCTGATTCTAGGGCATCTTTAAAGGAAGCTCATTTGCATTTAAAAGTCACATGCACGAAAACAGCCTGTTCTTGACTGTAGTCAGAAATGGGCATTTACAACATGGATTTATAAATGATCTGAGGTATTTTACGCTGAAACTTCACAGACACATTCTGGGGACACCTGAGACTTAAAGGGGACCTATTATTCCCCCTTTTACGAGATGTAAAATAAGTTTATGATGTCCCCAGAGTGTGTGTGTGAAGTTTCAGCTCAAAATACCCCACAGGTAATTTTTTATAGCCTGTTAAAATTGCCACTTTTTAGGGGTGAGCAAAAACGTGCCGTTTCATTGTGTACCCTTTAAAGGTGCCATAGAATTGAAAATTGAATTTACCTTGGCATAGTTGAATAACAAGAGTTCAGTACATGGAAATGTACACCTCAAACACCATTGTTTCTTCCTTCTTATGTAAATCTCATTTGTTTAAATGACCTCCAAAGAACAGGCGAATCTCAACATAACACCGACTGTGACGCAACAGTCGGGATCATTAATATGTACGCCCCCAAATTCATGCATATGCCAGCCCATGTTCAAGGCATTAGACAAGGGCAGGCAGTATTAACGTCTGGATCTGTGCACAGCTGAATCATCAGACGTTATGCAGGTAAGCAAGCAAGGACAACAGCGAAAAATAGCAGATGGAGCAATAATAACTGACATGATCCATGATATGATATTTTTAGTGATATTTGTAAATTGTCTTTCTAAATGTTTTGTTAGCATGTTGCTAATATACTTGTAAAGTTACCATTGTTTCTTACTGTATTCACGGAGACAAGCCGTCGTTATTTTCACTTTTAAACACTTGCAGTCTGTATAATTCATAAACACAAAAAAAAAAAAATCAGGATTATAACATGTGTAGCGTCTGGAGCGATCAAACAATTGTAAAAAGCAATCACCCATGCAGGCCCCATAAGGTCAGGCTCCCCCACTGAGTGCTATCGCCCCATCTGCACCATGTGCTCTTTACACACATTTCAAAGACACTTAGGAGACAGGCCACTAGAAACAGACATTGTCTATAAACTGAATTCTTTGCCATTAATTGATTGACAACCCCGTCTAAATGAATCAACATGCATTTCCCCAGTACATTGTGTATATTATTACTGTGTGTATGTTGTTCTTTCGTATGTTGTATAGTTTTAGGCATGCCTGAAAGTTGGAACTATGAGATAATGTATTTCATTTAGGTTATGTTTACTATCAAATTACTCCTTGTTTAACTCCCTTGAGTTGGAGGTATCGCCGGCGATATCACCTCGTTTTTTTCTTACCAGTGTGAAAAAGACTCAAAATACTCTGTCAATGTTGCACATACAATTAAGAGTTATACACCATTTTAATCTGTGGAATATCTTCTTTTATTTGTGTACCCTCAGAGTAAAAACAAAATGTTGTACGTTTTGCAAAATAAAGAAATCTAACATGATGCGTGATCTGTCGTCTCCCTCTGAAAGAAGTCCAATCAGATAGTTCTCAGAAAATGAAGTGTAACTTAGTGAATACTAATCACAAAAAAAAATTGACTCATGTCTAAAGAAACGGTTTTAAATCGTGAGTCAAATCGAAAACAAAAATTATCTCTTTATGTAATCTGTATGAAAAGAGAAACATGTCAGATGCCCGTGATTCAGCTCATTATCCGCTAATGCGGCTACGCCCATGGAGCGAGCGCTATTCAGGTGCAAATTCTGAGGCAATACATGTATACATCATCACAATCGTGTATTTATTATCTTGAAAAGTGTTTATCTGTATGTAAAAGCCATGGTTAGCGATCTCTGGAAGCCTCTGGTAGTTCCGGGAATGTCACATGGCCTGTTCTTCTTTAGAGTAATTCGTGGACTAAAGGTGTACAGACAGCCCTCCCTGCAAATATGAATTGAAAACACAGTACCCAGCACTCACAGTTATGACTAGAAATATTGAATAAATATTACTCCTCTGAATAGAAAATTGACAAACATATGAGAATCCATTAATATTTCTCCAAATGTGCATGCTTTTAAGCATATTAAGAAATTACGGTCAATATAAGATTTTAAGAGTAAAACAGAGATCAAAATGTGAAGCTTGAGTCTTAGATCTTTTTAATGATGTATAGTTTGTCAACTGCACATTAACATTTAGGCTATATATTATAACAAATATAGTACAGCCTATATGAAATTCCACAGAGGTAGGAATGTTCAGACGCTTTGCATCACAGAAATACATTATATTTTAAAGAATATTAAAATAGAAAACCTTTATTTGGTTAGAGACTTGAGACTTCTTTTAAAAACATCCAATCATCCTGCATCCAATCTTTTGACTGGTACTGTAATTTTACATAGGCCTATACAAAATTTTCTTCACATGATGTGCAATAATATGTGCATGCAGTGCTTCCCACACATAGACTTTACTTGGACGGGCCGCCCAGGTATAATAATGGCCGCCCAAGTATATTTGGAGACACATTTTTGCTTTTATTATTTTTATCCTCTTATACTTTTATATCTGCCCAAGATAATAAAACCATCCGTGATCGATTAACTCGTGGTTTTGTACCTGCTCGTTATGTGTGCATCTGAACTGTTTACTTCCACTGACATTCCCACAGGCGCTGCATTTTACAAAGTCACAAGGGGGCGCTGTTGAGTGTTCTACAAGCTCGCGCAACAGCACTTCAGTCTGCTTCTCAATCAATGAAAGCGCACATTTATGCCAAGCGATTGATAATGAACTCAAGTTGATTAATTATTACAATGTCTACTTCATGGCCTTTATATAAAATGTTTTATACGGTTGTAATAGGGGTGTAATGATTCACTTGTTTTCTCAGTGCATCGATTACTAATCCTGATGATGCATATGCATTGATCTTGAAACATGGTTTTTGAATCGTGAATCATTTATTACGGTCGATAATCGATGTAAAATGCAAAGAATCGGATTAATCACGATTCTATAGTGATTCAGTGCTTTAAAATATATAAACATTAAATTACTGCATGCGCAAATTGATGGAGACGTTGTGCTCCGTCATTTTGCGCCTTCCCTCACAGCTCTCATTCACAGACATGCGCTGCACTCTTTACCGCCTCTCACTGGATTGCGCTCGCGCTCCGTCCGTAGCCCACGTTTGAGCTCTCCTCAGGACGGCCACTGCTGTTCACATGAGCAGATGACAGTTATTAAGACTCTATTAAGACAGCAATAGTCCTGAGTCAAACTGCTCAAGCCATTGATAAAGCTGCCAAGTCATTGCGTGGTCACTACTGTTGAAATAAAACACTTTTATTGCGTGGGAAAAGTCAGAAATGGTTCATTGACATTACCTGAGCAGTTTCAAGGCGCGCATTTATTGCATGGACGGCGCAAACCCATAATGTAAGTGTCTAAATGCATACGCACAGTTTAATGAATGATACATGAAATTATGAACTTAATGTCATTAAACTGAATGTAGTGAACAACAGACGTGATGGCACCAGAGCTTCACAACAGACATTCTTTTGTCCCACTTTGATTAATCAAAGGAATGTGATAGGACCCTCAACGACAAGTAAATGACTATTGTAATCAGGACTGCCAAAGTTGGGAGACAGGAAAGATGACATCAACGGCCCATTGACGATAGGCTAATCTCATCACGAGTTGCCTTTGTTCACCTCAGGCTTCCATGCCTGAGTTCAAGGTGCGAATGACCATGAACTCCTAGGGCTGCCAAACCGGTTCTGGCTAGAGCACAGCAAGAACAAAGAAATACTCAGAAAGGAAGACATTTTCTAAACATATTGGCTTGAAATCACCAAAAATGGACAAGAATACTGTAAGGAACATGTCCTATGTGTCCTTGTACTCATCCAGGAAACTGTGCACACACAGTAGAAACCACAACCGGAATAAAAGCCAATGCAACTACACCCACTGCGACAGAAGTGTGATACCTCAACCAATTCACATCAAGTTTGGACTCTATGAGTTCAGAACACTGCCACAAGGACTTTGAGAAAGGTTTAAAAAAGAAATACAGCATTTCCAAGGTCCTAAAGACATTGTCTTATTTAACTGTGTATTTTGGAACAATACAACAAGTTTCACAGGATGAAAGGTGGGCGTGTTAAGGGATGGACACCTGGAATGCTGTGACCCAATCACATCAACACATCAGGAAAGGTGGGATTAGTAATCCCCTCCCCAACGAGAAGGAATAAAAGTTTTCCCAAGTGAACAGACCCTTGTTCTGAGTTTCTAACCTGACGAGGGAAGAACAACAGCACGACCAAGGTGAGACTCTTGCGAGTAAACCTTTCACCGCACGGATCAAGCAGCCAAAGTGCTTGTGCACAGGACTTTGACTCCTGACCTGCATAACCCAAGTACCTCCAACCTACAGAAGATCCTACTGACTGACCACCATCTACAGTTCTCTGGATTACACAAAGACCTCCAGCACTCAGTGCAACTCTGCAGCTGTTGGAAAGCAATCCAGTCTCCCACTGCACACGGAAGGATACCAGTGGACCACGTTTCCCATTCCCGGACTGATCACCCAACCAAGTGAAACGTAAATATAAGCTAACCAAACCTTTTCCAAAAGCCTTGGCATTAGGTTGTTGCTAAATGAGATTGCTATTTGCGTAGAGACTGTGTATGCTGACCCTTTTCTAGGGTCAGCATACACAGATAGATACATTAGACACGTTATCTGTATTCAGAGTAAATGCTTATTTACTTATTTTTAATACCAGCATCCAGAAAGACCCCAATTGACCACCTCATAGACTGCTAATTACCCATTCATTGCTTCGTCCAATCCGTTGCTCATCTACTTGGCATTCAGTTTTGTTAACATCCATTTGTGTTGTAGTTTGTAGTTTCTGTTTGATTATTGATTCAATTTTCTTAGTAGTTTAGTCATTTTTCCTTAGTAGTTTAGTCATTTTCCTTTGTAGTATTTAGTGAGTGTGATATTTTACTCTTGTATATCTTTTTGTTAATAAATTCATTTTATTGCAAACTGTGTCATTCTTGTGTTGATAATCAGAGGCTCTACAAGCTCGCCCGAATCTCACTAAATCCTTCAGATTGGTCAGATGATAAACTTCCTCCAATTTATAAAATATTAATTCAGTTAACAATCTTTCATGATTGTTCTTTATTGTCAAGGTGAGAATCCTGATTGGTGCCCCGAAATATTGGAAGAAATCATCTGACTCAATATTAATATTAATACAAAATATTAATATTAATATTTAAGACCAAAATCACTACATTTGTGGTGCCCTCATGTGAGGCTAATCCAAAAATCACTACATGAATGTGCAAGGAAACTGCTGAAATAACTACACCATTAACAACACTGACATAAAAGCGCGCGGTTTATCAGTCAGATGCGTGTTAAAGTTGCATTCGTTACTATAGCAACAGTAGAAACCCAGCGCGTTTTCTTTCAGAATCACAATAAGGGAAATGTTCCATATAAAAAGAACAAAATGAGCTTTTTACTATTCCGTGAAGAAAAGTTAGTTTAGGATTAGTTGGGAAAGTGCATGATAGTCTCTCCATGTAAGCATTAGTATTTTTAATGTAACTGGAACAGTTTAATAAGGTTGTATAGCCATTAACACTATCCTCCACTATATTTAACATGAACTAGGCCTAAAAATACTTTTAAAACCCTTTTAAAGTTTTGGCTTATGTAAATTTCCACAAATGCCAATTTTTAGGCCGCCGAAGGCCGCTGTGTAATTCACACCCTGACTAAGACACGTTGAGGGAAGCATTTCAGTATCCCTATAAATGCATATTAAAATGCAGAATCAAATCAAATTAATTGAATCGCATCAAATTTTAATGTGAATTGTCTCGAATCAAATTGTTCTGAATTTGCAAAAATCGTTCTTGAATCGAATTGAACACCTATGAATCATGAATCGAATTGAATCGCTGTCTACCTAAAGATTCACAGCCCTAGGTTGTAAGAATCTGAAGGATCAGCCTGCAATAGTACATACATTTCAAAATAAGAGTCCTGGTGTATTTTGGGTTTGTTTATAATTAAAAGTCACACGCTAAGTTTTTTTTTTTTCTTTTTCTTTTGGGCATTATTGGTATTTCAGTTACACAATAAATTGTGTCAAGAGTGGACATTAATCCTGTTATCAGCATGTTCACAGAGGGTTTTTTCACATAGCCTACCTGACTGAAAGAGCTCATTAACATGCAGGTCATTATGCAAATCTTTTGTCTTCTCAGGTGTGAATCACAGCATTATTCATGATGATTCACGCCTCTACGCATACTGTGTTTCTTGACAAACAGTGTCTTACAAAATGTAAATCAATATATTGTTTTATATTAACGAGTAGGCAGGATAATTTTTACATAATTCTGAAGCAAAAACTCTAGTCTACAACCCCCAATACCCAGAAGTCATGTAAACACAGATTTAATATATATATATATATATATATATATATATATATATATATATATATATTTTTTTTTTTTTTTTTTTTTTTTTTTTTGCCCTTATTTCAGTGAACGTTATTCCTTCAAAAAAAACAAACAGGTACATACATGTTCCTCACATATTATTGTAGCCTAGTTTGTGCTGAATACAGTGTAATGACACTTTTGTCATTATTATTTATTATTTATATTTATGCATGAACAACTGAAAAAAGCACAAATGTCAGGGCATGTCAAAACTTCTCCAGGGCCCAAAAATCCTCAGACCCCAGAGGGTTAATGACTCACATGTTGGTGGACATCAAAATATCAATATTTCACTTCAAGCCATGCACAACTGCAGTGACCACAAAAGAGTCAAATTAACAGCGCAAAGTTTGTCTTCATTTTCTTCCTCAACACTGAAGATATTGATTACAACTTCCACTCCAGCGGACCAAACCATCAAGGATTTTCTCATGAGCCTGCAGATCCAGACAGCTAAGGCATTTGCAAGTATCGTTTGAACACTAAATGGCAATTTAGTATTAAGATTGTGAACCCCTTTTAACAAAGGTGCTTTATAGTATTGGAACTGATAATTCATCCAGCAATTGTTAATTTACTCTTTCCATTGTTTCATTCCCCTGTTATGACACGGTTCAAAGTCATTTTCCACTCTCTCACTGCGTGAATGGTATGTTTGTGTTTGTTAGTTTAGTTTAGTTATGTGTTTGTGATTTAGTTAACCCTCTGGAGTCTGAGGCTGATTTGGGGCCTGGAGAAGTTTTGACATGCCCTGACATTTGTGCTTTTTTCAGTTGTTCATAAACATAATGGAAAAAGTGTCATTACACTGTATTCAGCACAAACTAGGCTACCATAATATGTGAGAAACATGTATGTACATGTTTGAAGGAATAACGTTTATGCGTGGTTATTGAAAAAACAAAAAACTTAAGTCACTGAAATAAGGCCAAAAAAAAAAAAAAATTATATATGTGTTCACAAGACTTCTGGGTATTGGAGGTTGTAGACTAGAGTTTTTGCTTCAAAATTATGTAAAAATTATCCTTCCTACTCCTTCATATAAAACAATAGAGAGATTTAAATTTTCTAAAACATCTTTGGTCAAGAAACACAGTATGCGTGGAGGCGTGAATCATCATGAATAATGGGTGGTTCTCACCTGAGAAGACAAAAGAATCGCATAAAGAGCTCTAATTACCTGCATAAATAATGAGCTCTTTCAGTCAGGTAGGCTGTGAAAAAACCCTCTGTGATCATGTCTCAAAGCTCATCATGGTGTAAATGAAACATACAGAAAAAACAGCAATACTGTGAAATGTTATTACAATTTAAAATACTGGTATTCTATTATATACTTTAAAATATAATGTATTTCTGTGATGCAAAGTGTCTGAACAATTATGTTACCTCTATGGCATTTCATATAGGCTTTTAGCTTAAAAGCATGCACATTTGGAGAAATATTGATGGATTCTCATATGTTTGTCAATTTTATATACAGAGGAGTAATATTTATTCAGTATTTATTGTCATCACTATGAGTGCTGGATACTGTGTTTTCAATTCATACTTGCAGCCGGAGGGCGCTCTGTGCACCTTTAGTCCACAAATGCCTGCTAAAGAAGAATAGGCAATCCAGGAACTAACCGAACTAACAGAGGCCAGAGAACGCTAACTATGGCTATTCAAAACACTTTTCAAGACAATAAATACACAATTGAGACGTTGTATACATGTATTGCCTCAGAATTTGCGTCTGAATAGCGCTGGCTCCGTGGGCGTGGCCGCATTAGCGGATAATGAGCTGAATCACGGACTTCTGACATGGCTCTCTTTTCATACAGATTATATAAACAGAGAATATTTGTTTTTGATTTGACTTGCATGATTTAAAACCTGACATTTCAACGTTTTCTTAGACATAAGTCAATTTTTTTGTGATTAGTATTCACTAAGTTACAGTTCATTTTCTGAGAACTATCAGATTGGACTTCCTTCAGAGGGAGACGAGAGATCATGCATCATGTTAGTTTTCTTTATTTTGTGAAAAGCACAACATTTTGTTTTTACTCTGAGTGTACACAAATAAAAGAAGATTGTAATGAAGAGTCTGGAGAAAGCAGATCCATTTGCAGCTTTTATTAAAAGACAGATGTACACAGGCTTGGGCAAGACAATACCATAACCAGGGACAGGCAGAAGGTCGGGGCTGGCGGCTAGATGCAGGGTCGTGTCACAGGCAGGGTTCGAGGCAGGCGGCAAGATAGCTCAGAGTCGGTAAACAGGCAAAGTTCAGGGCAGGCAGCAAGGGTTCAGCAGAGATAAACAGTCCAAGTCGTAACAAGATATCAGTCCACAAGATAAACGCTCAGAAAGACCACCAATAGCAAATCAAGACTTCGCGAAGCTGTATGTGTGCGTGCATCTTAAATAGTGTGGTGTGATATGGTGCAGGTGTGATGTAATCAGTCCCAGGAACGCGGGCCTATAGGAAATGGAGTCCAGATGAGTGTGAATCAGTATTCCGGTGAGGGCTCCCTCCGGTGGCCCGGAGGATGCACCGGAGGAGCTGTATTCGTGACAAAGATATTCCACAGATTAAAATGGTGTATAGCTCTTAATTGTATGTGCAACACTGACAGTGTATTTTGAGTCTCTTTCACACTGGTAAGAAAAAAACCGCGGTGGTATCACCGGCGATACCTCAGACCTCAGAGTGTTAAATAAAACTTGTGTGCACACTCTTGCGAGTTGATTCTGGTCTGCTTATAAAACCAATGTCCCTGATAGCGATTCGATCACAGCTACGTGCTAAGAAAGCGATATTCTGTGGCCACGGAAAATATCCTTTCTATAAGAGTTGATAGACAATTAATACTAAGTGTTCGCTGGCCAAACAGATTAATTGATTGAAATATTCATTCAGCTACATTAAGTTAATTTGATTAACTGATTCAAATATTTATAATTAATAATAATGAATTATGACTAATAATTAATATTTCCCCTTTTGAGCTAATAAATAAATATCGTTACAGATTTTTGCTGGAGAATTTAAAGGCATCGTTTCAAACATTGGTTTTGAGCAGACCCAGAAATCAATCTTGTATGTTTGTCAAATAAGTTTTTATTAACATCTTATACATGCAGTGTTTCTGATAAAATCAGATGATAACTATAGTTAGAATGCACCTTCCTACGAACAGTAGAAAGCTTTTCAATGCTATAATAATGCATGTTTAATTCGTATGATAAGAAATTAATCTGATCTTGGACAAAGCAATCTCCAAATTTCAGCTTTAAATGCATTAATTTGATGAGGAAATCTCAGATTATTGGCATAAATTAAAATGAGTGACGAAGTAATCTCACTACAGTATTGTTAATGGTGATTTGAGCAACGCTCATTTCTCAGAACGAGTTAGGTCTTGTTTTCATATTAATCCGCTTGTATGAATTTGAAACAACTGCTGAATTAATGGTGCTAATGCTAGCCTAGCTAACTAGTAATTCGCCATTGTCAGTGAAGTGAATGTACTGTTTTTGATTGGTGAAAGAGTTACATACGTCACATGCTTGGATTTCCATGTGGGTTTACAGTGGCTCAAATGCTGCTCCATTTGTGCTGGCTGTGAACATACATCGGTTACCTTAGCAACGCATGACCCGGAAGGTGTGGGCAGGATTTTCCGGTTCAATCTGATAACAGTGCAACACGTCACACACAAACAGCCTGTAGCCAAAAGCTAGCTCTTTAGCAGCATACAGGTATACAAGTTAAAGCCCTTTTCAATCAACCGTTAGCTTTTAGCATCCGACTAACACTTAGATACAGTGTGAGTGTAATGTGTTAACACTTCCTGTCTTTTTGCCTCTCCTAACTTGGTTTCACCCTCTGTTTGAGCGCTCACGTACTTTCCTGTCTCAGTTAGTTTGGTCCTTCCCCATATACCTTATTTTATTTTTGACTACTCCTCCTCTATTTCTATTTTACTTCATTTATTTACTTTGGTTTTAGCTTGAATATCCCTATTCAGCTAAGTTGAATTTAATTTAACATTTAATTAAATCAATTTGTTTAATTGCCTTCCCTTTTTGTTTTTTCAGGGCTATGAGGATATTCTACTTTTACTTTTCACCTTATTTTTAGTTTGCATACCATCAACATCATCTCTCTCTGCATAGGAATCCAGTTCTAGCAACTGCTGTTTCCTTAATGAGCTATACAGGTTATTAGTACCCTAATTCCTGTTCTTCTCTACCCCTTCTCACTCATTAGTGCCTAGTCTATGAAGTGTGGTTACCATAAATGCACTGTGAGCCTCAGAGAGAACTAGAAACATTTCACATTGTTTCTAATTCTTATTTTTGACCTTTAGGTGTTTGATGTGTTCCTGTTAGCTCAGCTATCAGGCCCCCTATGGTTTTATGAGTCTACTGCAGCATTTACTTGAACAAGTGACAACTGCTTAGCCATATCTCTTAACTTAAACTAAGTAGGTAAATCTCCCTTCCTTTCCCTTTCCATCTTATTTTTTTTCTTTCTTCTTCCTTTTCTCCATTTTGTTTGTTTGTTACCCTCATAGCAGAGATGGGCACTCGAGTTAAAGACTCGAGACGCATTTTAACAGACTTCAGACTTGACTCGACTCGGCACAAAAGACTCGGAATATTTTAAAAACGACTCAAGTCTTTTACCCTTAACTACTAATATAATAAATAAAGAATTTGTGTTGTGTTAAAATAGTTTTATTATATCTGCGTCACATATATTTCCTGATCTGTTGTGGTAGATCGGACTCTTGTCATAGAATTTGATTACGTATGTCCGTATATTGCGCATAAACTCCGAAATGTCATAATAAGAGTCCCATGAAACATGACGGGAGCCACTGTGCCATATGTTATGTAAATATGAGTTTATTATCACGACTGTCTTCAATAACAACAAAGCTGTATAACAAGCTGCCATATAACAAACCGTGACTCACTGGCGTCATCTTGTGTCCGCTTAGCGACTGTATTGAAAATGACTACTCATGTTACCAGGACGACTGTTTCATGCATTGTAATCGATTATAAAGTAACAAGCTGGATGTACATTATCCCTTACATCATAGGACCTTAATTTCAAATAAAACAGATGATAGAAAGGTCATATTATTTTGTCATAATACAACTAGGATCAAAAAATAGGATTTGATTATGAGAAAAAAATTTTTTTTAATGACTCGAGACTCAACTCGGACTCGTGACAAAAGACTCTAGACTTGACTCAGACTTCAGTGATAAAGACTTCAGACTTGACTCGGACTCCAGATAAAAGACTCGTGAACATCTCTGCCTCATAGTGACCAAACCTGTAAGAACCATCAGTTTTGAATAGTTTGACTACACGTACAGCCCGTCATTAATTGACCTTACAGACCTGTCAACACAGACACTCAAATTCTTTGTGAATATAGCACATAGCCGCTTCCCCAACACAGATAGCTTGCCACCTCAAACAAACTTGCATTTTTGCCTTTGCCATGTCTCTCCTGTGTTCCCACAAATGTGCCAGCATGCCTCAGACATCCAGCCCTGCCCCCCACCAGCACCCTCTGGAGGCACGGCGGAGCAGCATGATGGACATCCTTCAGCCTGAAGCAGCAAACAACCTGCAGTGGCAGAGGAAGGAACAGCGAGATGGCGACACAAGTGGACACCCGACACCCAGCCTGAGCAACAAAGAGCTGACCAGTTTCATTATCTCCTTGGCCCATTCTCTTGCAGGGCTCCAACAGGAGGTAAATTAACTCAAACTGCCAGTCACACAGCTCCACTCTGCTCAGCGAGAGACGACACCAAACATATGCAAGGATGGTGACAGAATGGAACAACCAAAGGAGATCACCGGTCTTCAGGAGGCTCGGACCACTGCTGGGCACCGGTAGCAGCTGGAAAATGCCACCATGCAAGACCTTGAAAGAGAACTGTTTCATACGAAGACACTGTTAAAAACAGCTAATGTGGAACTTAAAGAGAGAGACGCTAAAGTTAAGGCCCTTGAAGGCAGTCTGAATTCAGCCAGAGCTGACGTCCAGAACTTGACTCAACGATTCTGCAGCATTAAAGAGGAGCTTAACATGGTCCAAAAAGAACTGAAACAGTCCTACCTGCAAACACACCCCCTAAGAAAAGGGTACCTGCCTGAACTTTACCTTTAGCAGTGCAAACTCCCCCAACCATTCACACAGACACAAAGGGGGGAGGAGCCAGTGCCCGCTGCTAAACACTTCACCAGCCCATTTCCTGAGAGCTTCTGCGGCCGCAGAAGGAGAAGGATTAATTCAGACAGACCCTGAAATGGCACATGAAGTGACATTCAAAGACCTCCAACGGATAGCCAGGCACATCCCTGCATTCACCCCAGAGCTTGCAGGACACCACGACGTCCACGGCTATCTACGAGACATTGACTTTCACCTGCAGTCTCTGACGAGTGCGATCCACCAAGATAGACTCTATCTTCTCTGGATCACTTCCGGACCAGATGTGCGGCGTTTTCTGGCTCGGCAGTCAGAAAGCATCCAATCTGACTACCAGCAGTTGAAACAAGCCATCGTCAAGGAATTCTCAGACTCAGAGTCTGAAAGCGGACTGATTGCTGCCCTAGACACCAAACAAGGCGGACACAAAATTCCTTACGCCTACTACCATAGACTCAGACAAGCTTACTTCGGAGCTCACAATGAACCTGGGATGGAGGAGGACACCAGCTTCAAGAGCATTTTCCTCCGAAATCTCCATCCGATTGTAAGTCACCATTTAGGCATTACGGCCTGCCCCTGCACAATGCCTATTCGCCAACTACGTGACTTGACACAGAAGGCCTTTAACAAACACCAGGCCTCATCAAAAAGGGTTTGTAACACACAAGGAACTGTGAACTGCAAAGCCCTGAACCCAGAGCTGGCACCAGAAGGCGCACAGCATTGCTACAATGCAAAACCCTTCTCCAAATGGCTCCTAGCCAGCCAAGGACAGAACTGTCCCCATGGCAACAGACCCAGGTACCAGACCTACCACGGGAAGAAGCCATGGATGGGAGCATCCTCATCCTGCAGACACCGCAGGATCTCCAACAGCAGGCAGCAACAACAACCTCCTCCATGCCCTTCACGCAGCAGCCATCCAGATGCTGCACAAGGATGATGGGACACGCCTGCATCGGACCCACAGGAGTTTCTAACGCAAATAAGAGAGCTCCTTGAACAGTACTTACCTGATGAGTACTGGGAAGCACAAGCTTCTGACCACTCACACAACACCACGCACCCCTGCTCAAGTCAGCCACGCCACAAGAGCAGAGTGACACTGCAAACTTCAGACTGCTTCTGACTGAGAGCAGAGGCTACAATCACCTGCTGCCCCTCTGCCATCAGACCTAGGTGAATCTGAAACACTCTTCATACTACAACTCCCGTAACTTCCTCTAACAACCACCTGCTCCACAGGTGTCCGGACGACAGGTGACACTGTCAAGGCACCTGCTACTTCAACACCTGCTGAGCAAGCTCAGAGACCTGAACCCCACTACCAGCTACACCAGCGGCCTGACGAACCACCACAACTTCAGCCCTGCATGCCAGATGTGTCCATTCTTTCTGCACCTTCGCCATCGCTCACTGTTGTCCATATGATAAACAACAACGATCGAAAGGGGGGATGTAGCGATCAAACTCAATTGTAAAAAGCAATCACCCATGCAGGCCCCGTAAGGTCTGGCTTCCCCACTGAGCACTATCACCCCATCTCCACCATGTGCTCTTTACACACATTTCAAAGACACTTAGAAGACAGGCCACTAGAACCAGACATTGTCTCTAAACTGGATTCTTTGCCATTAATTAATTGACATCCTCGTCTAAATGAATGAACATGCATTTCCCCAGTACACTGTGTATATTATTACTGTGTGTATGTTGTTCTTTCGTATGTTGTATAGTGTTAGGCATGCCTGAAAGTTGGAACAATGAGATTTCCATGTATTTCAATGTATTCAATGAAAGTTGGAACAATGTATTTCATTTAGGTGATGTTTACTATCAAATTACTCCTTGTTTAATGACTCACATGTTGGTGGACATCGAAATATCATAGAATGCACTGTATGTTTATTATATTTATCAGAGTATAAATGGACACAAACCTACAAACCCAGGCAAATGAACTCACTTTCAAACAGATGAAATCCCCCGCCAGAGAATGGCACTTTCTCATTGGTCAAGCCAAGATTTGAAGGTGTCGACTGTCTGGAGAGTTCAAAAGCCCCCACAAATATCACACTCAGTTAAGTTTAGTTTTAGTGCTTATGGACTTCTAGTTCTTTGCTCTGTTCCTGTTGATACAACGAGGGCCATCCGGCCCGAGCTGGGCTGGTAGGCCTCCATTTCACTTCAAGCCATGCACAACTGCAGCGACCACAAAAGAGTCAAATTAACAGCGCAAAGTTTGTCTTCATTTTCTTCCTCAATGCCGAAGATATTGATTACAACTTTCATGCCAGCGGACCAAACCATCAAGGATTTTCTCATGAGCCTGCAGATCCAGACAGCTAAGGCATTTGCAAGTATCGTTTGAACACTAAATGGCAATTTAGTATTAAGATTGTGAACCCCTTTTAACAAAGGTGCTTTATAATATTGAAACTGATGGTTCATCCAGCAATTGTTAATTTACTCTTTCCATTGTTTCATTCCCGTTATGACACGGTTCAAAGTCATTTTCCACTCTCTCACTGCATGAATGGTATGTTTGTGTTTGTTAGTTTAGTTTAGTTATGTGTTTGTGATTTAGTTAAATAAAACTTGTGTGCACACTCTTGCGAGTTGATTCTGGTCTGCTTATAAAACCAGTGTCCCTGATAACGATTCGATCACAGCTACGTGCTAAGAAAGCGACATTCTGTGGCCACGGAAAATATCCTTTCCATAAGAGTTGATAGACAATTAATAACTAAGATAAAACTAAGTGTTCGCTGGCCGAACAGATTAATTGATTGTAATATTATTCAACTACATTAAGTTAATTTGATTAACTGATTAAAATATTTATAATTAATCATAGCGAATTATGATTCATTATTAATATTTCCCCTTTTGAGCTAATAAATAAATATTGTTACATATGTCAGAGCTCGACACTAACGCTTGTCAGTTAGTCCGGGATAAGTGGATTTTTTGAAGGGGAAAGTGAAAGAGAATTTTACTTGCCCGGTCGGACAAGGAGCCTGATTAAATCGTCGATAAAAAAACAAACTTGGGAATTACCAAAAAGCAAGAATGACAGATTTGATTACATTTAGTGTAAGTGGCGATCGATAGTGGATAATAATAGGCTGTATAATGGACTGACGGTTACAAGGTTGCTCACACAGCCTTCTTTTCATTAGCCTACTGAATGATTCAGTGTTTTGAACGAATCGGTTGAGTCAAGCATCCCAATGTGCATACTATCCGCTTATCCGCATACTATTACTTATGTCACATACTATTTAGGATGGATAGAATGCACATTGAGACGCAGGCAATGACTCATTCATAAACAACTGCCTCATTCTTGAATGAATCAGCCATTGGAATGAATTGTTTGAACGAATGACTCAATGACTCACTTATTAAGATAGTTACTTGTCGCCACCTACTGGTGGTTTAGTTTCATTTTTAAAAGTATCACTTTTCCCTTAACATTTCTTATTTGAATTTTCAAAAAATATTTAAAACAATCCCATAACATTATTTAATGCAGTTGTATTTTTTTTTTTTTTTTTTTATTATTGTAAATGATTTAATTTGATTGGTAACAGCCCTTAGTGTCTTATTCTAATTGAATTTATTGAGCAAATTTAAGAATTTAAAAATAAAAGATGAATCATACATTTTACATTGTTGTGAACAACAGTCAAGATGGCATTCCAGGGACCAGTTTACAACAGGGCCCCTCTCTAACTGCTGGTTTGTAAGAAGATGTGCCACACTATGATTGGATCTTTGGTGAATGAACATAAACAAATGTTCAGCAACATCAGATAAGATGTTAGGACAACTACCAGATACCTCTTCCAGAACAGGAAGAGGGACCTTCTGCACCCACCAAAACCAAGGAGAGGACTTCTCATTGGATGACACATTGACTCTAACCACCAAACTCATTCCTAAGGTTTAGGCAAGGACTGCCATAAAATTCCTTCAGGACCTCCTGGATGGAGCAGCAGTGACTGAAATAAAGAGAGGCCATAGAGATTTATCTGAATCCATTCATACCTAGGTTTGGAGGCCTTAATTTGATCTAAACTGCGTCACACCCCCTCCGTCTTCATGCAAAGCACAGTTTGTTAAAGGTCCCGTTTTTCGTGTTTTTTTGAAGCTTTGATTGTGTTTATAGTGTGCAATA
Organism: Ancherythroculter nigrocauda; assembly: GCA_036281575.1. Lineage (NCBI taxonomy): Eukaryota > Metazoa > Chordata > Actinopteri > Cypriniformes > Xenocyprididae > Ancherythroculter > Ancherythroculter nigrocauda. Next base: position 18,084,417 of record VTFQ01000009.1, read on the forward strand.
TAACATGTGTTCATATTTCGTGTGTAAAAAAAACAGTATTTTTCACATAATTTACTTATCTGTATACCCAGCTAGCAGGGAACGTTCTCAGAACTTTGGCTAACATTCTGTAAAGGTTTTTTAATGTTTTAAAGAAAACATTTGAATGTAATGTTCCAAAAATGTTTTAAGAATGTTTTTAAATTCAGAAAATGTTCCTATAATGTTAAGTGCAAACAAATCTAGAACATTTTCCCTGCAACATTTTGAGGATGTTTTGAGGATGTTGTTGAGGTAACATTATATAATGTTGTCAGTAAAACATTCGCACAATGTTTCAATAAAACAAATGAAGAACATTCTCTCAGCAACATTAGGAAAACGCTATAAGAACATCACTGTGGTTTGAGGTGATGAAATGTTCTGTATAAAATGTTCTTCTAATGTGACGTATTAACCACGATAGAACATTTTACCTGAACATTTTGAGGATGTTTTGAAGATGTTATTGAGGTAACATATTATATAATATTGTAAATATAACATTCACACAATGTTTCAATAAAACAAAGGAAGAACATTCTCTCAGCAACATTAGGAGAACGCTATAAGAACATCATTAATGTTTGAGGTGATGAAATGTTCTGTGTAAAATGTTCTTCTAATGTGACGTATTAACAAATCTAGAACATTTCACCTGCAACATTTTGAGGATGTTATTGAGGTAACATATTATATAATGTTGTAAATATAACATTCGCACAATGTTTCAATAAAACAAAGGAAGAACATTCTCTCAGCAACATTAGGAAAACACTATAAGAACATGATTGAGGTTTGAGGTGATGAAATATTCTGTGTAAAATGTTCTTCTAATGTGACGTATTAACAAATCTAGAACATTTAACCTGCAACATTTTGAGGATGTTATTGAGGTAACATATTATACAATGTTGTAAATATAACATTCGCACAATGTTTCAATAAAACAAAGGAAGAACATTCTCTCAGCAACATTAGGAGAACACTATAAGAACATGATTGAGGTTTGAGGTGATGAAATGTTCTGTGTAAAATGTTCTTCTAATGTGACGTATTAACAAATCTAGAACATTTCACCAGCAACATTTTGAGGATGTTATTGAGGTAGCATATTATACAATGTTGTAAATATAACATTCGCACAATGTTTCAATAAAACAAAGGAAGAACATTCTCTCAGCAACATTAGGAGAACGCTATAAGAACATGATTGAGGTTTGAGGTGATGAAATGTTCTGTGTAAAATGTTCTTCTATAATGAGACGTATTAACAAATCTAGAACATTTCACCTGCAACATTTTGAGGATGTTATTGAGGTAACATATTATATAATGTTGTAAATATAACATTCGCACAATGTTTCAATAAAACAAAGAAAGAACATTCTCTCAGCAACATTAGGAGAATGCTATAAGAACATGATTGAGGTTTGAGGTGATGAAATGTTCTGTGTAAAATGTTCTTCTAATGTGACGTATTAACAAATCTAGAACATTTCACCTGCAACATTTTGAGGATGTTATTGAGGTAACATATTATACAATGTTGTAAATATAACATTCGCACAATGTTTCAATAAAACAAAGGAAGAACATTCTCTCAGCAACATTAGGAAAACACTATAAGAACATGATTGAGGTTTGAGGTGATGAAATGTTCTGTGTAAAATGTTCTTCTAATGTGACGTATTAACAAATCTAGAACATTTCACCGGCAACATTTTGAGGATGTTATTGAGGTAACATATTATATAATGTTGTAAATATAACATTCGCACAATGTTTCAATAAAACAAAGGAAGAACATTCTCTCAGCAACATTAGGAGAACGCTATAAGAACTTCACTGAGGTTTGAGGTGATGAAATGTTCTGTGTAAAATGTTCTTCTAATGTGACGTATTAACAAATCTAGAACATTTCACCTGCAACATTTTGAGGATGTTATTGAGGTAACATATTATATAATGTTGTAAATATAACATTCGCACAGTGTTTCAATAAAACAAAGGAAGAACATTCTCTCAGCAACATTAGGAGAACGCTATAAGAACTTCACTGAGGTTTGAGGTGATGAAATGTTCTGTGTAAAATGTTCTTCTAATGTGACGTATTAACAAATCTAGAACATTTCACCTGCAACATTTTGAGGATGTTATTGAGGTAGCATATTATACAATGTTGTAAATATAACATTCGCACAATGTTTCAATAAAACAAAGGAAGAACATTCTCTCAGCAACATTAGGAGAACGCTATAAGAACATGATTGAGGTTTGAGGTGATGAAATGTTCTGTGTAAAATGTTCTTCTAATGAGACGTATTAACAAATCTAGAACATTTCACCTGCAACATTTTGAGGATGTTATTGAGGTAACATATTATATAATGTTGTAAATATAACATTCGCACAATGTTTCAATAAAACAAAGGAAGAACATTCTCTCAGCAACATTAGGAGAACGCTATAAGAACTTCACTGAGGTTTGAGGTGATGAAATGTTCTGTGTAAAATGTTCTTCTAATGTGACGTATTAACAAATCTAGAACATTTCACCTGCAACATTTTGAGGATGTTATTGAGGTAACATATTATATAATGTTGTAAATATAACATTCGCACAATGTTTCAATAAAACAAAGGAAGAACATTCTCTCAGCAACATTAGGAGAACGCTATAAGAACTTCACTGAGGTTTGAGGTGATGAAATGTTCTGTGTAAAATGTTCTTCTAATGTGACGTATTAACAAATCTAGAACATTTCACCTGCAACATTTTGAGGATGTTATTGTGGTAACATATTATACAATGTTGTAAATATAACATTCGCACAATGTTTCAATAAAACAAAGGAAGAACATTCTCTCAGCAACATTAGGAAAACGCTATAAGAACATGATTGAGGTTTGAGGTGATGAAATGTTCTGTGTAAAATGTTCTTCTAATGTGACGTATTAACAAATCTAGAACATTTCACCTGCAACATTTTGAGGATGTTATTGAGGTAACATATTATATAATGTTGTAAATATAACATTCGCACAATGTTTCAATAAAACAAAGGAAGAACATTCTCTCAGCAACATTAGGAGAACGCTATAAGAACTTCACTGAGGTTTGAGGTGATGAAATGTTCTGTGTAAAATGTTCTTCTAATGTGACGTATTAACAAATCTAGAACATTTCAATTTCAATAATCTTAAATTAGCATTTTTGTCAAGCTTGTATGTTTAGATTCAGTAAATTTCACTTTAATGGCAATTAATAGGTCCTTTTCATTGCCATTAAAGTGTAATAAGCTTGATAAACATGCTTGTTTTATATAAGAAAATTTCAAATGGCACTTAAAGGCTTTTGCATCTGAAGTCTTCAATTATTATTGTACATAACTGATATAGCATTGTATTAGCGACAATTTCCTTCACTGTTTTGTTTCTTTACGCTTTATTAAAAGAAAAAAAAAGAAAGAAAGAAAGAAAGAAACTTCCCCCCAATGTTCAAGACATGGTTAGCTTGGTTTATGTAAGAATGGAGAATATACAATATTGCCACAATGTTCCATAATAAAGGAGTAACATTATCAAAACAACATTTGTAAAATGTGGATATTATTCCAGATTGTGATGAAGTTTGGGCCAGATCATCATTACATCTGGCACTTCTGTTTTGGTTCTGGATCTGGCTGGCATCATGTTTTAACACCATTGTGTGAAACAGCATTGGGCTGAACTAAAAAGAAACAACATATAATAAGATACAAAATATAATAAGAAACAAAAGATGAAATGCATTATTTTAGCTGAACACTGGCTTGACTGCAGAAGTGAGATGAATTCTGGGGGAAGGGAAAGTCTCGTATTTGGCTGAACTGTTGCGTGAACGTGTTTACCATAGGGCAGGGATGGGCAACTTTGATATTGACGAGGGCCAACATTTTTTCTCCTTGATACCTGGGGACCAGATTACTAATCCACACTCGCACCTTTTACACTGTCTTACTCAATTTACTTTTTACTAAGGGAAATTTATGTATAATTAATGTCATTTGTTTTAAAAAGATTGTATTAACTGTAGCCTAAATGGGGAAACTTTGTTTTCAGTTGGCAAGCAATATTAAAGGGATAGTTCACCCAAAAAAAATTAAATTCTGTCATCATTTACCTACCCTCAAGTTTCTGTTGAACAAAGAAGATATTTTGAGGAATGTTTGTAACCAAGGTTGCTTTGGCACTAATACATGGAAGTCAATGGTGCCCCAGAACTGTTCAGTTTCCCACATTCTTCAGAATATCTTCTTTTGTGTTGAACAGGACAAATACATTTATACAGGTTTGGAACAACTTGAGGGTGTGTAAATAATGACATTTTTATTTTTGGGTGAATTATCCCTTTAATATCTTTATTAACAATATTAACATCTCAATGGCATTTTCTGTAAATTTGCAACAAACAAATGTAGCTACAGTTTATATTTGATTACAAGGTTAGAGAACATTTTCAACTCAGCCTCGTTAAAAAGTGCTTATTTTAAAATATGACAATCTACTGGGTGTTTACAGGAGACGAGAGGCGCTGATTGGGCCATGGTAGATCGACGCGTAAATCCACCAATCACAGCGTGCTTTTCTCGTGACGTAGGAACATTTGAAATTGACGAACAGCGCGAATGGTAGTTGAAGAAATTGGCGCAAAATGTCCCTGGTCTGATTGTCTTTTTGACGGAAAAAGCGAGTACGGACTCGTTCACAAACAGAGTCGCGGCAGATACAGAGTTGTGATGGAGGATGTTTTACCCGCTGGGACAGTTTGTGGCCCGAACAACACAACTGTCTCCTGGTCAACGGAACTCTGCCCTCAACAATAAATACTGGAATGTAAGTTTTTAAATGTCTTTTTCAGTTTACATCTTTCGTTTATCCTTTACGTATACACTAAAATCCGTTAGATCGTTCTTAGAATGACATGACAATTACATTAATTGTGGGTGTATACTGCTTTAGAATAACAGCTAACTTTTAGATTTGTTTTCATCCAGAATCCAAACGGCCTACTTAAATATGGACACTGATGATGCAACAAAAAGTCTTCATTTACAACAAAGGTACTTTAATCCGTCGTTATGCAATATTGTGTTCTATATGAATACGGATACTGTGCATTTGCTACTTAAAAGTGTTAATCTGATTATTTCTTTTGAACTTAAATAATAATATTTAAGTAATTCATAAAGATATGTTGAAATGGGAAAGATATGTTTTAATTTTTTTAGGTACTTTGGGGCTGACAGAGCCATTGTGAAGGACACAATCTGGCAAAAATTTACCTGCAGAAGTGAATGGGAGGATATGGGTAAGTGGTTTTGTAAGTTTTGTTGTAAATCTTAATAAAATGTCCTTTAGAAACAGTTTGTAGTAATTATTTACTAATATGTTCAAGAACAAAATTATGTTGGTTTAAGAAATGCAACATATTGTTAACCTATTTGAACATTATTATTATTATTATTATTATTATTAATAATATTATTATTATGTTTTCCTCCGAGACTACATTTTTTAACCCTTAAAGGATTAGTTCACTTTCAAATGAAAATTAGCCCAAGCTTAAAGGCCTTTGCACACTGAGTCCAAAATTTGCATGTGAAACTTAAAATAAAAAAATAAATTCGACCTCACGTTATGTCAATTGCGTTTGCACACTGCCTCCGAAACTTTTGTCTGTCAAAAAAATATTCGGATCAGGTTCGATTTTCTGCATTTTTCGCATCCGTGGCATGCGTTTTGAGAGACGTTTTGACAATTCAGAGCCACTGTACGCGAACGCAAAAATCCAGAATGCCATCTGACAAGTTGATCCACGTCTTCTACAGCACAAAACAGCAGCACTTAAAGGGCATATTGCAGGTTAGAGCATCAGTGATTCAATGTATAGAAAAATAATGTATTAAATAGATGTTCTTGAAAAAACACATATAAATACGCTACATAGGCTTCTGGAGTCGTTTTTTGTGAGAGAATTTTACTTCCACATCTGAAAAATGCCAAATCGGAAGTGACGTAACTCAAGGGAGTGCAATCAATATAAACAATAGGAAAACAATGGATCGCAATGACAGTTCGGATGCTGAGGAAATTGTAAATTTTTATTCATACTCGTATCACAAACCACAGCCATACAATTAGCCTGCTATGTGTTTAAGAGAGCAGGGACAGACCAGGATTAGACAAAATAACGGTCAAAATAGACAAATTGAGCTGTTGTGTGAGGAGAAGCAGTGGAGAACAGGGCAGCGACCGATGTTAGCTTAGCTAACGATATGTGCTCAGATCACAATATTGTACAGATTATTATCATGAATCAGGCAATAGCAAAGCTATTGGTCATCTAGGAGTAACATTATTAATTACTAATAACAGAATCTAATAAACCTTGATCCGGCCTATGTCACATGCGTTAATATCCGTCCACACTAAAGTTACGTGATATAGCGGTTTCTCATCACGACTGATTTGGTAGTTAGCAAATTAAATAATAAAATAATAATAATAATAATAAAGATTTACGGTGCACAATTCACGTGTTCATCAAGCTGCATCTCTGACGGATCCGTGATCATGTCTCCCGCCGGCGGCCGAACATAGTAGTGTATGTGTTTCATGTAATGTTATCCTTTATTCATTAATTCTGTGTTATGAGTTTATTCCGTGCCCATTCACTGATAGTTTGAGGATGTATATGACGCCATGATTATGTAGTTGTGTGAACTTGAATGTATATACGTTTACAGTATATACATGGCATGAATGAAATTGGAGTATTTACATTACCAGCACATAATTCAAAACTGTTTTGTGTGAGTGTGAGACTGTATGTATGTGTACATAATTTGTATTCATCAGTGTTGAAATTGATTCAAGTAAAAATGGCGAAGAAGCATTGCGTGTATAAGTTTATTCATTTAATATCATTATTTACAGTAGTATTACAATGTTGAACTCCATCATATCGCCAGGATGATAATCCTCCAGTCTAAAATGAACACGTTTTTTCGACACAGATGCAGAAGTGAAGTCCCGTCTCTTCACCTGCACAAAACACACCCCGGCACGGAAGATAGCAGCGTCCTTCTTCTTGTTATTAAACCTCTGTACTCAATGTCCTGACAGGCTGAAGTTTGTGCAACCTCCACAAACACAATAATTTACCATTACGATGATAAATAGAATACAAAAACTACAGAAAACACACTAATTCACTACCGCTGTCACTGAATACCAGCCTACTCTGCACTGAATCAACACAGAGCTCGGCGATCGACTCCCTTGAGTGACATAAAATGACGCGACGCTGAAAAAAAAGCGTTTTTTACAGAGACTGTCACTTTATCTACTAAATTCATGCCCTTATGTCCTGCAAAACATGTTTAAACCCTGCAGTACCCTTTTATATGGTATTTTTGTACAAGATTATATATTCATCTCGAAAAAAATGTTTAACCTGCAATATGCACTTTAATGACAAACAATGTGCGGTTAATGAAGGCCTTCTGAAGTGTGAAGCGATGCATTTGTGTAAGAAAAATATCCATATTTAACAAGTTATGAAGTAAAATATCTAGTGCTCTGGCCAAAGCTAGATATTTTACTTCATATACACCTAGGATGGCTTGGGTGAATAAAGCTTGGTGTCATTTTCAAGCACCAAACACAGACCTTAAGACTGTTCTGAAGTTCAGTGCTATCATTTGTAACTGATCAGACTTAACAGTTGTCATATACAGTGTTAAGTTGGGCAACCCTTTGCAGAATCTGTGAAAATGTGAATAATTTTCATACAAATTGCATGTTGTTTTTTATTTAGTACTGTCCTGAGTAAGATATTTTACATAAAAGATGTTTACATATAGTCCACAAGAAAACAAATAGCTGAATTTATGAAAATAACCCTGTTCAAAGTTTTGGGAACCTTTGGTTCTTAATACTGTGTCGTTACCCGGATGTTTTTTTTTTTTTTTTTTTTTAGGTGATGATTGTTCATGAGTCCCTTGTTTTTCCTTAACAGTTAAAACTGCCCAATATTCCCAGACCCCTGACTCTTAATGCATCGGGTTTTCCTTCTGGAGCATCAGTGAATGTTTGAAACTTTTTTAATAGTTGAGTTTAAGTACCTTAGTTGTTCTCAGTGTGAAAAGATGAATCTCAAAATCATACAGCGACTGCTGGAAAGGGTTCAAATATGCAGAAGATGCTGGAAACCTGAAGAATCTGCAGGAGCTGGAGGATTTTTCTGAAGAACAGAGCTCAGTTTAACTGCTCAGGACAAACAAGAGACTCATGAACAACCATCACAAAACACACAAACAGTCGTGGATCATCAGGTAGTGACACAGTATTGAGAACTTGCAGTTGCAACTTTTTATCTCACAAATTTGAGAAAAGTCAGCCAAAAAAAAAAGCAATTGTGAGAAAAAAAACATTGCACAATGACATTGACATTGTAACTCCCAATTGCGAGAAAATGTCAGCAGTTTGTTTTTTCTTATTCCATAGTGTAAACAAGCGTCCATACGCACATACTGTAGCTCATATATAACTTGCAGATTGCAAACGGAAACCTCCAGGAGCACAGAAACTTGTCAACTGTCCTATAACTTAAAAATAACAAAACAGTGTAGAAACTGAAAGTTATGGCATGTATTTTTTTTTCTGCTTTTAAAGTAACTAAAACCTACAACTTCACTATTAGCAAAGAGATGCTACACTGGTAGGATTAATTCACACACACAGTTGCTCTCGCTGATGCATTCAAATACAGTGCTACTTTATCTGTATCTAAATGAAAAGAAAAGCAGAAATCTGTAAGAGATGTAACGATCCATAGACAAAATAACTGATGAAAACTAGCTATGTTGTAGCAATAGAATTGTTGGCAGCGTTCTGCTGCAGCTCTGCAGTTGACTCGAGTTCGAGTCTCGGTTCGAGGTTCATGCTTTTCAAGCCAACATCAAAGTTTGTATTTGTGTTATTAACATAATGGATTAAGTAGATGTGTTTTAAATAGCAAACAGAGTAGATACTTAAAGGTGCCCTAGATTATGTTTTTAAAAGATGTAATATAAGTCTAAGGTGTCCCCTGAATGTGCCGGTGAAGTTTCAGATCAAAATACCCCATAGATTTTTTTTTTTTATTAATTTTTTTAACTGCCTATTTTGGGGCATCATTATAAACGCGCCGATTTTATGCTGCAGCCCCTTTAAATCCCGTGGTCCACGCCCACAGAGCTCACGCTTGCCTTGAACAGTGCCTTAAAGTTTACACGGCTAATATAACCCTCAAATGGATCTTTACAAAGTGTTCGTCATGCATGCTGCATGCATGCGTCGGATTATGTGAGTATTGTATACTGTTATATTGTTTACTTCTGATTTTGAATGAGTTTGATAGTGTTCCGTGGCTAACGGCTAATGCTACTCTGTTGGAGAGATTTATAAAGAATGAAGTTGTGTTTATGAATTATACAGACTGCAAGTGTTTAATAATGAAAATAGCGACGGCTCTTGTCTCCGTGAATACAGTAAGAAACAATGGTAACTTTAACCACATTTAACAGTACATTAGCAACATGCTAACGAAACATTTAGAAAGACAGTTTACAAATATCACTAAAAATATCATGTAATCATGGATCATGTCAGTTATTATTGCTCCATCTGCCATTTTTCGCTATTGTTCTTGCTTGCTTACCTAGTCTGATGATTTGGTTGTGCAGATCTGGCTACCTTTGTCTAATGCCTTTTATAATGTTGGGAACATGGGCTGGTATATGCAAATATTGGGGGCGTACACCCCCATTGTTACGTAACAGTCGGTGTTATGTTGAGATTCGCCTGTTCTTCGGAGGTCTTTTAAACAAATGAGATCTACATAAAAAGGAGGAAACAATGGAGTTTGAGACTCACTGTATGTCATTTCCATGTACTGAACTCTTGTTATTCAACTATGCCAAGATAAATTCAATTTTTCATTTGAGGGCACCTTTAAAGTATTATATCTATTGAATATCAATATTGTTTGTGATCTTAAAATGTAATATGTATTTTGTGTTTACACTGTTATATGCTCCTCTGTTATAGGCTCTGAGGAAAAACTCTACACACAGACGCTCTACACACATAGACGGCTCAATGCTGCTAACTGGCAGAGCAGCTGGAAAACTAAAAGACAAGAAAAGAAGAACATTAATATGGACGACTGTATTATTTTTCTTCAAGGACCAGGTCAAGCAAAGACAGTGTTGAGCACTCAGAGCAAACACAGCAGTCAGACGCAGGATTACACACTGGACTTTAGAGTTCTTCAACATGTGATGTTGGACATTTACTGTTTCTAAAGCCAATAATTTATGTGGATGCCATTTATAGACCTGTTAGATTTTGTTTTATTTTTGAGATTAATAAAATTGTATGTTTTAACAATGTTATAGCTAAGCTTTTTCTTTCTTTCTTTCTTTTTTCTTTTTTGAATATTTAGGAGAACATTCTGGGAACAAAAATAAAACTTCCTGTTAAATAACTATAAGAATGTTAGGGGATAATGTTCTAATGTTATGACTAAACATTTATAGAAGGTCATCGCAAAACGTTTTTAGAGTGTTTTGTAGAGAATGTTATCTTACCTTTTTAGAAGAACATTCTTAGAACAAAAATAAAATTTCCCACTACAAACTTTATAAAAACATTGGGAAATAATGTTCTAACAATGTTATGACTAAACAGTTTTAGAATGTTTTAGAGAATGTTATCCTACCTTTAAGGAGAACATTCAGGGAACTAAAATAAAACTACCCGCTAAAAACATTATAAGAATGTTAGGGAATAATGTTCTAAGAATGTTATCGCTAAACATTTGTAGAATGTTTTTAGAGAATGTTATCCTAACATTTAGAAGAACATTCTGGGAACTAAAATAAAACTACCCGCTAAAAACATTATAAGAACGTTAGGGAATAATGTTCTAAGAATGTTATCGCTAAACATTTGTAGAATGTTTTTAGAGAATGTTATCCTAACATTTAGAAGAACATTCTGGGAACTAAAATAAAACTACCCGCTAAAAACATTATAAGAACGTTAGGGAATAATGTTCTAAGAATGTTATCGCTAAACATTTGTAGAATGTTTTTTAGAGAATGTTATCCTAACATTTAGAAGAACATTCTGGGAACTAAAATAAAACTACCCGCTGAAAACATTATAAGAACGTTAGGGAATAATGTTCTAAGAATGTTATCGCTAAACATTTGTAGAATGTTTTTTAGAGAATGTTATCCTAACATTTAGAAGAACATTCTGGGAACTAAAATAAAACTACCCGCTGAAAACATTATAAGAACGTTAGGGAATAATGTTCTAAGAATGTTATCGCTAAACATTTGTAGAATGTTTTTTAGAGAATGTTATCCTAACATTTAGAAGAACATTCTGGGAACTAAAATAAAACTACCCGCTAAAAACATTATAAGAACGTTAGGGAATAATGTTCTAAGAATGTTATCGCTAAACATTTGTAGAATGTTTTTTAGAGAATGTTATCCTAACATTTAGAAGAACATTCTGGGAACTGAAATAAAACTACCCGCTAAAAACATTATAAGAACAATACATGATAATGTTCTCAGAACATTTTTAGAACAAAAAATTTCTAGCTGGGTACCGCTGTTTCCACTGTTATAACGGGCTGATGACTTCCTTGTTCTATGAAGTCCCTCCTTCAGAAATACGTAACAAGTTCTGATTGTGCCAGCGGTTCCTGTGTTGTGATTCGACAGCATCTTAGCGAACCTTGCCCGGAAAGGTCACGCCTCTTACCATAACGTGGAGATGCATGCGCTCAGTGTTATTGTAAATATGTCTTTAATTTTACCCTATCAATTTGAGCCGGAATCAGACCCGGTGATTGAACTGCGGGATGAAAATAACAGCGTTTCGACGACATGACGACAAACACACTCTACAAATGCAACTCTTGTGTATTCCTGTGGGCGGAGGTTAGTCAAAAAACTGTTTTAGTGACGTCATTAAAGAAGGAAGTAGAGGGATGTAGTCCAAACTGGCCATTCGATGTAGGCGGCTTCTGTTAAATAAAATATCTCGCTTGGTATTGAACTTTGAGCTTTAAAATTTTACAGATTTGATTTATACTCTAACAACAACATTACACACTAACTAAAGTTTGAAACATGGGATCACGAAGAACGGGACCTTTAATGGTTACTGACTGTTAAAACAGCAGGTCATGGGACAGACCTGTTAACAAATAAACAAATGCATGGACGATGATTTAACCATTTCATATCGTGTTTGGTGTCTATCTGTTCCCTACAATGCCTTTAATAATTTGAAAGAGGTTTGGTAAAGAAATAATGCATGGGTAAAAGGTTAAAGACACTATTTTAACACTGTACTTTATGCTATGCAAATGAGTTCCACACTAGGGTGGGCAACACCGGGGCTGCTTCAGACAACAGTAGCCAATCACACTCCAGGATCGGCAAGGTGCCACATTTCAATCTCCTCCTCATCAGAAAGGGATAAATATGTCCCAGGGGTAGACACACCCTGGTTCTGCATTTCCAGCTCGACGGGGAAGGAGACATTAACAGACACTCCACGTCCTGAGCTTCTGACCTGACGAGGAAAGAGACTACAAGATGGTTAAGGTGAAGCTTTCGCGAGCAAAACCTTTTACATTACTTCCAGCTGCACTCTAGCTGCCAAAAAGGGCCCCAGCATTGAGGAACTTCATCTGACCCTTACGGCTCCTACAGCAGTGCAGCCCAGTCCACAAACGACCTCAGCATCAGCAGACATTGCCTGTGCCACATGGCTCCTCAGCGACGCAGCCAGCCTGCAAAGGAACCTATGAAGATTCATCTGACCCAGCTGCCCAGTCCATCCTAAAGGACCCTCTTGGCGCAACCGAAGTTCAGCATCCTCCAACCCAGCGTGGCACAACTACTGGATCGCAACTCCGCACCCTCCCACTGAACGCAGCCTACATCATCAGTGGAAGACGTCTCTTCTACCGGATTGATCACCCGACTGTGTGGAACATAAATATAAACTTACCAAACCTCTTTTCTAGAGACCTTGGCATTAGTTTATACATGCAGCATATGTTTTTCTAACCTGTTGAGATGACAGACACTTGAGGTCAGCTTGTGACAAATAATAGGGATATTATTTGTTGAATGGTAAATAAGCAATTATTTATCACCATTTTACCAGAGCCATTGGGTGGCTTCCATAAGAAGCATTCCCATACAATTCTCTTCCATTCTACATTCAGTTCAACAGCATTGCATTTATCCATTCTGTGTTCACTTCATTTATGTGTTTCTTTGATTTAATTCAGTATTCTCCTTTGCTTATTATTTTACTATCTTTTAGAAGTGCATATTCATAATTTCATTATTAATCGTTGTGATATTTACTCTTGCATGTCTATTGTTAATAAATTTCATTGGTTTTATTATAACTGTGTCTTCCTTGTGTTAATGATCAAAGACTCTACTAGTTGACCAGACTCACAAATCCTTCAGATAAATCAGTTGACCTACTCCCCTCTATTTTAAATTAATTCTGAATTATTGAACAGCTCTTTTGGAGTGTTCTTAAATTGTTAAGATAGTATTCTTGACTGGTGCCCCGCATTACAAAAGGAGGAAGGTGTCATCTGATACACTCATAACCACACCTTAAGTGACACATGATCAAAAATCACTAGGTCACCGGTGAATGGAGTAAAAATCACTACAACATGAATCATACAGGATTGGGTGGGGGGGAAATTGCCCCTTGTAAAAGTAAAAAAAAAAAAGCCCTCAGTGTAAATATCTGTATGTAGACTGTATGTAGTCTTAATGGGCCGCATTTCAGACACCATTTCATAGTGTCTGACAACAAAACCGACTTAATGACATAATGAATATTCTAATTGCCGTATGACTTCATCTATTGACATTTATCGACATATTATATATATTTATTAGGGATGCACCGATACCATTTTTTAAGGACTGAGCACGAGTACAGATACTTTTCTAGTACTTGCCGATACCGATACCTGTACATTTATTAATTTCTCTCTCTCTCTCTCTTTTTTTTTTTTATTTTTATTTATTTTTTTTTTTATTTTGGTGATGTTGCAGTTTTCCAACCACAACACAGTGAGACTAATGAATGTAGGACAGCTTCTTTATTATTACTCTAATGAAAAAAGTAATAATTTTTATGTGCTTAAAATTTGTTCTTGCTTGTGTTATTTGGAAAGCATTTTGAATTATCCATCTGTGTTTTTAAGATTCAATAAATGACAGACGCTTTACAGTTAACACAACCCCTCATTATATGTCGGACTAACTTTTACTTGATATTCTTGAATACTCAATACATTTTGCTCCTACTGGTCCTGCCTATTCATTGTCAACTGTTTGCTATAAATATGTTTGTATTGGCTAATGTTTATTCAGCAAATGTTTCTTGTTTATAATGTGCAATGATCAAATGCAAAGACAGCACGTTACAAATAGAACCCCTTTTTTCTGTGGGATTTAGTATCATTGTATATTGGAATAATAAATTATTTTAAATGAATCACATGTAAACCCAATGTTTTTACTGTTTTCTTCTTAATTTTAGACTAGTTGTCATTACAAAACCTGTCTAAACGACTGTCAGGTTAGTCGTAGTATGTAAATCTAGCCTGCTTGAAATTGCAAACAAAAAATAATTTTAGTTCATATTAAATAATTGAATGTGATTCACTTGTGGTTGTCAGTTTGTATAAGCACACATTATGCAATGCAATATTAATCATGAATTTTTGAGCAGGTGTGAAATTTTTGAATTGGGTCAAATTCAAAAAACTTTAACAGTCAAAATTAGATTTACGAAGATAGGTATGTGTGTGTGTACGTGTTTGTGCACGTTTTTGTGACATATCAGGACACAAATTTGTATAATGACATGGGTATGACATAGGTATTACAAGGAGAGGGTGACTTACCCAATGTCCCCATTTTTCAAAAGACTTATAAATGTATAGTGTAGGGGGATAGAAAATACGGTTTGAACAGTATAAAAACCATTACGTCTATGGAATGTCCCCACAATTCACAAAAACAAATCTGTGTGACTGTGTGTGTGTGTGTGTGTGTGTGTGTGTGTGTGTGTGTGTGTGTGTGTGTGCTTTTGTTTATATTACATTGTGGGGACCAAATGTCCCCATGATGTAATATAAACCTGAGTTCACCTACATCGTGGGGACCAGCCAGCGGTCCCCACAATGTAAATGGGTTTATAAATCATATAGAATGAGTTTTTGTGAAAAAGTAAAAGTTTGCACAGTTTCCTGTGAGGGTTAGGTTTAGGGGTAGGGGCAGGGTAGGGGGATAGAATGTACAGTTTGTTCAGTGTAAAATGCATTGAAGTCTATGGAAAGTCCCCACAATTCACAAAAACAAACGTGTGTGTGTGTGTGTGTGTGTGTGTTGTGTATTGCATTCTCAAAAATGTGAAAAAGATATGACAGTGCTTCATTCAAGAATCTGTAACGAAAGCTAGTTATGTACTGGCACATAAAATTACAAAGCACAGCAAGCCTTTTTCGGATGGGGATTTTGTCAAATACTGTATGGTGGAGACTGCTGACATACTTTGTCCTGGTTCTAAAAGTCAGTTTGAGAAAATTAGCTTATCGCGGAAAACAATTACCATGTGCGTAGAAGTGATTGCTGAGGAGCTGCTCTCGGAACTAAAAAAGTACTGACATTAAAAAAGTGATGAAAGTACTGACATCAGAGACACTGCTCAACTTTTAATTTTTGTCAGAGGAATAAACAAAAATTTCAAAATAACAGAGGAAATCCTCGGGATGGAATCAATGATGGGAATGACCAATGGCGTGGATTTGTATGACAGTGTGTCCGTCTGCATGGAAAAAAATAGCCTGCCGTGGACAAAGCTGACAAGCGTCACAACAGATGGATCACCAAATCTAACCGGTAAAATCACTGGACTGCTAAGAACTGATATTTCTTCACTATATTATACACCAGGAAGCCTTGTGTAAAAGTGTGTTGTGTAAAAGAAAATGTTGTCAAAGTGGTTGTGAAGCTTGTCAACTTTTTTTACGGGCAAGAGCGCTTAACCATTAGCAGTTTATTCAGCTCCTTAACGAAATGGAGGCAGAGCACCATGACCTCTTGTACCATTTAAATGTGCGCTGGCTAAGTCTAGGCAATGTGTTTCACTGTGTCTGGAACTAAAAGGTGAGATAGCAACGTTTCTCGATGCGGTTGGTAAAACTGGCGAGTTCCCTGAATTAAAGGACACAGACTGGCTGGCCGACCTCGCGTTCGCAGACTTTGCAAAAATTGAGACTGAACTTGAACTTGTCTCATGTCCCCTACTGACAGTGAGAAAGCACCACCAGATTGGAACTCATCAACATCCAGTGTGACAATATTTTGAAGGAGAAGTTTCAGACATCACCAGTTAACCATTTTTACGCCTCACTGGATGAAAAAAAAATATTCCCAAACATAAAAAAGCTTGCACAAAGAATGCTTGTTTTATTTGGATCCACATATGTGTGTGAACAAACCTACTCAGTCATGAACTACAACAAATCCCAGCGCAGATCAAATTTAACAAATAGCCACCTGTCAGCTATCCTGAGGATCTCAACATCAAAGATCACTCCAGACTTTGACACCCTTGCAAGGAGAGAGGACCAGGCTCATTGTTCACATTAAGGGTGTACTTACTAGGCACGGTTGCCTTGAACTGAGCCCGAGCGTGATTGTCCCCCCTCCCCACTCCCCAAATACACTCGAATAACATGAATTGATAAGTGTACTATCAGAGTAGTAATAAAGACGTTTGCCGTCGTAATGATGACAGTAGCGCACACAAAAGTAGTAGCTGTTAAATGCTCAGGCACGGTTTGCGCTCACACTGCATGCAAACCGCGCTCAAGCCCAACTGAACCACGCTCTGGCCCACCTCTTCCAAGCGGGCCAGGGCCGGCTAAACGAACCATGCCAGGGCACGGAACGGAGCACTCACACTTGTCAAACAAACTGGGCTTTGAGGGTCAAACGCACTCTGGCACGGTTCAGAGCACCTAGTGTGAGTACACCCTAACGCTTTCATTACCATGACTAACACATAGACTAAGGTTCTCCCTCAGTTTTAATCAGACATAGTTTTATGATGATTAATATGTACATAGCAATTGCAGTCACATGAGATTATATCTGTTGTAAAGTTTAATCAATAATATATATGACATATGACATAATATATATGACTTAATGTGACAGATGCCAGCCATCAGCGCAGTCCCGTCAGAGCTGCCAGCCGTCAGCGCAGTCATGTCTGAGTCTTCGTTGATCAGGATTGCCAATTTAAAGCCTCCAGTTGGTAAGGATGAAACCTTTCAGTCTTCAGCCGTCACGGACACCATCACTGTGTTTCCTGGTGTCGTTGACGCAGCGATTGAGGATGCCAAGGCCTCCTATCCACGTTGGGGCTTGATAGCTAATTTGGCAGATCCACTTCTGAGAATGGTCAGAACAGCTGGTGTACCAAAACCGTTACCGTTGAGTATTTCTGCTGACGCTTCTCTGGTTCCTGAGATCATCCCATTTTCCTCTATGCTCCCAGTCATGGCAGTGGCATTTTGGTGTGTTTGGGCGACACTTGTCGAAGTGGCTTTAAACAAGACAGCTGCACCAGCTCTAGAGCATGCTCCAGTCCATGAATTCTAACCAGTTTGTTCCAGGCCATGAGGTCATTCTAGAGCCCGCTCCAGTCCATGAATCCTCTCCCGAGCTTACTGTAGTTCATGAAGTCATTGCTGAGCCTGTTCAAGTCTATAAGTCTAAGTCTGTTCCTGAGGCTATGTCTGTTCCTGATGCTGTTCGAATCTATGAATCTGTTCCTGAGTCTGTTTCTGAGCCTGTTCAAGTATACGAGGCTGTTCCTGAGAGGCTGTTCCTGTCAATGAGTCTATGCACTCTGAACCTGAGCCTGTCCACAAACCTAACACAAAGCCTACTCCTGAGGTCAGTTCAGATCTTGTACTTCCTTTTGAATATTGCCTTGTCTACATTAGCTAACTTTCCCGCCCCCAGATCCGCCTCCGTTCCACCTCCCACCAGTTCTTCTGTGTTGGAGCGTCTGGAAGCTGCTACTTCGAGGAGGGGATGTTACATCTTTCAGCTGCGGTACCCTTAAGTACCAGCAGATGGCAGCCTCGTCCCTCACTGTTTCCAAAGACTCTGTTATTCCCGGACTTCATTTCCCAGAATCCTCTGCTCATTTTTAGTTAACCTGTTTCAGCTGTGTCTTGTTTTCATTTATTACCCTGTCTAATTAAGTGCCTTTTGCCCTGTATTCTTTATGAAGTCTTGTTGGTTTTGGTTGTTGTTTTCTGTTGGCATTTCGAGCAGTTCTGGTGTTCTTTTTGTTATTCCTGAGTCGTGGATTCCTTGTTCCTGTCTGCAGTTCATGGAGTGTATGTACAGACTGATTAAATGTGCTTGACCCTCTGCCTGGTATGGACTAAGGCCTTGGATTATAACTATTATTAAACTGCATTTTGATTCTCACTCCTTCTGCTGTATGCCTTCATTCCACCTCCAACAAAACATTACAAGGTCACTGTACTATAAAAAAAATACTGTAAGTTTTAGACCTCAGAAATTCCTCTGCATAAAGAGCACTTGTTGAAATTAAACTGCCTGTAACGATTGCGGACTCAAGGTAAGATCCAAATGCAGCTTTATTAAAAGGTGAGTGTGGTCGTACAGGCAGGGGTCAGATAACAGCAAACAGGTACAGCAAGGAACAGGCAGAGGGTCAGGGCTGGCAGATATCAATCACAGGTCAGTATACAAAGCAAAGGTCAGGACAGGCGGCACAGGATCGTAGACGGGAAACAGACAGGCAGACAAGATATAAACGCTTGGAAATGTATCACAGGGAAAACAAGACCTCGCGGTGAGGTGGTGTGTGTATGAGTCTTTTATAGTCCAGGTAATGTGTGGCAGCTGGGTGTGGTGATTAGTGTGGAGTGATTGTGAAGTGAGTGCAGGTGATAAGCAATGGAGGATCATGGGAAATGTAGTCCGGGATGTGACAGGAACAGACATGATCGTGACACTGCCGAAATGACTTGTTTTTTTTTCTTTTCACTTCCTCTACATTATGATGTCACACTATGGTAGACATTAGCACCTGACTGGCTCTACAACAACAAATTAACAGGTACTTTTCACTTCTGTTGCCCTCCCAGCAGTCAGGTGACAAGGAGCATTATGCAATTACATTCTGAGAGATGGTCAGAATGAGGGTGGAAAATAATCATTTTTTGCAAATACAAACATTACTAACATTTTGTCTGAACCTGAATGAATGAAAAATTGTTTATTTCGGTTGCATAACATATGAATGTATGATTTACTTACATAAGCATAAAAATCTGAAGCCATGGCTTATTACACCTACCCTTATTACAGAGTCACATACCCTCCAACTAATATTAGATATGCAATTCCATCATTACAATTTACAAAAATTTTTTTACACATTACAATTCACAACTTAAGCTTCAATCTTATAATTCATATATATTTTGGATTTGAAATTTTTTTTACACTGAAAAATAGTGTTACTTCTCTTAAGTTCGTCAGTTAGACCGTTCCACAAACTGACCCTTTGAAGAGAAATACAATTCTTTTTTACATTAGTTCTGACCACTGTTTTTTTTTAAACATATCCTTTCCTCTTAAATCATATTTCAAATTTCATTTTTTCTTAATTTCAAACAAACAATATATTTGCTGGCATAATTTGTTTTTTAACTTTGTACATGAACAAAGCTGTGTTAAGACTAAGTCATAAAATTTTAGTGCTTTAAATTTAAGAAATATTAATTAACAATCTTAATTGCTTTTTTTTTTTTTTTTTTTTTTTGCAAAGTAAATATAGATTTTGTATTTGACTTATAGCTATGCCCCCAAATTTCAATACAATAGGTCATATATGGTACTAAGAGAGAACAATACAAAATATACAATGTAAATTTGTTTAGGAAATACTTAATTTTATGTAATATAGCAATGGTTCTTGACATTTTTGACAGTACATGTGTTATGTGTGGTTTCCAGGATAATTTATTATCTATTATTACTCCTATAAATTTTATTTCCATTACTCTTTCCAAAACCACATCATCAATCTTTAAGTTTGTAATATTATGTATTTGTCGATTACCAAATATAATATATTTGGTTTTGGTAATATTTAAAGATAGTTTGTTTGCATCAAACTGTGTTAATTTTGACAGCAAATTTTGATTTAGTTTTAGTCATAGTCTTTTGACTAAAATGGCATTTAGTTTTAGTCATATTTTAGTCATCGGAAATTGTTTTAGTTTTAGTCGACTAAATATCATAAGATTTTAGTCGACTAAACCTACAGTAGATTTAGATTTAGTTAAATTGTAATGCATTAAGCATTTCTCTAACAATACACAAATCCTATACACTGATATAGGTACATCTGATATTCCCCAAATGTTCACCCAACTGTACTTTGCTTGCCAAAGCGGATGTTTTTTGACCGTTTAAATGCAAAAACAAGCTAAAGAGCAAAATTCAGCACTTATTGACACACTTATCATTGAGGTACTATTATAGTTTTCATTTTAAAAAAAATATTAGATTTGATTTTTAGTTTTTCTGCTTTCATTGTAATTTTAGTTAAAAGTTTTAGTAATTTTTTTGTGTTTATGTCTTTTAGTTTTTGCTTTTAAATGTCTATAAGTTCTTATTTCTGTTTATTTTAATACCTCAGGTTAAGCTAAGCTTAGAAACTATGAAATAAAATGTTTACATTTTTATATATTTATTTTTTCATTTCAGTTAACGTTTATTTCAAGTAATGAAGATTTCTTTGGTTTTAGGTTTAGTTAACTATAATAACCCTTATACTTGTAAAATATATTGAATAACGTGTCAAATAATGTTCTTAGTCTTTCCTTACTTGTTTACTATGAATTATAATTATGAACCATTCCGAAACACACCGTGACTCTTATTCTGAAATGT
Source organism: Ancherythroculter nigrocauda (assembly GCA_036281575.1). Taxonomy (NCBI): domain Eukaryota; kingdom Metazoa; phylum Chordata; class Actinopteri; order Cypriniformes; family Xenocyprididae; genus Ancherythroculter; species Ancherythroculter nigrocauda. The sequence goes on from VTFQ01000009.1 coordinate 18,105,617, forward strand.
CTGCAGTCTGCACTTTAGCCTATTGTAGTAGCAGGCTACTCATGAGGGAGATAAAATATGCATTTCTTACAACCGTCTAAAACATTCTACCATTTAAACATCGTGTAGTAAACATTGTCATAATTCATCAACATTAGCTTATAAGCAATCGCATGGCATAAATATGCGCTATTCATTAATTGCGCAGCAGTCAGATGTGCTGCTGCGCGAGCCTGTAGAGCGCGCAACAGCGCCGCGTTTCCCGCAGTTAGATCAGCACATTACACTTCAAATCTGCGCATCTTCCACACAGGACAGCAGTCCTGACTGGATATCTTCCCAAATCGTCCCTCTCTTTCATTTTCGTCTTGTTTTTATTCGTTGACGAAAATTAGAGTAGATTTTAGTCATAGTTTTAGTCATTCAAAACGCATTTTTATTTAGTCATCGTCTCGTTTTCGTCCGTGAAAAAATGTCGTTGACGAAAACAGGCACTTATGTGTGGTAACTAGTAAGACACCTTACTGTACTTACTAGTGGTATATACATGGTAACTATGTTGTACTTACAGACAAGTGTGGGTAATAACAGGCACTTATTTATGGTAACTTGTAAGACACATTACTGTACTTACTAATGGTATATACATGGTAACTATATTGTACTCACGGACAAGTGTGGACACAAATAACGGACACTTACTGTAAGTACTGTGAAACAAATGTGCTTACCAAAATGATACACTGCACTAACTATACAGCACTTCATAGTGTTTATACTTATCAAGTAGTCCTTTTAAGCAAGGCTTTTGACACGTGACACAACTGAGTATACCAAGTACAGTTGTAGTGTTACTGAGCTGTATGTATGTCATCAAAATACCCCTGTTAAGTGAATTATTGTCCTGTAAAGATTAGGCAAGTTGAACCGCAAAAGTACATCATCCAGTACTCAAGAAGTATCTTGTACCATGCTTACACCCCACCCTAAGTAATGTGTAAATTATGCATTAACTAACTGGTATTCACTAGTACGTTAATAGTAAGTACATGGAAATAGGACTGTAAAATAAAGTGCACCCTTGTACATAAACATTACATAGGAATTACCAGCTCTTACCAGTGTAACTTACACATGAACTAACTGCTATACTCACTAGTACGTTCAGAGTAAGTACATGTAAATAGGACTGTAAAATAAAGTGCACCTTTGTACATAAACATTACATAGGAATTAATGTGATCTTATGAGAATACGTGTGTATTTTTACATAAAATGTGGTTCTACCACACATACATTTACTTACATTTTCATTCACACAAAAACGTACAACACTGACGTATTTAGATGACTAAAACGTAAAAATACTATACTTTTTAATACTTTATTAATACTTTAATACTTACGTATTAACAGCAATAAAAATGTAAATCATGTAACGTAAAGTTTGAATGTAAATGAATTCCCCTGTAATAAAATCATGGGATTAATGTTTTTAATCTGTTGTATGTATTCAATTGTCATATACATGTTTTAGTCGCATTTTTTGAAAAAGACCGTCACAGTCAAAGCTAGCGCTCGTTATAATTTAAATTTGAAAGTAGTGATGTCCGGGTCGCGAACGAATCGTTCTTTTTAACCGGTTCTTTTCAGTGAACCGGTTGAACCAGTTCACCAAATCGGTCTGAATCGTTCCAAACAGTTCGCATCTCCAGTAAGCAAACATGAATCCACAAATTACTAAAGTTACTCACTTTTTGACGTGCTGACACTACCTCTCGAAATAAACCAACATCCCGGAGTTATTCAGTTACTCCAACAGTACAGTGACATAACCTGCTGTGAAGAGAGAACTGATGATGATAGGCACGAGCAGCAGAGCAGCTGATATGAGTGCGCATGCGCGGCGCACAAGAACGAACATACACGGCCTGTCACCGTTCTCGTTCTCCAGTCAAGAATCGGTTGCAACGGTTTTCGGATCATCAGTACACAACCGAGAACCGCTTCTTTCGGACATGTCCGATTTGAGAACTGGTGAGCTGATGATACTGCGCATGCGTTTAACTTTTCAAGTGAACAAAAAAGCACATTAGTCAAGTTTTGTTGAACATCGGACAGTGTGATAATATAAAACATACTGAAAATATAACGTTTATTGTGCTTTTCCAAATACACCACAGCAGATTAATAGCATAAAATACTGTACATAATACCGTACATAATAAACTACATGCCAACATGAACATAATATTTTGTACACAGATCAAACTAATGTTCAGAAATAGTTCTACAAATTCATTTTTCTATATTAATATTATTTAAAAAGCAATATAGTAAAAGTTGTGCAGTTGTGCTTTCAAGTTATTTTTTTTTTAAAGATTGAAAAAAATTAGATTTATCAAACTAAACCTTTATTTGTTTCATAAATAATCCATGGGCAGCTTATTTAATTTCTAAACAAGGTGATATAAAAATAAAAAAAATGACGTTATCAAACTACAGCGAGAGCAAACAAGCGACTCCTTTTGAATCGCTCTCGCGGTTCTCGAAACTCAATCTCGTTCTCGGGTAGAATCGGTTGCAACGGTTTTCGGATCATCAGTACACAACCGAAGAACCGCTTATTTCGGACGTGTCCGATTTGAGAACCGGTGAGCTGATGATACTGCGCATGCGTGATTCAGCGTGTGATCTGAAGCTACCGAACAGTAACATCACAGCACTGGTTAACTAGGACAACTGATGCTATGAGAGGACTCGAATGAGGGGCCAATCTGGCGAAACGTAAGTTTATTTAATCATAATGTAAGAGGATCATGGTTTCTGCGCTGATGAAGACTAATTTATTCACTTTATAACTGTAAAACTTTGTTTGCACATCACTGCCTGTATATGTGTTTGGATGCTTTAGATGCAAAACTAAATTGTAAGAAACGCTTCAGATTATAATGTTTTAGCTGACTGATGTTATGATTACTAACTTTATATATTTGAATCACTTGTTTTTTCAACCCGTCATCATTACGTAAAAGCGTAAAACTGTTTTTTTCAACCGGTTTATTGAATCGAACTGTCCGAAAGAACCGGTTTGCGGGAAAGAACCGAACTTCCCATCACTATTTGAAAGTAGCGCCACCCTCGAGAAGCGTTACGACATGGTTTACGGCACTGATATCGGACGCTCATTGGCTCTCACCTGCTTCGTAACAGTTTGCGACATGTTTCAGTGGATTGACATTTGAATGAGTGCGCGCCTTCACGTAGAGAATTAAGCCAGATTCATCATATTCTGCTCTGTAAAAAAAAATATTATTTACCGCCAGAGAGGACTGCGACTGCAACTCATCATCATTTGAACTACTTTTGGTACGACATTTTCGCAATAAATAAATTGTTGTGATTACGCTTGTTTGTCTGTCATTCTTTTATTTGAAACAGGAGTTTTAATAAATGTTTATGGGTAGGTTTAAAGGTAGGTGTAGGATTAGGCTCAAAAAATCATTTTAATGTTATATTTTTACTAAAATTGTCATTTTCCTACACATTTTTGTCCATTATGTATAAAATGAGTATGTTTTGGTTCAGGATGGGGTTTAGGGATCTTACATTTATCTACAAAACGATAAAAGGGAAATTATACATATCTTTATGACATGAAAGATTCGTAAATATTTAACATTTTTTCGCTCTAAAAACGTATTTTTATAATTTAGTGCTATAAATACGTCAATATTGCATGTTTTAGCACCTTTCTAAACGTACAAAAATGTACGTTTTGTGTCTTTGAAAGTTACGTATGCTCTTACCAAGTGTAACTTACACATTAACTGGTATATTCACTAGTATGTTCATAGTAAGTACATGGAAATAGGACTGTTGTAAGGAACTCAGAATGTGCGTGTCTGAGTTCAGGACTCTTATTTTGAAGTGTGGTCTTGTCATGTCTGTCTTCACTTTGTGCTTGCCCTCACTCCCTTGTTAGTTGCCATGACGACTTTCCCCTCCCCCTTGTTACCTTGTTCCCTCATTAGCCTTCTCTGTATAAATAGGTCCCTGTTTTAGTCTGCATTTGTTGGTTATTGTTTGAGTTCCTCAACATAGTGTTTGTGGGTTGTTCTTTCATGGTGTTCATGCCTTGTCTTGTCTGGAGTTTATGTTATTTCCATGCCTGGATTCATGCCTTGCAAACCTGTGGATTACTTTGTCATGCCTGGAACCAAGTCTGTATTTATGTAACTGTTTTAGTGTGGAATAAACTGCTTGCATTTAGATCATCGCCCTTCTTCATTTGAGAACACACAGCAGACATTACAACTGTAAAATAAAGTGTACCCTGTACATAAACATTACATAGGAATTACCAGCTCTTACCAGGTGTAACTTACACATTAACTAACTGGTATATTCACTAGTATGTTCATAGTAAGTACATGGAAATAGGACTGTAAAATAAAGTGCATCCTTGTACATAAACATTACATAGGAATTACCAGCTCTTTAACCTTTGTAATAATAAGCTTAAGCATTTTAACAATTAGTAAGTACAGTAATGTGTCTTGCAAGTTGCCATAAATAAGTGCCTGTTATTACCCACACAATATTTACCATGTACATACCATTAATAAGTACAGTAATGTGTCTGTTACCATATATGGACACTATAAGTAAGTGCCTGTTATTACCCAACACTTGTCTATAGGTACAAAGTACAATTGAAAAAAAACCAGCTTCTGTTTCTTATTAGTTTCCATGTACATACATGTCAGGTAAGTACCTTGTGTTACCACTCTTTTACCTGTATGTACAACATAATTACTATATATGTACCAGGAAAGTACATGTACTGTAAAATAAAGTGCTACCAGAAAAGGTTTTATAGAAGAGTGATTTTTACACAGATTTCTACTGTTAAAACATATAACTGATAAAGCTCCTTGAATATCTACACTGATGTTAATTTGTTCCTCTGAGTAATATCTACAGTTTATTTCAAGATTATTATAATAGTTTGTTTCAGGATCAATGTCATTTTCAATATCATACATCTTGTGTTCAGTTTGATCAGAGCTATTAAGATTAGTCTGATTTAGGGCTGGGCGATGTATCGAATGCTTTTGTCACACGCATTTCTTCAGTAAAGCCGGTTCCCTGATTACCGCTTAATCGCCATCACCTGCTTTCAAATGAAGCGGCATTCAATAGACCGAGCCGTAGATCACTGATAAGACACGCAATATCGCGTTCAATATCGATATGTATCGCCGTCGATATTGAACGCGATATTGCGTGTCTTATCAATCTCTGTTAAAGGGTTAGTTCACCCAAAAATGAAAATTCTGTCATTTATTACTTACCCTCATGTTGTTCCACACCCGTAAGACCTTCGTTTATCTTCGGAACACAAATTAAGATATCTTAGTTGAAATCCGATGTCTCTGTGAGGCCTCCATAGGGGGCAATGACATTTCCTCTCTCAAGATCCATAAAGGTAGTAAAAACGTATTTAAATCGGTTCATGTGAGCACAGTGGTTCAATATTAATATTATAAAGCGACGAGAATATTTTCGGAGTGCCAAAAATAACAAAATAACGACTTATTTAGTGATGGCCGATTTCAAAACAATGCTTCATGAAGCATCGGAGCATAAACGAATCAGTGTGTCGAATTATGATTCAGATCGCGTGTCAAACTGCCAACGGCTGAAATCACGTGACTTTGGCGCTCCGAACAGCAGATTCGATACACAGATTCACTGTGCTCCGCTTCCTGAAGCAGTGTTTTGAAATTGGCCATCACTAAATAAGTCGTTATTTTGTTATGTTTGGCGCTCCAAAAATATTCTCGTCACTTTATAATATTAATATTGAACCACTGTGCTCACATGAACCGATTTAAATATGTTTTTAGTACCTTTATGGATCTTTAGAGAGGAAATGACATTGTTTCCTATGGAGGCCTCACGGAGCCATCGGATTTTAACTAAAATATCTTAATTTGTGTTCCGAAGATTAACGAAGGTCTTACGGATGTGGAACGGCATGAGGGTAAGTAATTAATGACAGAATTTTCATTTTTGGGTGAACTAACCCTTTAAGTCCATCTGTGTTCCTTAAAGATCCTTTAACCAATTTTGCCAACCTTGTCCCCAGCAGTTCCCAACATACCTGCTCAGTTGATCCAGTCATTTGTAACGGTCCAACTCTTTCAAGTTTCTTATTATGATTGATCGATTTTGTTCAGCTCCATTTGGTCGGATGTACACCTTCCCATTCCTTGTCCATGTGGCTTGTATTTTGTTTTGCTTCCTGAGTAAGTGACCACATTTTGCTAGATTGGCATTTTTTTTTGTTAAATGTTCATTTATGTAGACTCGTGCCTTTTAGTTTTTTAGATTGTCGTAGTAGGTCAATTTTTTGCTTAACTGACACTAGCTGAATCACAATGGCTGGTTTCCTTTTTCGATCCTTGTTTGGAATAGTATGACAACTGGAGATGCATTTCTAAATTGATGTTTTTACCATTTAGAAATAGCAAAAGCTGTTGTTCTAGTGTCTGTAATTCCTCAGTAGGAGCATCCTCACCTTCATCCACTCCAGCTGTAGCTCTTGAATAGCTGTGGTGTTTTATCTCTAACCCAGTAATGATGAGGTCTTTGCTCCTGATCTGTTGTTCCAAGTCATCAATCCTTTGTTCCAGCTGTTCAATCTTTTGGTCTCTTTGAATTATTTTTTCTTTGAGAGGAAGTCTGAGGGTAAATTTGATGGAACTGCTTTGCTTTGTCAGTCACAATGTGCTCTAGGCCAGGCAGGCCTCAGACAGTCCCAACATTAAGGTCCCAATCTCCAACTCTGGTTCAAAAATAACTTTCTATTGCTTTCCCCATTAGTAGCTCCAGCACCAGTGAAGCATCATTTCAGATGGATTGTGTTATATCCAGTAGATTTTTGATGGATTGTGGAGGGCCTCTGAGCAGTGACAAGCAGTTGCAGCCATCTTTGAACATAGTAAAATAATAATAAAAAAGTCATGTCAATACCCTTTTTAATTCTGAAACATTAATGAGTCTCTTTCCCATGTCTATTTTAGGCAACTCTAAACAGGGAGTGCGCTGTAAAACATGTAAGATGGGAGCTCATCTTTGGTGTATCTCTGAATTCTCAGAGAAACCATGCCAAGGAAAGGTATGTTTGATTTGTACTAGTAATGTAAGTAATGCAATTTTCCATTTCCTACTGCGCTATTGTCAGTTTTGTCACTTATCCATTTGAAAAATGTACCTTTAAAACTTATATATAATTATATATAGATACACTATACTTGTACTGTGTGGTAGCACAGATAAGTTGCCGTGGACATGGTGGAGGAAATAGTGATATAAAAAATTAAAACAGTATGGGGCGGTTTCCTGGACAGAGATTAAGCCTAGTCCTAGAATAAAATGGCCCTTTAAACCAGATTAACAGAAATCTGCTTTCTCTGTGATGGTTTAAATTGGTCCTAGACTTAGTCTAGTCCAGAGTTTGATAAACTGATTTCCTGGAGTAAGAGAGCTGCTCCAGGACTAAATTGAAGCTTAAATTAAACCTACCAGGAGGCAGGTTTAACTTCAGATTAACATTTTGTTTCAAAGAAGACACATGTATTACTTGGATATATATATATATATATATATATATATATATATATATATATCTATATTGATATACACTGTGTGTATATGTATATATGTGAATTGTGGGTGTTACGAGATCTCGCCAGACTAAAATGTGACCAGATTTCTCGTCAAGGTGAAAAGTAGTCTCGTGATATTGCCATGACAGAGTGGTTAGGATGATTAGGAAAGAATATGTCACCGCTACGTTTACATTACGCCTCCACTGTCGTTTTGCTTTATATTTAAATAAAAAACATTTAATCCAGTTGGATAACGGTCGCCGCCGCTCCATATTTACAGAGTAAGCGCAATCACGAAAGTGAAAGTAAAACGCGAGCGTGCATTCAAACGCGATTTCAATACCCCGCATTTTGAAAGCGGCTCCCTGATGAATACAGATATCTCTCAATATGGAAGCTATTTTAGGCTGGGCAATGTAGTTGTAACCATCTCTTAGCTCTGTATCAAAGGAACATTTGCTCTTATTTGCACTTTGAATATTGAGAGAGTGCGATTATGGTTGCACTTATTGTAAAGTGTTACCATAAAAATGAATAACAGTTTTCTCTTAATCTTATTAAGCACAAACAATAAGGTTTCATTTGTTAACATTAGTTAATGCACTTGTGAACTGCACTGTGAACTATCATGAACTAACAATTAATGACTATTTTTATTAACTAACATAAAGATTAATAAATACTGTAGCAAATATATTGCTCATTGTTAGTTGATGTTGGTTAATACATTAATGTTAATAAATGAGACCTTTTTGTAAAGTGTTACCATTTTTATTTATACTGTTTTTATTTCTATGATAAGTTTGTGGAAAGGAGTTCAGTTAGGAGGTCAAAAGTTGTAGAAGCTCATAAATCATGTACAGCAAGGCCTGAAGAGACTGAAATCATACAGGAGAGAAGTCAGTCAGTTGAGTTAGTGGCAAAACCTTTTACAGTACTGGAGTATTGTTGTCTTTTACTGCATATGATAATTCATACTCAGAAAGTGGAACTGAAATGACATTCATTACAAGATGATTAGTTAAAACATTTACAGTACACCTGCAGAATATTTTTTTCTAGTCATGTATTTCGCCATTGAGGATTTCTTAAAAATAGTGTGTAAAAACTTTGTCTCGTCTTGTGAACTCAATCTCGAGTCTCGTCTCGTGAGATACCTGTCTCATCACATGCCTAATGTGTGTGTGTGTGTGTTAATCTATTCTCAAAGTTGGGTTGGGAGCTGGGTCTATACTATGCAAGCCATGATGACTTTCACCTTGATATTTTAGCGTGGATATATACCTAGCCGAATTGACCCTTCGCAAAGACCCGCCCCCCTTAGTTACTGTTGCTTTGTCCGACAAGCCGTGGCGCTGTCATACCACACACAGTGAAAAATACATCGCGGAGCAAAGAGGACACTGACAACACGTCGACAGACAAGACAGAGCAGGATACTTATGATATTAAACAAAGTCCCAGCTTTAAAACTGTGTAGTTTTTTAAGAAATTCAAACAATAAAAACCGTTTTGTTGCTCTTTAATGTGTCGTGACCATGGTCGTGACAGATTGCTGTAGCGCCTCAGAGGCTCGTAAACTGATCATCTCTTACTACGAGTCAATTTATAGCATCAAATAAACATGAATGAACATGAGAATCAATGTTGTTTCAAACGCGGAAAGATGTCAAATAAAATTTTTTTTCAAGTTGAACTCCACCGAGGTTAATCTTCTAACTCCTGACTGCTTTGTCGGACAAAATGGCGGATTACTTTTAGTCATTATTTGGGTAGCACACATATTCTGAATGTCTTCGGCAGAATTCAAATGAGCCATTTTAATCTAGATTAATCTAGATTAATTCCAAGATTACAGTGAGATTAATCTAGATTAAAAAAAAATTATTTATGCCCACCACTAATATATATATATATATATATATATATATATTTACACTCACCTAAAGGATTATTAGGAACACCATACTAATACTGTGTTTGACCCCCTTTCGCCTTCAGAACTGCCTTAATTCTACGTGGCATTGATTCAACAAGGTGCTGAAAGCATTCTTTAGAAATGTTGGCCCATATTGATAGGATAGCATCTTGCAGTTGATGGAGATTTGTGGGATGCACAGCCAGGGCACGAAGCTCCCGTTCCACCACATCCCAAAGATGCTCTATTGGGTTGAGATCTGGTGACTGTGGGGGCCATTTTAGTACAGTGAACTCATTGTCATGTTCAAGAAACCAATTTGAAATGATTCGAGCTTTGTGACTTGGTGCATTATCCTGCTGGAAGTAGCCATCAGAGGATGGGTACATGGTGGTCATAAAGGGATGGACATGGTCAGAAACAATGCTCAGGTAGGCCGTGGCATTTAAACGATGCCCAATTGGCACTAAGGGGCCTAAAGTGTGCCAAGAAAACATCCCCCACACCATTACACCACCACCACCAGCCTGCACAGTGGTAACAAGGCATGATGGATCCATGTTCTCATTCTGTTTACGCCAAATTCTGACTCTACCATCTGAATGTCTCAACAGAAATCAAGACTCATCAGACCAGGCAACATTTTTCCAGTCTTCAACTGTCCAATTTTGGTGAGCTCGTGCAAATTGTAGCCTCTTTTTCCTATTTGTAGTGGAGACGAGTGGTACCCGGTGGGGTCTTCTGCTGTTGTAGCCCATCCGCCTCAAGGTTGTGCGTGTTGTGGCTTCACAAATGCTTTGCTGCATACCTCGGTTGTAACAAGTGGTTATTTCAGTCAAAGTTGCTCTTCTATCAGCTTGAATCAGTCGGCCCATTCTCCTCTGACCTCTAGCATCAACAAGGCATTTTCGCCCACAGGACTGCCGCATACTAGATGTTTTTCCCTTTTCACACCATTCTTTGTAAACCCTAGAAATGGTTGTGCGTGAAAATCCCAGTAACTGAACAGATTGTGAAATACTCAGACCGGCCCGTCTGGCACCAACAACCATGCCATGCTCAAAATTGCTTAAATCACCTTTTTTTCCCATTCTGACATTCAGTTTGGAGTTCAGGAGATTGTCTTGACCAGGACCACACCCCTAAATGCATTGAAGCAACTGCCATGTGATTGGTTTATTAGATAATTGCATTAATGAGAAATTGAACAGGTGTTCCTAATAATCCTTTAGGTGAGTGTGTGTATATATATATATATATATATATATATATATATATATTAGTTTTTTTTTTTTTTCTCACTTTATTTAAACAATTTATTTTGATTTACACCATTGTTTCTGGTTCAAATCTGATTGCATCATGTTAAATTGACTTGAAATGGTTACTAGAACTCACTTGATGCTTTCATTTTGAAATAATGTTTCAGTCAAGTAACTCTATCAAACAGGACTTTCACTTCCCATCATGCTTTTCACCGGGCTGAAGTGGGAGAGTAAATGTTGAAAAAGTGTTATTTTATGCATTTTTTAGAAAGATGAGAATATGGAGAGACGTTTTACTGTTTAATGTTCTATTATGTAAAAGTTTTTGATATGTTAGTATTTTTTGGAGATTACCTTTGTGGTGAAGTGTAGAGCTTGTGCTTGGGTTGAGGACCTTCTAACAAAAATCACCTTTTTTACATAATGAAGCAACCATGATAGTGCTTTGGATCAAACAAGTATCATTTCTAGACTGCCAACACTGATAATCACATGTGTAAATAGTTATGTTTAGTTTGTTGCTATGTAAAGACAAAACAAAAGCATTAATAATCGAGATATATGAGCAATATCACACGAGTAGCCGTGCGATATGGCTGTATATCAGCACGGCTGTGATTCGTCCATAGGCACGAGGCCGCAGGTAATCACAGCGTGCTGATATACAGCCATATCGCACGGCTATGAGTGTGATATTGCGTTTATACAACAGTTCGACGGCACGAGTGTGTAAATAAATAAAAACAACAACGGAGTGTCTTTAAAACCCTCTTTCGTGCAGCACTACTTCCTTCCGCCACGGATTCAAATCTCAAGTTGACAGTTGGACCAAGCCTCCGTTACTAATTCTAAAACGTCACTTTAGAACTAGTAACGAAGGAACGTTGAGTTGCTTCATTGAAACTCATTGAATTTTGTACAGTATGAGAGAGAGAGAGAGAGAGAGAGAGATTGCCTGAGAGTATTACCTGTCTGATATATTACATTACATTCATTCTTAAAGTCGATCTCCATAATATTATATGAATTATAAAAGTCCGTTTGAATGTCCGCTGAGGAAAGCGATCTTGTATTTGTCCTTTTTTTTACAGCTATCGGAATTTTCCAAAACGTCCATAACACCACAGCGCAAAAACAACTTCCTTTGCAAAAGTTCCTTTCAATTTTAAAAGTCTCTTGTGACTCACTGACTCTTTCTTCTGTAAAGTTTTGCCGCCCTAATGCACTAATGGACATATTTATATAAAATAATATTTATTGAACAACAAATAAACACAATTGTACAGTTCAGTTAAACGTAAAGCACTAGTTATTTTAAAAAAAAAAACTATAGGTCACCCTTTACGCTTGTATGTGGGTTTTTACAAATATTTAACGAATGAAGAGGATTTTAAAGAGCTTGTGACAAAACTCAAATCCTCAAACTGTCAGGCAAAGCTTATAAATCCGTCTCACCTCGTGAATGAAGTGCCGCACTCAGTTTGGTCATCTCGTCTATGCAATGCAAAGGTAAATAAAGAAACGTGGACGTTTTTCTGTTTGAAAAAAATGTAAAGCGTTTTCTTTATTCAAAAAACACTGTCTATAAAGTTTCATTTTAATATGTAAAGTTTAAGTTTTACATATTTGAAGAGCGGAGAGTCTTCGTCTGATATTTCCCGTCTAGTTGTAGCCAATATGCTATATAAAGGATGTAACATTAATTATCAGATTTAACATAGCACAATTCGACTTGCTCTGGAACAAATAATAGATTAATAAGACTGATTAATAAGACTGATTAATAAGATTGCCCGTTTTATGTACTCAAATTGAATTATGTCTCATGTTTAACCACTATAAGTGCCAGCAGTAAATCCCCGAAGCACTGGCCGTACTGGCCGTTCTCGGCGCGTACATGACTCCTGAACGGCCGCTGAAGGCCTGGAGCTCACATCTCCGAAAACGTCAAAACAAATTGTAAAATAGGCGCTATTATTAAATATGAATCACATATTTCAGGTCTAAACTACTACATTCTCATCTAAAAAACTATTAAAACTACAGTTAGTGGTACAACAAATAGTATTCGCACAAATTACGGTGGATTTGCTCGTCCGCCATGACGGTCACTTCAAGCGGAGTGATACAAACGGTGAAAAGGTAGGAGGAGTGCTGTTATCACTGAAATATCGCTCGGCTATCAGCCAATCAGATTCGAGAACCAGACAGAACTGTTGTGCATATATATATATATATATATATATATATATATATATATATATATATATATACAGGGCTGGATTGGGACTCATTTTCAGCCCTGGAGTTTCATGCCTTAGATGGGCACACTTTAATTCACGTCTGACTATATTAAAATAATGTAATTAAAACAGTATATAAGTATATAAAGTATTTAAAAAGTATATAAGTCTGCAATAGTGCACTGTTCTCTACAGCCTTGTAATTAATTGTATTTTTCAAAAATATCTTCAAATAATAATGATTTTATAATGTGATACCATTGATTTATTCTCTAGCCATCTAGTGGCTGTAGTTAAAAATTCATGTTATTTTAATTTTAATTTAATTAAGTGTTTGCTTTCCAGTAGATGGCAGTAATCGTCCACTAAACCCAGGCACATTTTTCATGTCTATCACTATGAATGAAATTTAGAAATGTAGATCTTTATTAAAGTGGATTTAACATAAAATTTTGCTATTTTATATAAATGTATATACTTAAATTATTACAAATTGAGGCAAATAAATAACACAAAATACCATAAATCCTACAAAATTGCACAATTTTACAGTAAAATATTAAAGTAGGCTATTACGTTTGTTTAAAAAAAAAGTTACATGTTACAAAATCACATTTTACTGTCTGGTTAAGCTAGTTGGAAAAAAAAAAGAATATTGTTGGCCAATGTGTAATAGCATAGCAAGCAACATAACATAAGTGATAGGCCATATTTTATTATTTGCCTACTATTATTACAATATGAGTAAGCTGCATACATGCCTTTATCTTTTGCATGTTTTCCCCTCTTCCTTTTTATTTATTTACGTTACTTAAATCGGCCTCCGGGGGCTTAGACCTTTTGCCTTACCATAATTTAGCGTTGATTTAGAACTTGTCCTGCTGTCCCTACAGACGTCACCTCATCCCTTCTTCTCATATACTTTTGAGTGAGTTGTCTTCTCCCAGCGCACACTCCGAGTCCCTCCAGACCAGGTTAATTTACCCACCGAGTGACGTGATATCATTGACGTTGCGTGCAAATGAGCGGTAAAAACCCGATCGCGCATTCGTTTGTTTGTTTTTTCTTGCGCGGGTGCCCCATGCCACCCTGGGCTGTCCAGGCCTAAATCCGTCACTGAATGTTTTTTAGGAAAATGTTAGGCTACTCAGCTTAGTACATTTGGCCACGTCCACTGTTTCTAGAGCATCCATATTTCAACCCAGTGCCATGACAACACCGGCCCTCGCGGCCAAATAAACTGACCAGCCCACCGAGAATTCTCCCGGTGCTCCCAATTAGCCAATCCGGGCCTGCATATATGCATATACACTACCGTTCAAAAGTTTGGGGTCAGTAAGATTTTTTTTAATGTTTTAAAAGAAGTATCTTCTGCTAACCAAGCCTGCATTTATTTGATTAAAAATACAAACAAAAACAGTAATATTGTGAAATATTATTCCAATTTAAAACAGCTGTTTTCTATGTCAATATACAGTAAAGTGTAATTTATTCCTGTGATCAAAGCTGAATTTTCAGCATCATTACTCCAGTCTTCAGTGTCACATGATCCTTCAGAAATCAATCTAATATGATGATTTGATGCTCGGTAGTGTATATATATTATATAGAATTCATCTTTTTAAAGAATTCATTACAAACAGATTTTCAGGCATTTCTTTTTTTTTTCCACAGCTGATGTATTTCGCTTGCTTTAAAAGAACTGTCTCTTGTTTAGTAATTTTTTTTTTTTTTTTTTTTTTTTAAATTTGAGTCTTTTTCTGCTGCCATTGTTTTCCTTGGATTTGCTTCTCAGTTCCATGCAATTTTAAGCTTTTCTTGGTTCATTCTATGTTTTCTAGGCAACCTCTCTCATGCTAATTCAGATTAGCACAGTTGGTTTTAAATTAATCAAGTTTATTTTAAGTCTGGACTCCATAGTCCAGGTTTTAGTAATCTGTACTTAATTTGTGTTTCAGAAAGCCATTTTTAAGCCACAATTAACTACTCTAGATTAAGGCCTATCCTATCCTTAATTTAAACCCTCTCTGGGAAACCACGCCTATATCTGAAAGTAATGCAACCAAGATGTAGTACTACTAAGATACAAGACTAGTCTACAAGATACAGAATACAGAACACTTTCTGTGCTCAACTTGACAGTGTACACAGACATTATGCATCTGGAAAGTATAAGTACCACAATATACCCATGGGACACAAAACACAGAATGAAAGTATGTTATGAAATTACAATATGTTTATCGCAGTATTCATGTATCAAAGATTATATTGTAAGCAAAGACTTTCCTCCAAACCGTCCTTTAGCTCTTTTCCACCATACTGCTGACACAAACCACAGCTGTCAGGTTCTGAAAAGAGAAGTGAAGGTCAGAGGCAGGTTTCAGAGCCCGGAGCAAAACTCCAACTGACTGGGAAGAACAATAAAGAAGAGTGTTGGAAATCTCAGAAGCATAGACCAGGAGACTTTGGGATATCTTTAAGCAGAAGTTACTCTTTATTGAGAAACGTGCTGTTGCGTCGCTGCAGTCATCCAAGTCTGACTAAGGCAGTGTACTTGGTAGTTCATATACATTCAAGGGGGAGGGCTACATAGAGTAGAGGTGTGGACAATCTAAACAAAGCATGCAAATGCAGTACAGGAATCAGCCCATTCCCTACATTTCCCAGCCATGATCTAATCAGCATAACTGTGTCATTCAAATGCATAGGTGCTAATCCAATCAGTCTGACAGTATCGCCCATACCTTTACATTATCATAGAGACAAAGGCACTGCTGTATCTTGAGCTTGTCCTGCCAAATGGTCAGGAAGTGCAAAAGGTTTATGTCACACACCCCTGAGCTGCCTGCCTTGATCTCCTTAGAATGTCATTATCTTTACCTTAACGTGCTAAATACAATATACTTCACCTTAGTAATTCATGTGAGGTGATGTCAGTATGTAGGATCAACAGATCTTAAACAGATTATTAGGGGTTCAAGCACGTAGTGCTGAAACCCTATTGTTATTGTCCTGATTTTTATTATTTTTCTTCTGCCGTAAAACGCATCGTGCAGCCCAAACCATAAGTGCTAGAGACTTTGTCAGATGATAGTACAAAAATCAAGGAGAGGATGACAGAATATGACCCTAATCGGCCAATAGGTGGCGCTACAGTGACCAAAAGTAGAATATCGCTAATAACTCCTAGACCTTTTGTCATAGATTAAAAAAATACATTTTTGGAATCCTTGGGTCAAGGCGGTGAAAAGCCTAGGAGATCAGATTCGCTCTACGATGTCCGGTTTTCCCGCCATTTTCAAAACCTACTTTTGCGAACTAGTCCTAGGTTTTTCACCCGATCGGAACCAAACCAGTGCAGAAATGTTCTCGGGAGTCTGAATATCAATAATTACCAAAAAAAAGTTGAAATTTTTAATCACGGTCGCTAAGGGGTGCCAAAACGTACATTAAGGGCGGAGCCACTTTTACTAAAATGGCTATAACTCCAGAACAAAAAGAGATATTTGCACCAAACTTGGTACACATATGTATGGGGTCATTCTTTGGTCATGATAAAAAAATCTTGTCGATTGGCCTCTAGGTGGCGCTATAACTTGGAAAAAAATGTGAAAACAGATGTAACTACGCAACCGTTAGTCCGATCGACTTGAAATTTGGCATGCAGTGTCTTGGTCCAAGGGGGCATGATTGTCTATGAGGACATTGGTGTATCTCAAAAAACATGGCCGCCATCGGCCTATGAAGTTTGAGCACTTATTAGACAAGGTTAATGGAGGCCGATCGGAACAAAACTCTGTGGGCATGTTCAACTCATGGTCCTAGAGGTCTGTAAGAATTTTGAAAGAAATCGGCCACTAGTTGGCTCTAACGAGTTTTACGCCTCTGTAATCATGTGGTGTTTCACACATACAGACAATATGCATATCATTTTATAGATCTCCTCATTCTGAACAACTTTGCCTCAAGAACCAATGCTGTCAATCAAATTGTTCATTAAATATTCATGATTATGTGAAAAACCTACTTTTGCGAACTAGTCCTAGGTTTTTCACCCGATCGGAACTAAACCAATGCAGGACAGTTCTCTGGACTCTCTAGATCAATAATTATAGAAAAAAATTTAACTTTATCATTTGGGTTGCTATAACAGGGTCATTTAGAAAATGGGTGTGGCAAAATATACTCAAAAGTCTATAAATCCTAAACGAAAACTCGGAACTTCACGAAAATAAGTGAGCATATGCCAAATATGGTTCTAAATAAGCATGACAAATTTCATGGAGATTGGGCAACAGGTATAGAAGTTATAACGGTTACAATAATGAAAAATGACAATATTCCTATGATTATAAATGAAATCTCAACCAATCCAGCCAGCACTGAGCTAATTCGAACCGTCTAGATCAGCACTTCTCAAAGTCTGGACTCCGGTCCGGATCCGGACCCGGAGGGAATTCAATCCGGACCCGCCTCCATTTCATATTTCAACAGCAGTAATTGTGTGTAAGGGATTAAAAGTCTGGATTTCCTACTTTGATAAACGCATGTCAAAATCAATTGTTTAGTGTTTTATGTCTTTTTGGAGATGGTCTGAAATTAAAGAGAAGGCGAGATATTTAAAGTTTTCCTCCGTGATTCAGTTGCCATGACCAGTGAGTGTATACTTTTGACGTAATTGGGCGCGAGTCGCGCAACGCGACACTATGTGGAGCAGTGGTTCTCAACCTGCGGCCCATCACGAATGTAAATGCGGCCCTCGATATGCCGACCACAATAATAATAATAAATAAATTATAGAATACAATTTTTTTTGTTGTTTTAAAATTTAAATTAAAGTGAATTAAATAAATAAAAAATGAGCTATAATGCTTTATTTGTCATATAAAATAATTTTGGTGAGCATTTATTATTTTCAGACATCAGGCAATGTAATGATGCAATCACTCAGTTAACAAAAGAAACACAAGTGCGCGCTTAGGAAGAATTTAAACAGTAGCCGTTAATTTTGTAAATTTAAGCCTTAAAATGGTCAAGTTTGTTATTAAAGGAGAAAAACTAAATGTGGAAGATAAAATGAAGGAACACATGCAAACAAGAAGAGTCGCAGCATCAGCAGTAAAGGTAAGAACAATGGAAGAATCAGTTTGCCATTAATGAGCGACATGGGCAGCCTTCCTGTTTGCTCTGTAGTAAAGTACTTGACAAGCAAAACCTACAATTTCAAAAGACTGAACTGTGAATTCGATGTGTTTGTTTGGTCTATTTTAAATCAGTAAAAATAACCGCATCAGCGCACCGTGGCTGGAATGAGCCCAACTCTGCGCGCGCTCGCGGATCCGATGCTGCGCGAGGGGGGCGGGACTCCCTGCTGCCGGGACAGACCCCACTCCTGCTTCTCCCCTTTCTCCGCGTCAACCATTCAGCCCACTCTCTGCCACAGGAGCGGCGGGCAGGTCTGGGCCGGCCTGTTGGCGGTGCGGGGATCTGGATCATTTTGTGGATAAATGTCCGGTTATGGAGGTTAGGACGATGATCCGGGTCCCCGACAATCCACAGGCTGCCCCTGGTCAAGCTGGCGGGTACCAAATACCTGTGAGTATCAAGGGGGGTACCTATCAGGCTTTGGTGGACTCGGGCTGCAACCAAACCTTTGTCCATCAAAGCCTGATTTCATCTGGGGCATTGGATACAGGCCGCATGGTTGGGGTTCGGTGTGTGCACGGGGATGTGGTGAAATATCCTGTAATGCCCGTCATAATTAAATTTAGGGGACAAAAGCATAGTGTTGAGGTGGCAGTTAATCTGCACCTCCGGCATCCGATAATTTTGGGAACGAATTGGCCTGCGTTCAGTCAATTATTGGGATGTTTATGCTCGGATGCCTCTTGGGGGAAGAAAACGCGGGGTAAGCAAGCGAGAGTGCAGGTGGGAGAGACTGATCAGGGACCGGGGAGTTCCGCTGCAGGGGAACCGAGTGAAGCCGGAAGACTAATTCTTCCGGAGCGCGATGATTTTCCCCTGGAGCAGTCTCACGATGAGACGCTAAAACATCCGTTTGAAAGGGTCTGTATGATTGATGGTCAGCCTCTCCAGCCTGGGCGTCCGCTTGCTTATCCATATTTTGCGATTATAAAAGATAGGTTGTATCGAGTGACCCAAGACACTCAGACAAAAGAGGATACAACCCAGTTGTTAGTGCCAAAGAGCCGGAGGGAAATGCTTTTCTAAGCGGCTCATTCTAATCCGATGGCGGGGCATTTAGGACAAGCGGCAACACTAAATCGTCTCATGACCCGATTTTTCTGGCTGGGCATTCACGAGAATGTACGCAGGTGGTTTGCGTCTTGTCGTGAATGTCAGTTGGTAAACCCACCGGCCACCCCAAAAGCGCCATTGCGCCCACTCCCATTAATGCAGGTCCCCTTCGAAAGAATTGGTATGGACCTCATCGGGCCATTGGAACGATCAGCAAGGGGGCATCGCTTTGCATTAGTCATTGTGGATTATGCAACGCGATATCCTGAAGCAGTGGCTCTCCGCAACATTTCCGCTAAGAGTGTTGCGGACGCACTGTTTAGTTTAATCTCCCGAGTGGGGATTCCAAAAGAAATCCTCACTGATCAGGGCACGGCGTTTATGTCACGCACGCTACGCGAACTTTACGAATTGTTGGGCATTAAATCGATTCGTACCAGCGTCTTTCACCCACAAACGGATGGACTGGTCGAACGTTTTAATCGCACGCTTAAATCCATGATTCGTAAATTCGTTCAGGAGGACGCCAAAAATTGGGATAAGTGGTTAGAACCTCTGTTATTTGCAGTGCGAGAGGTCCCACAAGCCTCCACGGGGTTTTCCCCCTTCGAGCTTCTCTTTGGACACCAGCCCAGCGGGGTATTGGATGTCTTAAGGGAGGCTTGGGAGGACGGACCATTCAGTATGTGCTGGACTTGAGAGCAAAACTCCACACTTTGGGGCGGCTATCGATGGAGAATTTGTTACAAGCCCAGCACAGACAGAGCCAGCTGGCGATCTAATTTACGCAAATTTGCACCGGGAGAGAAAGTACTTGTATTGCTCCCTACTTCAAGTTCTAAATTACTTGCAAAGTGGCAAGGACCCTTTGAGGTTTCACGGCAAGTGGGCGAGCTCGATTATGAGGTGGTACGGTCTGACAGGAGGGGGGCGCGTCAAATTTATCACCTCAACCTCCTTAAAAAATGGAATGAGGCAGAATCAGTGATGCTGGCGATGGTGATTAGTGGGGAGAAAGATCTCGGGCCAGAGGCGAATGTAAAAACCCAATCCCTCGCTCTGACCCCGGGAGGAGATCACCTCTCTCCCTCCCAGCTCACTGATTTATCTAAGTTACAAGCAGAGTTTGCGGACGTGTTCTCTCCCCTGCCGGGGCGTACCAACCTCATTCAGCACCACATCGAGATGGAGCCGGGCGTGGTTATTCGCAGCCGGCCGTATAGATTACCTGAACACAAAAAAAAGGTAGTTCGGGACAAATTAGAGGCAATGCTTGAAATGGGAGTAATAGAAGAGTCCAGCAGTAACTGGGCGAGCCCGATATTTTTGGTCCCCAAAACAGACGGCTCGGTTCGTTTCTGCGTGGACTATCGCAAGGTGAATGCAGTGTCGAAATTCGACGCGTATCCAATGCCACGGGTGGACGAATTGCTTGACCGGCTAGGTGCGGCTCGATTTTATTCGACACTGGACTTGACGAAAGGATATTGGCAGATCCCCTTGTCGCCATTATCTAAAGAAAAGGCCGCTTTCACGATGCCATTCGGATTACACCAATTCGTTACGCTTCCGTTCGGGCTGTTCGGGGCACCGGCTACCTTTCAGCGGCTCATGGATAAAATTCTGCGGCCCCATGGTGCATATGCGGCTGCCTATCTGGACGATATTATTATCTTCAGTAATGACTGGCAGTGGCATATGCAGCATTTGAGGGCCGTCCTGAGATCGCTGAGAGGGGCTGGGCTCACGGCCAACCCGAAGAAGTGTGCGATTGGGCGCGTGGAAGTAAGGTATCTTGGCTTCCACTTGGGGCATGGACAGGTGCGTCCCCAAATTGACAAGACGGCAGCGATTGTGACCTGTCCGCGGCCCAAGACCAAAAAGGAGGTTAGACAGTTCCTCGGGCTGGCGGGATATTATAGGAGGTTTGTACCTAATTATTCGGCCCTCACCAGCTCGTTGACTGATCTAACTAAAAAGGATGCACCAGATACGGTCCAGTGGACGGAGCTGTGCCAGCAGGCCTTTACCCAGGTGAAGGCTGCTCTATGTGGTGGGCCATTGCTTCACTCTCCTGACTTTTCTCTCCCTTTTCTGTTGCAGACTGACGCGTTGGACAGGGGGCTGGGTCGGGGGGGCTGAGTCGGGCGGTGGGGGTATGTGGCGAGGGGGGCGTGGTTCAGCGAGGTCTGCAACGGGAAAGAATAGCGGGAGACGCTTGGTAAGTGAGTGGGTTGAATGCAAATCACGAACACCTGTTTCTCATTCCAGTGATTGGCGCGGAGACAGGATAAAATGCTGTGAGAAGCAGGAGTGTGTGAGAGAGAGGGGAACTGCTGACTGAGGCACGTCGGGTTACTTGGAGTGAAGCCCTTGTGGATTGTGTGTACCGAACCTGGAGTGAAGCCCTTTGTAGATTATTTATTTTTGTTGTTGTCTTTCTGTTGAACCTTTTTCAAGTCAATAAAAGCTCAGTCAGCAGTTATTCGTCAACCCTGTCCTCTTCCTTCCCCATTATGAACTTAACTGTGCTACACCTACCTCCTAGGACCTCGGGGAAGGGCTCGTTGGAAAGGCCCTTTCCCTGTCTAGATTCGATACGAGTTTGGTGCAATTTGGCCTGAGCATTCTTGAGATATAAGCACGAAAATATATGCATTTGACCAGACGTAACTCCCAACCCCCAACACCCACTACCCCCGCGATGGTCTTGTTCCACAGGGCCTGTTGAGCTCTATCTACCCTCTGAGTTTCAGAATTTTTCGATGTCCTGTTCCCGAGATATAACTGAGATAAAACCAAATTCCCATTCATCATTCATTCATTCATTATTCTGGTGTCAGAAAGACGAGACTTGCACTAAGATTTTCTTACCTATCATGTATTTCAAATATCTACAACAAAATGTGTGTGTAAGCATGTTTAATGCAGTCGTGGAAAATGTACAAAACCAAAAACAGACCATTATTAAAATGAAGGTAGGCTAATGAATGGTCCTTTGCTGCCACCTGCAGGTTAAAGTAGTCATTTTGTCATACTAATATTGTTCTATAATGCATAGCCTATTTAGACTTGATAAAATCACTATTAATGATTACAATCCCATTTTGTCAAAATGCATCACTTTATTTCAGTTGAAGTATTAATGACAATTGTGCCACATTATGTGAAACTTTAAAGAGACTTGGAGTAAACATTTCGTTACCCATCATTTATTTTGCCAATCAAATCGTTCATTCGAGAATATTTTAAAACCTACTTTTTGCTCAATCTGAATAAAACCAAATGCAGTACAATTCTCTGGACTCTGTTGTTTAATAATGATCAAAAAAAGTTGAACTTTTGCATTAGTGGATATAAAAGGGTCATTTCAAAATGTGGCCTTCACCAAGTATCCCTGAAAGCCATATATCTCTCCAAGGAATGCTCAGATACACAAAACACAAAACAGATACTGTTTTGACACAGAATGAAAGTGAGCCAATAAGTGGTGTGTTTGTGTAAGCATGCGTATTATTGTTAAACCTTTTCTTTCTCTGTGTTTGGTTTAGCATATATCATAGCTGTTCATCTGTGATTTAAGTGGTGTCATGCTTGCTAAATAAAGCTTAATATCTTTTTGCGCATATGTGTTTATTAAAGGCTTTAAAGGCTTGAACCCCGGTAAATGCTGCTTGCAGCTTTAATTAAATTTGTAATTCCACAAGAGTCAGGAACAAGCAAGAATCATCACCAGAGAGATCAAAGAGATCAAATTGAAAGAATTCCCTCTAAAAGTGATGAACTGGGGCTTCCAGTTAGAAACCATGTTCTCCAGAAACCCATGTATCAAGAATATGTGATCTATGACCATTCAGGCCATCTCTCTCTGGTAGATGGGAATTTGGGAAAGAAAATGAATAGGACTTTGCAGAAGCATCCCTATGACGAGGATCACATTTTTACCACTAGATGGAGAGAGTTTGATTAAAAAAATCCAAGGCAATATGTGACCAGAGACCAGTTTTGGGCTTGTTACTATTTTTTTTTTTTTTTTAATTTATTGCTCATTGCTCATTACTCCTTTCAAAAGTAGTACTATTACTTGCTACTTCCTGGCAACAGTAATTTATTACACTACTAGTTATATGACTTTTCCGTAAAACCCCAAAGAAGTGTTAATTGCGTATTTTCTTCTCAAAATTCTGACTTTGCATGTGCGCTTCTTTGTGAATGTAAGGGTATATTTAAATGATTTAGTTCGCATTTCTTTAGACAGAATCATCATTTAATTTTTTTTTTTCCACTGAATTATGCAATCTGCTGAGTATATTAGCTTCCAGTGCTGTCTCCCTTTGTTTTCACTTCTGCAAGCGCTGTTATAACTCAGAGGAAGATCATTCACACCACATATCACTCATGTCACTCATATTACGTGTTCATAGCCCACCCCATAGACATAATAAATACATAGATGCCCTATTGGCCGCTTTGGAACGTTGCTGCGATACGTCAACGCTCTGCCATATTGCTGAGGGCAAGAATGCGCTGTAAATTAATGCAAATAAACTGGCGAACTGTGGTTTTTCGGAATAAAAACAAAAATAACGTTTACATTTATATTTGTTAAACACATGTGCTGGGTACACACCACAAGATAATCGGGCTGAGGTGTGTTAAGAGTGACTGAATCTGCTCGGACGAACGTCGGAGCCACCCCGATCGCGATTCGTAAATATTCAACATGTTGATCAGAAATCCTAATGTGTGGGGGGAACCCTGAGAACAAACGTGCGCACACTCTGGAGATCATCACTTAAAACAAAACAATATCCAATCAGAAAGCGAGCAGACAGAAGACAGAAGCTTAACAAACACAGTCATGGTGCAGGCAAAAAGTTAAATGGATTTGGACAGCAGAGATGGAGGATCAGCTTGTCGATTTGTGGCAACAGCACAAACGTGTCCTGTAAAACAAAAAGAAGTGCAGTAGCTAAAGACATACAATACTTAGCAGGGAACTACTAAGAAAAACACAGGGACTACTTATACACAGGCACAAACAAGCTTAACAAGATAACGAGTTAACAAGGGGGTGTGGTTCAGTGAGTGTCTATGGTAACAAACAAGTGGTGCAGCAGGGGAACATGAGGTTCACAAACAACAAAGTAGATACAGGGAACACAAGGCATTTCTCAAAACCAAGTTCGCAAAGTTCGGACTTGCATCCTTGGTAGTTAGGACTTGGCAAGTTCGACTCAGGAGAAGGAACTCCCGTGGATGGGAGAACGCAAGTCCAGTGATTCTGCAAATGGAACAGCAGCATACTTGATAACGTCACTCAGCTTGCTCTGGCTTTACCGATTATCTCTGTTTGTATATTTTAGCCAACAATAAAACGAAATTTGTTATAAAACACCACTCTGCCTCTTTTCGTTTTATTTAAAAAAACAAACAAAAACATTAATAGCCTCAGGCAACAAGTGATTGATTATCTGCAATGTCTGCATATATTTATAACAAAACGAAATATTAAACAACCCTGCCTCTTTTCGTATATGTTTAAAAAATATTAAATGTAAGACTATTTGTGCATACTCTGATTATCTTCACTGTAATGAAATGAAATAGGCTACAACATAAATCACAACCCTGTCTCTTTTTGTTAAAATGTCAGTTTTAATGATCAGTAATAGCCATTATAAAAGGTATAAGAATATACAATAAGAAATAAAGCAAACAATTCAGTCAAGTGTACAAAATCAGCGCTTTAGATACAAAAGTTAAATAGCCTAAATATATAAAGTTATGAAACGTCACTTTGCTCTCAGCCAAAACGGAGCCAGCAGCAAATGTCAGAAGGACTCGCAGAGGTAAGATCGCCTGGTTCTCACAACTCCGACAACGTCAGATTAAATTTTCAGAAAGGCGCTATCTTTATCAATAAGCCACAAATTTGAGCTTTAAACCAGCACATTCTCACCTGAAAAACTCTACAGAGTACACACTACAAATCATGACATAATAACAGTAATATGTTTAAATTATGCCGGTTTTCTCCTTTACTATTGACGCTGCTGGTTAGAGCGAGATGCATTCTAGGATACCTGGCTGTCTCAAGTCTGCACAAGTCACCTCTCGATGCATCCTCAATAAAAGGGGCGGATCAAGAACACATCCGGGGATTTGAACTGAACTTGGCTAGATGCAAACTTTGAATTGAAACAGTACTTGGACAGCGACTCATGACGTTTCATAAGTCCACAAGAACACAAGTACAGACAAGTATGCATATTGAGAAACGGCTACAGACAAGGATCATGACATAGCCCCCCCTCCTAAGGAGCGGCTTCTAGTCGCTCCTAACAAAGAAAAGTCCAGGGAGGCGGGGGCGGGGTGGAGGGCCAGGTCCATGGAGTGGAAGAGGACCTGCAAACTGAAGCTTAGCAGGCGACCAGGATGGGACAGGCCAATCAGGTGGCCAATGCAGGGAAGATTGCCACCACAGCAGCGCAAACAGACTTGAAGGCCCCCATGTCAAAGCAGATGACCACCACTGCAGGTCAGATGGGCTTGAAGACCCCCACGGCAGAGTAGATGACCACCACAGCAGTGAAGACAGGCTTAAGGACCACCACGGCAGAGCAGACAACCACCACGGCAGTGAAGACGGGCTTGAAAAACCCCACGGTTGCACAGATGACCACCACAACCGTGCAGATGGGCCTGAAGACCCCCACGGCAGAGTAGACGGGACTGAAGTCCACCAAGGTGTTGCTGAGGACCACCAAGGTGGGACAGGAACTGGAGACCACCATGGCTGAGCAGGTGGAAAGGCTGGAGAGGGCTCTGGAACGGACTCACGGGCTGGAGAGGGCTCTGGAGAGGATTCATGGGCTCTAGCGGGCTCTTGAGTGGATTCATGGACTGGAGCGGGCTCTTTTGTGGATTCATGGACTGAAACTGATGTGTGTGCAGCCCACACACACCAAATGGCTGTGGCCATAAAGGCCAGCACTGCAAGGCTGCTCAGGCATATCAGCCATCTTAGAATGAGGCTTTGGAAGATCAGCTGAGACGTGACTAGGCTCTGGAAGATCAGCCGAGACGTGACTAGGCTCTGGAATGGCAGCTTAGCAATGTTGTCATCCAGCCCGCTCCAAAAACAGTCCATAAGAAAAGACTATGAAAAGCCATTATCAATGGAGCTCTGATATTATGATTCACCATGGCAACAGCACCCTACAAAATGACATCTGCAAACATCAGAATCAATGCAAGTTTAATTCTTATCACTGTTATAATATCAGAGGTGAAAACTGGTGTCACAGACACACCAAGCTCCACCATCAGCCAGTCACAGCGCACCCAATCACCAGAGTACTAATCACCGGCACCTGCACCCCATCAGCACTCATCAGTCACAGTATAAAGGACTCACACTCACACACACTCACTGTCTGGTCTTGTTTGTATCATACTTACCTGTATGCTTACCTTAAGGACTCCAGACGATCTACTTACCTGTCTCCAATGTCTCCTGTTTCCCTCGTGTGCTTCTCCATCTGTGTGTGAGTGTTCCATCTGTGTGTGAGTGTTCCAAGTCTCCAGCGTCCGTACTCTCCAGCGTCATTCAAGCTCTTCACTCCTACGATCACAAGAAGGACAGTATTACCACTCTGCATAGCTCCATTCATCTATACTTCACGTTATACTCACCTGCACAACTGTTATACTCTACTGGTATCAATAAACATCTCTGTTTGTTTTACTCCTGCCTCCGACCCTTCTGTGTTGTAACAACTGGCAGAATGGTAGGTTATTGAACTAATAGGCTTTTCAATTTCATGGCATCCCACAGGCATTTTTTTATTTTGCAAATTATGTTCCATTTACCATGTAAAAGTAGCAGTTCTTTGCAATAAGTATAAATAGTAATTAGATGCCACTTATACTTTATACTGGAAAATACATAGCCTACTATTTGCACCTCAGTATTATTGTACATTAACAGGATGCAGTAAAAACAGTGTAAATGATTATATTTATTAAAATTATAAATACTTTTATCATTAAACACTCGTTAGACACTTTACTTCCACTTTTAGAACATTTTCTTCATTTTTATTGAAAATGCCTTTCTGGTGTGATATGTGATAGGAAAAGGGAGAAGAGCGAGCTCAGCAAAAGGTGGATTCGAACCCCAGTCAATCGCGTCACCAGGGCCGGTCCAAGCTTATATGGGGCCCTAAGCAGAATTTTATTTGGGGCCCCTTCGGGCAAAATAACTTAAGAGGAATATAACTTATTAAAGGAATATAACTGAAAATTTGCTGATAATGTATTCACCTTAAGGCCATCCAAGATGTACAGTCATGCTCAAAATTATTCATACCCTTGGTAAATATGACCAAAGAAGGCTGTGAAAATAAATATGCATCGTTAATACTTTTGATCTTTTATTTAAAAAATCTACAAAACTCCAACCTTTTTATTGGGGAATAATAATTTTAAATGGGGGGAAAATCTCATTATGAGAGAAATGTTTTTCTCTAATACACACTGCTCACAATTAATCATACCCTTTTATTCAATACTTTTTGCAACCTCCTTTTGCCAAGATAACAGCTCTGAGTCTTCTTCTATAATGCCTGATGAGTTTGGAGAACACCTGACAAGAGATCAGAAACCATTCCTTCATGTAGAATCTCTCCAGATCCTTCAGATTCCCAGCTCCATGTTGGTGGTGCTTCTCTTCAGTTCACTCCACTCATTTTCTTTAGGGTTCAGGTCAGGGAACTGGGACGGCCATGGCAGAAGCTTGGTTTTGTGCTCAGTTGGTTTTGGTATTTGATAGAATCCATGATGCCTGATTAAGATGTCCAGGACCTCCAGCAGAAAAATAAGCCCACAACATTAAAGATACAGCAGTATATTTCATTGTACACATGGTGTACTTTTTACCCCTGTGTGCACCAAACCCATCTTAAGTGTTTGCTGCTAAAAAGGCATTTTTTTTTTTTTTGCTTCATCTGACCATAGAACCCATCCCGTTTGAAGTTCCAGTAGTGTCAGTTACTTTTCAAATGTTCTATGGTCAGATGAAACAAACAAACAACAACAAAAAAAAGCTTTTTTAGCAGCAAACACTTAAGATGGGTTTGGTGCACACAGGGGTAAAAAATACCCCATGTGTACAATGAAATATACTGCTGGATCTTTAATGTTGTGGAACTATTTTTCTGCTGGAGATCCTGCACATCTTGATAAGATACATGGAATAATGTATTCTATCAAATACCAACAGATATAAAATCAAAACCTGACTGTCCCTGTTAGAAGTCATATAATGGGCTGTGGTTGGATCTTCCATCAGGACTATGATCCAAAACAAATATTAAAACCAACACAAAAATAGGTCTCTGAGCACAAAACCAAGCTTCTGCCATGGCTGTCCCAGTTCCCTGACTGGAACACTAAAGAAAATGAGTGGAGTGAACTGAAGAGAAGAAGCACCAACATGGAGCTGAAATCTGAAGGTTCTGTAGAGATTCTGCATGAAGGAATGGTCTCTGATCTCTTGTCAGGTGTTCTCCAAACTCATCAGGCATTACAGGTGAAGACTCACAGCTGTTCTCTTGGGAAAAAGAGGTTGCAAAAATTATTGAATAAAAGGGTATGATTAATTGTGAGCAGTGTGTATTAGAGAAAAACATTTCTCTCATAATGAGATTTTCCCCCCATTTAAAATTATTATTCTCGAATGAAAGGTTGGAATTTTGTAGATTTTTTTAAATAAAATATCAAAAGTATTAATGATGAAGATTTATTTTCACAGCCTTCTTTGGTCATATTTACCAAGGGTATGAATAATTTTGAGCATGACTGTATGTGAAAAAAAATCTTCATCAAATGAAGAAAGAAAGTCATATACATCTTACCTGATGGTGACTACCAGCACAGTTTCGTTTTGGGGTGAACTAGAGCTGCACAATTCTGGATAAATTCGTGATTCTGGATGATTCATGATTTTTTTGTTGTGATCGTACAAATGTTTTAAGTAATGATTATATCACATGACAGTCTCAGCTGTTTGATGAATAGTTAGTACAATTTTGTACTTGCTGGCTTGCATTCTTAAACATGCTGGTGTTGAAAATGCTTCCCTGACTGACTGACACACCCACCCACACACAACCAAATGGTGAGTCCACTGACAGGCTCTCCTCAGCTTTCCTTGAGGCTTTTGTAGCCCTGGTTGCAACGGGCTTAAAAGGAAATAAAAATATAAATAAATCAACATTTAATGGCTAATCTAGTAATCTAGTGATGATAAACCTACTCTTTGTAGATGAGTCGGGAAACTGAAGACTGATGGTTTAGCTCCATCCCTAATCCTGACAGTCTGACCTGTCCTGTCAAAGTCCTCCGGCTTGGAGTGCTCACTGCAAAGCACAGAGAACTCGCCTGTGGAAAAACCTTCCCTTCTTATAGCTACTTCCCAATGTCTCCTCAACTCTTTGTCTTTGGGAAACCTTCAATGTGTGAGAAAAGTTAGCTAGCCAACTAACTAACGTTACAGTAAGATTCACAAAATGTCAGTCACCTAGCCAAAATGCGTACTTGTCATAAAAGTCGGTTTTAAGAAAAAAAAAATGCATATTTAAATTTCAGGACATTTAGTTTATAAAATAAGATATTGTAGTAGATTTAAGTTCGTAGTGGGGAAGGAAGTGGTCAGGGACAACGAACAACTGCTGACTGAGTCTTTATTGAATATCAACAGAAGGACTGTGCAACGCACAACAACGAAAATAAACAATCCACAAAGGGCTTCACTCCAGGTTCGGCATACGCTATCCACAAGGGCTTCTCTCCAAGTTTGGTTTACACCATCCACAAGGTCTTCACTCCACGAACCTCGACTCGACTCAGTCAACAGTTCCCCTCTCTCTCACACGCTCCTGCTTCTCACGGCGTTTTAACCTGTCTCCGCGCCAATCACTGGAATGAGAAACAGTTGTTCGTGATTTGTATCCAACCCACTCACTTACCAAGCGTCTCCCGCTATTCTCTCCGGTTGCAGACCTCGCTGAACCACGCCCCCCTCGCCACATACCCCCACCGCCCGACTCAGGCCGGGGAGCCGTCCGGCCTGCGCCCCCCCCCCCCATTTCTGGAGAGGAAATCGGCCACAGCCATTCGAACACCCGGCCTGTGGACCACCTTGAACTTAAAAGGCTGTAAAGCCAGATACCAACGAGTGATCCGCGCGTTGGTATCCTTCATGCGGTGGAGCCACTGCAGGGGAGCGTGGTCCGAACAGAGAGTGAATTCCCGTCCCAGGAGATAATAGCGGAGGGTGAGGACGGCCCACCTGATTGCCAAACACTCTTTTTCTACGGTACTGTACTTAGCTTCTCTCTTCGAGAGCTTACGGCTAATGTACAGTACCGGCCGCTCCTCACCTTCTATCTCCTGGGACAGGACAGCACCCAGCCCCCTGTCCGACGCGTCAGTCTGCAACAGAAAAGGGAGAGAAAAGTCAGGAGAGTGAAGCAATGGCCCGCCACATAGAGCAGCTTTTACCTGGGTGAAAGCCTGCTGGCACGGCTCCGTCCACTGGACCGTATCTGGAGCATCCTTTTTAGTTAGATCAGTCAACGAGCTGGTGAGGGCCGAATAATTAGGTACAAACCTTCTATAATATCCCGCCAGCCCGAGGAACTGTCTAACCTCCTTTTTAGTCTTGGGGCGCGGACAGGTCGCAATCGCTGCCGTCTTGTCAATTTGGGGACGCACCTGCCCATGCCCCAAGTGGAAGCCCAGATACCTTACTTCCACGCGCCCAATTGCACACTTCTTGCCCAGCCGCTCTCAGCGATCTCAGGACGGCTCTCACATGCTGCATATGCCGCTGCCAATCATTACTATAGATAATAATATCATCTAGATAGGCAGCCGCATATGCAGCATGGGGCCGGAGAATTTTATCCATGAGTCGCTGAAAGGTGGCCGGTGCCCCGAACAGCCCGAACGGAAGCGTAACAAATTGGTGTAATCCGAACGCCGTCGTGAAAGCTGTCTTTTCTTTGGATAAAGGTGACAAGGGGATCTGCCAGTACCCTTTCGTTAAGTCCAGTGTCGAATAAAATCGAGCCGCACCTAGCCGGTCAAGCAATTCGTCCACCCGCGGCATTGGATACGCGTCGAATTTCGACACTGCATTCACCCTGCGATAGTCCACGCAGAAACGAACCGAGCCGTCGGTCTTAGGAACCAAAACTATCGGGCTCGCCCAGTTACTGCTGGACTCTTCTATTACTCCCATTTTCAGCATTGCCTCTAATTCGTCCTGAACTACCTTTTTTTTGTGTTCAGGTAACCTATACGGCCGGCTGCGAACAACCACGCCCGGCTCCGTCTCGACATGGTGCTGAATGAGGTTGGTACGTCCCGGCAGGGGAGAGAACACGTCTGCAAATTCCTTTTGCAATTTGGATAAATCAGTGAGCTGGGAGGGCGAGAGGTGATCTCCCCCCGGGACCAGAGCGAGAGATTGAGTTTTTACATTCGCCTCTGGTCCGAGATCATCCTCCCCACTAATCACCGTCGCCAGCATCACTGATTCTGCCTCATTCCATTTTTTTAGGAGGTTGAGGTGATAGATTTGACGTGCCCCCCTCCTGTCGGACCGTACTACCTCGTAATCGAGCTCGCCGACTTGCCGTGTGA
The DNA here is from genome assembly GCA_036281575.1 of Ancherythroculter nigrocauda. NCBI lineage: Eukaryota > Metazoa > Chordata > Actinopteri > Cypriniformes > Xenocyprididae > Ancherythroculter > Ancherythroculter nigrocauda. The sequence continues at coordinate 18,137,676 of VTFQ01000009.1, forward strand.
CCTCAAAGGGTCCTTGCCACTTTGCAAGTAATTTCGAACTGGAAGTAGGGAGCAATACAAGCACTTTTTCCCCCGGTGCGAATTTACGTAGGTTAGACCGTCTGTTATACAGTTGGCTCTGTCTGTGCTGGGCCTGTAACAAATTCTCCATTGATAGCCGCCCCAAAGTGTGGAGTTTTGATCGCAAGTCCAGCACATACTGAATTTCATTTTTGGCCTGAGATGGTCCATCCTCCCAAGTTTCCCTGAGGACATCCAGCACGCCACGGGGCTGGCGCCCAAAGAGAAGCACGAAGGGGGAAAACCCCGTGGAGGCTTGCGGGACCTCTCGCACTGCGAATAACAGAGGTTCTAACCACTTATCCCAATTTTTGGCGTCCTCTTGAACGAACTTACGAATCATGGATTTAAGCGTGCGATTAAAACGTTCGACCAGCCCGTCCGTTTGTGGGTGAAAGACGCTGGTACGAACCGATTTAATGCCCAATAATTCGTACAGTTCGCGTAACGTGCGTGACATAAACGCCGTGCCTTGATCAGTGTGGATTTCTTTTGGAATCCCCACCCGGGAGATTAAGCGAAACAGTGCATCCGCAACACTTTTAGCAGAAATGTTGCGGAGAGCCACTGCTTCAGGATATCGTGTTGCATAATCAACAATGACTAATGCAAAGCGATGTCCCCTTGCTGATCGTTCTAATGGCCCGATGAGGTCCATACCAATTCTCTCGAAGGGGACCTGCATTAATGGAAGTGGGCGCAATGGCGCTTTTGGGGTGGCCGGTGGGTTCACCAACTGGCATTCACGACAAGACACGCACCACCTGCGTACATTCTCGTGAATGCCCGGCCAGAAAAACCGGGTCATGAGACGATTTAGTGTCGCTGCCTGTCCCAAATGCCCCGCCATTGGATTAGAATGAGCCGCGTGGAAAAGCATTTCCCTGCGGCTCTTTGGCACTAATAACTGGGTTGTATCTTCTTTTGTCTGAGTGTCTTGGGTCACTCGATACAACCTATCTTTTATAATCGCGAAATATGGGTAAGCAAGCGGACATCCAGGCTGGAGAGGCTGACCATCAATCATCGAGACCCTGTCAAATGCATTTTTTAATGTCTCGCGTTCCGGAAGAATTAGTCTTCCGGCTTCACTCAGATCCCCTGCAGCAGAACTCTCCGGTCTCTGATCAGTCTCTCCCACCTGTACTCGCGCTTGCTCACCCCACGTTCTTTTCCCCCAAGAGGCATCCGAGCAAAGACATCCCAATAATTGTTTAAACGCGGGCCAATCCGTCCCCAAAATTATCGGATGCCGGAGGTGCGGGTTAACTGCCACCTCAACACTATGCTTTTGTCCCCTAAATTTAATTATGACGGACATTACGGGATATTTTACCACATCCCCGTGCACGCACCGAACCCCAACCATGCGGCCTGTATCCAATGCCCCAGACGAAATCAGGCTTTGATGGAGAGAGGTTTGGTTACAGCCCGAGTCCACCAAAGCCTGATAGGTACCCCCCTTGATACTCACAGGTATTTGGTACCCGCCAGCCTGACCAGGGGCGGCCTGAGGATCGTCGGGGACCCGGATCACCGTCCCGACCTCCATAACCGGACATTTATCCACAAAATGATCCGGATCCCCTCACCGCCAACAGGCCGGCCCAGACCTGCCCGCCGCTCCAGTGGCAGAGAGTGGGCTGAATACATGGCGCGGAGAGAGGGGAGAAGCAGGAGCGGGGTCCGTCCCGGCAGCAGGGAGTCCCGCCCCCCTGGGCGGGGCTCTGGGTCCGTAGGAAGGTGCCTGTCCCGTTCCGCCCCGCCCTCGGGGCGGAACACGAGGTGGGCCGGGCGGACGAAACCTAGGGAGAGGGACAGGTCTAGAGAGAGAGGGGGACAAAAGAGAGGGAGAGAGAGAGGCAGCTGGAAGGGGTTCGCCGCCCCCTTGGCACGCCACCAGATGATCCTCCGCCAGTTGGATGGCTGAGTCCAGCGACGTGGGGCGGTGGCACTGGACCCACTCGGCCGTCTTCTTCGGGAGCCGAGTGATGAATTGCTCCAGCACCACGCGATCGACGACCAGGTCCACGTCGCTTCCCTCAGCCAGCAACCATTTGCGGCACGAGTCCCGGAGCTGCTGGGCCAACGTGAAGGGCCGGCCGGACTCACCCAGGTCGAGGGAGCGGAAGCGCTGTCGGTGCTGCTCCGGGGTCCGACCGACCCGCTGGACGATGGCCCGTCGTAGGTCCTCATAGACCAGGAGGTTCGGGACGGGGAGCTGCTGTGCCGCCACCTGTGCTTCTCCTGAGAGGAGCGGGACCATTTACACGCCTCCGCGGATCTCTCGAAGAGGTCTAAGAACACCTCTGGATCATCCAGTGGACCCATCTTATTTAAGGGCAGGTGGACAGGCACAGCGGGCGGTTCGGTGGGCTCCCGGGGAACCTCCCGGTCAATCCAGCTCCGGAACGCCTCGTGGTCCTCCTGCTGGGTCTGTAGAATGGCTTGGAAACACCGCTCCTGGTCGCCTCTTAACTCCAGCAGGGCCTGTTGTTGTTCGCGGTGCAGGACCGCGAGGGATGCGATGATGTCCGCAAATGTGGCGGAGGACGAAGATTGCATGGCGACGTGCTCACCGACTTCCTTCCCGGGTTTCGGCACCAGTGTAGTAGATTTAAGTTCGTAGTGGGGAAGGAAGTGGTCAGGGACGACGAACAACTGCTGACTGAGTCTTTATTGAATATCAACAGAAGGACTGTGCAACGCACAACAACGAAAATAAACAATCCACAAAGGGCTTCACTCCAGGTTCGGCATACGCTATCCACAAGGGCTTCTCTCCAAGTTTGGTTTACACCATCCACAAGGGCTTCACTCCACAAACCTCGACTCAGTCAACAGTTCCCCTCTCTCTCACACGCTCCTGCTTCTCACGGCGTTTTAACCTGTCTCCGCGCCAATCACTGGAATGAGAAACAGGTGTTCGTGATTTGTATCCAACCCACTCACTTACCAAGCATCTTCCGCTATTCTCTCCGGTTGCAGACCTCGCTGAACCACGCCCCCCTCGCCACAGATATATTATAAGCTAAAACTATAATAGAAATCATGTAAACTCATGTCTCAGCTTTAACAGCTAACTAACAACATCGCTAGCTATTTTAATCTGTCTGACTCCGGTGGCCAACTATCAATATAATTATATAATGACCAAATACAACCAGAAACAAATGTTCAGTCTTACCTGTGAAAGGTAATTCCCCGAGACCTGTTTTCAATTGTGCGGCGATTTGTAAAGCCCCAAGCAGCACACGAAGCAGGCATTTTTCTCAATTCCAGTTATGAGTGTTATAGGAATGTTGCCCTGCACAATATGGTGGCGCCGTTGACATATGATCTAGCGGCCAATAGGGCGTCTATGTATTTATGTCTATGGCCCACCCTCTCTCTTCTGATGACTACACTTTTCACTACACTTCCACATTCTGTTTCATACATACTAACCTTGTCATGGTGTCACCAGGCTCCCGTCAATTAAACACAGCGATCTCACTCACCAGAATTCTAATCACCTGGACCTATTCCCGATCAGCCCTTGCAATTAGCTCAGCATAAAAGCACACACTTCACTCAAAGTCATTGTCTGGTCACATTTACGGACTACGGACCTGTTCTACTCACCTTGCCAAGCTCCTCTGTGTGATCCTTCCTGTGTGCTCCAAAGGTTCTTATACCTTTTATTTCTATTTTTATAATAACTAATATTGATCATTAAAACTGACATTTAACAAAAAGAGAAAGGGTTGTGTTTTATGTTAGCCTATATTTTATTTTATTACAGTAAATATCATAAGAGTAAATTCACATATTGCCTGAACCACATATTAATATATTTATTATTTTTATAATGTAAACAAAAAGAGGCAGGGTTGTGTTTTATATTTTATTTTGTTATAAATACACGCATTGAAGATGTACGTGTTGCCTGAACCACATTTGTGTGTTACGGCTTTGGTTGCAGTAGAGATGAAACTGAATTCAAATGCAGCAATAGCAATTCAAATGCAATAAATTCAAATGAACAGAAATACTCAGGGATCTTCAGAAATTATGAATCTTCAGAACAAAAACAGAACAACCAGGCCTAAAGACAACGATAACGACAGACAACTGAACATGACAAAACACAGGGTTTAAATACTCAGACAAACAGGGGAGCTAACAAGATAATTAATCAGACACTGCTGGGACAAATGAACTCATAATGATGGTAAACATAGAAACAAAGGAGTGGCAGGAAACTAAACAAAGGAACTGATCAAAATACAAACAAAAAGTCCAAACAAACTGAAACGTGACATTACCTCCCCCTCCCAGAAGGCGCATCCTCATGCCAAAACAGTCAAGTGGTTGGTAGGGTGGGCGCCCTGGAGGCTGGCTAGGAGTGTCCTAGGCAGGACAGGAAGCCTCCACGGCGGTACCCACAGTACTGGGATCCAGGGCGGATCTGACAGTTCAGGGGGCAAGGGCAGTGCTGGCATTTCAGGGGGCCAGGGTGGCGCCGGCAACTCAGAAGACCAGGGAAGGTGGGCCTGGAGCGGACTCAGGGGCTGGAGCGACACTGGAACAAACTCAGGGGCTGAGGCTGACACTGGAGCGGACTCAGGGGCTGGAGCTGACACTGGAGCAGACTCAGGGGTTGGAGCCCACGTGTGTGTAGGCCACACACACAACATGGCTGTGGCCATAATGGTCAGTGTTTCATTCACAGAAGCTGACTCAAGGGCAAGAACAGACTCAGGAATTTCACACTCTGGAGCAGACTGGGGAAGATCACTCACTTGAAGCATTGTGACATTGTAATTGGCAATACTTTAATCCTGGGAGTGGGAATTTTCTTCACTGGAAAGGATTTGGAAAATTCTCTCTCGGGAACAGGCTCAGGAAATTCTCTCACGGGAACTGGCTCAAGAAATTCTCTCACGGGAACAGGCTCAGTAAATTGTCTCTCGGGAACAGGCTTAGAAAATTCTCTCACGGGAACAGGCTTAGGAAATTGTCTCCCGGGAACAGGCTCAGGAAATTCTCTCACAGAAACTGGCTCAGGAAATTCTCTCACAGAAACAGGCTCAGGAAATGATCTCTCAAGAACAGGCTCAGGCATGGCAGCCATCTTGGCTGAGGGCTCAGGCATGGTGGCCATGATTGGACAAGACTCTGGAATGATGACCATTACGAGACAAGACTCTGGAGTGGTGGGAGTGTGGCTGAAATTCTTTGCTGGGCAGATAGTGTTGCTAGCTCTATGGTTCTCCAGCACTCACTCCACAAACTTGGTGAAACTCCCCTGAGGATCCACACCAGATAGGTGTGCCTTCCATTCCTTGTTCAAGCTGGTCAGAATACAGCGATCTGTCTGGAAAGTTAGTGAGGCACACCAGTTGTTGAAACTGGGTGTGGGCCTCGAGGGACTGCTGTTTCTGGTCCAAACATAAAATTAATATGTTTAAGATTTTTTAAATGGAAGTGAAAAGAGGCAGAGTGGTGTCCTTGGGAGTTCGTTCTCCTGAGTTCAACTTGGCAAGTCCAAACTACCAAGTACGCAAGTCCAAACTTTGCGTACTTGGTATTGAGAAATGCCCATGTTTCTGGAGAACTCCACCACTGGCATCATACTAGGGTGCCCATGGCTTGTGAACCACAATTGCATCCTATTCTGGTCCAGTGGCGATGTCCTGAAGTGGGGATGGGGATGAACAGCTGCATCCTTGGCTGTCTTCCAGAAAGCCCTCAACCTCTCATTTCCAAGCATCAAGCGGTTCCTGTGAATACCACCTCCATCGAAAGCCCTGTTGAAAAGCAATCCATGGATATTCTAGTTATTATGCACCCTTCAGTGAGTTTTTTTTGCCCGAAATGAGCCTCACAATTACCACCTCACCGACCATTGGACTGTGCCATCAACCTCTTTCCATGTGAGCCAGTGCCCCATGGCAAAATCTACCCTCTCTCCATACCTGAACATAAGGCTATGGAGGAGTATGTAGAAGAGGCTCTCAAGCAAGCCTACATCCACCCTTCTACATCCCCTGATACTTCCAGATTTTTCTTTCTTGGCCAAGAAAGACAGAGGTTTGTGGCCTTGCATCAGCTACTGTGCACTAAATAAAATTGCTGTGAACTTCCTACCAATTCCTACCACAGTTAAAGAACTCCTAGGTTTTGCCATTTTCTACCGTTGCTTCATCCATAACTTCAGTTCCATTACCTCATCCCTCACAAACCTCCTAAAAGGCCCAAGTCTCTGTCCTGGACTCCTGTGGCCACACAAGACATGCAGAAGCTCAAAGAGGCTTTCCCTAGAGCACCACTTCTCATCCATCCAGACCCTGAGAAGCCATTTGTTGTCTAAGTGGATGCTTCTACAACAGGAGTAGGAGCAGTGTCATCACAGCAGCAGGGGACATCATTGCAGCTCCATCCATGTCCATCCACTTCTTTTCTGAAAAGAGAAAGAAATTATGACATAAGCATCATGAGCTTTTGGCCATCAAGCTGGCATTGGAAGAATTGAGGCATTGACCCTTTCATTCACCTGTTACCCAGATACAATTATATTTTATGATGTGTCTTTGTCAAAAGAATTCATGTTTGGTCAAAAGAAAATGTTTTGTTTTCTAAAAGGATTTTTGATAATAGGTGGGTATAATCTATATCGGGATCAAAGGGATTTGGATGGGCAAGCCATTTAATGCTAGAGTAATGTAATGTCACAACTTACATTTGACAGCGGTGTTTATGTAATCTTTTCTCTAGACAAAATCAAAGTAATGTTAAAATTTCTTGCTGCATGAATGTAAGATTTTCATTATTCCAAGCTAGTTTGACGTCATGTGCATTTGTGAGTCGGTTAGATAACAAAAATGAACATAGGAATGATTGGATTGTTGGATTTCAAATTAGTAGGAGTTGAAGCAACAGAATGATCCGAGAAACAGACTCACCAAAACAATAATATCCCGTACTTATTATTAATGACTATATTAATACCAAAACACAAGATAGTCCAACCTAATTATACCAAACTACACCAAAACTAGAGAATGACTCTGATTTTATTACATTTGGTGTGAATGGGGATTGATTGTGGATAATAATGTTGGCCTTGCGCTGTTGAGGCTCGTGCAGCTCATCTTGAGCAGAAATCAAAACAAATGAGAACAGCACACACAAAGAAACTAACAAAGTTAACATGTAATAAAAATTCAAAATGTGCAGTTTTTATATTTATAACATATGATACAGTTAAGCAACATCACACGACCAAGAGTGCTGTCCTCCCGATAACGTTACCATCACAACTGAAAATGCGACTCTGATTTCACAACAGTTCAATAAACAAGTAGTTAATAACTAAGTCACTAATAGTCGCTAATAAGTCACTTACATAAGACTAATAGTCGCTAATAAGTCACTTACATAAGACACAATATTGACTGTTTTTGTTCTATTTCAGCAGCAAAAACAGTTCCAAACAAAGAACACAGCAGAACCATTGTGCATGTACCTCATAGCAACACTTTCTTTACTAACGTCTTTCTTTACTGAATGATTCAGCATTTTGAACGAATCGGTTGAATCAAAGATTCAATGACCCATTCATAAACAACTGCCTCATTTTTGAATGAATCAGCCGTTTGAACGAATCATTTGAATGAATGGCTCAATGACTCAATCATTAAGGCGGTCAAATGCCACCACCTACTGGCGTTTTAGTTTCATGTTTAAAAGTCATAATTTTCTCCCCAATATTTCTTATTTGTATTTTCAAAACATATTTAAAATAATCTCTTATTTAAAGCAGCTGTCATTTATAAGTGTCAGTGATTTGATTTGATTTGATTGATAATAGCCCTGAGTGTTTAATTATTCTAATTGAATTTTCTTTATCAAATTAAAAAAATTAAAATGAAAGATGCAGCATACATCAGCTTAGGGGGAAATACGGTAGGTTAGGGGGAAATACCCTATATAAAGGTAAAAAAAAAAAAAAAAGCCTTCAGGATAAATATCACAAAACTGCATATTTAAATAAGTTGATAGAACGCTGATGAGATATTGCTACAGAATAAGTTATATTTACACCACACACAAAAAACGTCCTGCATTTGTAGCATTATAGTATATTGATGTTCAACAAAGACTTTGAGTGTAGGCTACTCACCATTAAAATAGTTGAATAGCCTAATTATGTTTCAGGTTCCGTTTTGTGTAATAATGTGTTAACTATGAATTTTCTGATCATAGGCGGAGGGTGAACCAACTCCAGGGTAAAGAGATGCGATTCCCAATTTAAAACACATTTAAATAGATTTCCTTAAAAATAGTTTTAAGTTACTTGCCACTGCACAACCTACATATCCCAACATAAACACTGCTGATAAATTATTTGTTAATAAAGCATCTACGTTCACAAATCACTGTTAATTTTAACAGATCACGTACACAGGATTTGGCAGAAAGCGCGCAACAGGTGCTCCCTAAATCTCACTCATTAGTTCATCGCGATCTCGGATAATGTGTTATTTAAAGATACCGTTGTAGAGATAGTGTTCCTGTGAGAGAAATGCTGCTGAAGACATCTCGTTATGGAATATGTGAATGGCAAATCCACAGAAATAAGTTTTTTGCTTTCAATCTTAAATTTGCTGAATGACCATAAGATTAGGGGGGCACGTTGTGTCATCTGGGGGGGCACTGCCCCCTAATGCCCCCCCTTGGCGACGGGCCTGCTCCCTGGCCATGGCAGAGTGCTCAGGAGCAGATGACTTTGCTGCCTCAGAAGGAGGACTGGACTAGAGACGTGTAGGACCACAAGACTTGTCTATAAAAACCTGATGAGTGTCATCAAGTGAGATCCACCCTTAAGAAAATCGACATCACCAAAGCAGCAGAACCAGACATGGTGTCGGGTCGTAGGCTGAAGTCAAGTGCTGATTAACTAGCAGAGGTGCTCACCAATATTTTCAATCTGTCTCTGCAGCAGGCTGTAGTCCCCATATGTCTTTAATACACCAGTATTGTTCCTGTGCCCAAAAACCAAGCAGTCAGGTGTCTCAATGACTATCGCCCAGTTGCCTTGACATCAATTATTATGAAGTGCTTTGAGAGGCTGGTTTTATCTTACATCAAAGCCAATATTCCCACTGATCTGGACAGCTATCAGTTTGCCTACTGTCAGAACAGATCAACGGAAGATGCAATTTCAATCACTCTCCGCTCAAGCCTGTACCATCTGGTGCATCCCAACACATATGTTAGGATGTTATTTGTGGATTTTAGTTCTGCGTTCAATACAATTGTGCCTTATAAACTGGTGAACAAGCTCAGCAACATTGGATTGATTAATTCACTTTGTTCATGGATTTTTGACTTTTTTACTAACAGACCACAGAATGTCAGGGTGGGTAATCCACTCATTCATCCACTCATCTAGGGGTACCGCAGGGTTATGTCCTCAGCCCAGCCCTTTTCACTTTATTTACACATGACTGTACACCCATCCACTCCTCTAATACTATAGTGAAATTTGCTGATGACACCACTATAGTGGGGTTGATTTCAGGAAATGATGAGACGCACTATAGAGAAGAGGTTCAACACCTAGTCGAGTGGTGTTCTGATAGTGACCTGGTTTTGGGTCTGTTTATCACAAACGATCTAACATTGACTGTTAATACTCGGTATGTAATGAAGAAAGCTCAGCAGAGGCTTTTCTTCCTGAGAAAACTCAAGAAAGCCAAAGTACCTTCTCAGCTTTTGGTACCACTTCCATCAGGAAAAAGATACAAAAATATATATATATTCCCAGAGCTGTAGCATGTATCACAGCTGTTTCCCATACATACACATACACATAGCTGTGGCAGACTGGAATTGAACAGTTACATACTTAAGCGTTGCTACTAATGTACTGATACTTGGTTAAACTTGTTTGCACTGTTGTTTGCATTATTTAATTCCACTGTATATACAGGTGCTGGTCATATAATTAGAATATCATCAAAAAGTTTTATTTCACTAATTCCATTCAAAAAGTGAAACTTGTATATTATATTCATTCATTACACACAGACTGATATATTTAAAATGTCTTTTTCTTTTTAATTTTGATGATTATAACTGACAACTAAGGAAAATCCCAAATTCAGTATCTCAGAAAATTAGAATATTACTTAAAGGAGCTCTATGTAAGATTTTTACTTTAATAAAGCATAAAAATACCCCGATATGTTCACAGATATTTAGGAAACATGCTGAGTTCACCTACTTGTTTCTCAGAAAAACAATGCTACAGCCAGATATTCTACTTTGAAAATATGCGTTCCGTGTCGGAATGTCTGTTTTTGTTTTGGTCTGTGTGAAACATGTGCTGCCAGTTTATCCAATAGTATTTGGACATCACAGGTTGCCAGTTGGCGGAAAACACCGCGTATTGTAGCCATGGAAACCAGCAAACAAACTGGTCAGAGAATCGCAGATTCTACCCGACCTAAAAGCCTCTGCATTCATTTAAATATCTCTATGAACAACAGCATATTAAAACAGATAAATCAACTCATTAGCTTACAGTGTGCAAGTCTCCTCAGCTTTCATTGTGAATTGCGCTCCCTATTGTTGCTGGCAACCGCGTCTTTGAACGAGGGGGCGGGCCAAACAATATTTTGAACACGGGGTGTCATTATTACATAGAGGCCCTTTAAGACCTATACAAAGAAAGGATTTTTAAAGTATGAGCATGTACAGCACTCAATACTTAGTTGGGGCTCCTTTTGCCTGAATTACTGCAGCAATGCGGCGTGGCATGGAGTTGATCAGTCTGTGGCACTGCTCAGGTGTTATGAGATCCCAGGTTGCTCTGATAGTGGCCTTCAGCTCTTCTGCATTGTTGGGTCTGGCATATCACATCTTCCTCTTCACAATACCCCATAGATTTTCTATGTGGTTAAGGTCAGGCGAGTTTGCTGGCCAATTAAGAACAGGGATACCATGGTCCTAAAACAGGTACTGGTAGCTTTGGCACTGTGTGCAGGTGCCAAGTCCTGTTGGAAAATGAAATCTGCATCTCCATAAAGTTGGTCAGCAGCAGGAAGCATGAAGTCCTCTAAAACTTCCTGGTATACTGCTGCATTGACCTTGGACCTCAGAAAACACAGTGGACCAACACCAGCAGATGACATGGCACCCCAAACCATCACTTACTGTGGAAACTTTACACTGGACCTCAAGCAACGTGGATTGTGTGCCTTTCCTCTCTTCCTCCAGACTCTGGGACCCTGATTTCCAAAGGAAATGCAAAATTTACTTTCATCAGAGAACATAACTTTGGACCACTCAGCAGCAGTCCAGTCCTTTTTGTCTTTAGCCCAGGCGAGACGCTTCTGACGCTGTCTGTTGTTCAAGAGTGGCTTGACACAAGGAATGCGACAGCTGAAACCCATGTCTTGCATACGTCTGTGCGTAGTGGTTCTTGAAGCACTGACTCCAGCTGGAGTCCACTCTTTGTGAATCTGCCCCACATTTTTGAATGGGTTTTGTTTCACAATCCTCTCCAGGGTGCGGTTATCCCTTTTGCTTGTATACTTTTTTTCTACCACATTTTTTCCTTCCCTTCGCCTCTCTATTAATGTGCTTGGGCACAGAGCTCTGTGAACAGCCAGCCTCTTTTGCAATGACCTTTTGTGTCTTGCCCTCCTTGTGCAAGGTGTCAGTGGTCATCTTTTAGACAACTGTCAAGTCAGCAGTCTTCCCCATGATTGTGTAGCGTACAGAACTAGACTGAGAGACCATTTAAATTTTGAGTTAATTACCTGATTAGAGTGTGGCACCAGTTGTCTTCAATATTTCACAATATTCAAATTTTCTGAGATACTGAATTTGGAATTTTCCTTAGTCAGTTTCCTTTGTCAGTTATAATCATCAAAATTAAAAGAAATAAACATTTGTAATATATCAATCTGTGTGTAATGAATATAATATACAAGTTTCACTTTTTGAATGGAATTAGTGAAATAAATCAACTTTTTGATGATATTCTAATATCATTCTAATTATTCTAATATTCTAATCTAATTATATGACCAGCATCTGTATATTACTTTGCATATTGTGATATTATTTTGTATTATTTGTGTTATTTATACTATGTGGATTCTACTTTTGTTTTTGTTTTGTTTTTTTGTTTTTTTTGTTTTTTTCTCTAAGGCTGCTGGTCTCTGAGAGCTACTAAACAAATTTCATTATATTTTTATAATGACAATAAAGTTTCTATTCTATTCTATAGGATTCACAGAATAAAATCTGGCAGGCACGGCTCATAGTCTAGTGGAAAACAGGCAAAACTTCAAACCAAGAGTCTAGCAAAAACAAAACAATCAAAACCAGGGAAATCATTTTATCAGCCCAGTCTGTTAAATCTATCAATAATTTGTGCATACCTGGTTTAAAATATTTAAGAAATATTGCTATAAATATACTTTTTTACTGAAAACTTAAAACAGAGATTGAATTATTTTTCTTTCTTTCTTTCTTTCTTTCTTTCTTTCTTTCTTTCAAGTCTGGCATGTTCAAGAGGAATTTAAGCTCACCTGTATTGACCAATGATCGATTATGTGCTATGAAGACACAGGGTATGTGCGTAAGAAAAAGTCTGATTCAGTGTGTAAAACAATGAAATAGCATGATTATTAATGCAATGATCAACTGTGTTTATTTTACATTCTACTTATTGTCAAGGGTTAACTTGGAATTTAGGTGGAGTTGTGGAAGATGTGTATAGTACCCTAACAAAACAGTTTAATCATATGTGCTATTAGTATATTTCAAGCCAAAATTAAGAGAGAATACTTTTCACTTTTCACATGTATTTATTAGAGATATAGAATTTTAAAAAATCAAAATTAGACTTTTTGGACTATCCACCTTATTTTTAATGTAAGAATGGGTGTGGCCATTTGTAACTTCTGGTGTCATCTGCTTAAAGTTATCTTAGCTGTACAAAAACAGTCCATTATGTTGCTTGATATTAGTATTTGTATAGTATTAGTACTAGTATTTGTTGTCATATTATTTAAATATATTTTAATTATAAACAGTGGTTTGTAGCACAAAGAGTTTCACCATTTACCGCACATTGTTCTAATTTTCTAGTTATTTACCTATAGCTGCTACTATGTTATTTTGCACATTAACAGGGAATATCTTCCACATTGCAATATAAAGTAGATACTTAAACTTTTGATTTAGGTATACAACAGAAAAGTGTAATTAAGTACTCAAAGTATGTTTGGCTCATAATTGACTTTACTCTTTGGATAGTAGTCAACTACTTTGAGATATAGTAGATATATTTTATAAACTTACATCAACTTTGGTATATAACTTGATATAATGGGTAAAACCATTTAACATTTTCTTAGAACACAAAACATCAGTTTGAGTGGGTTGGGAATTTCCCTGTATGCTTATGGTATAATATGGACTGAGTTGTTGATAATTTAGCTTTTTTCCCTCCTTTGCTCTCCTTGGCTTCCGCTTCTTCTGTCTTATCTGCAAATGTCTTAATTATTGTTATTTCTTTCTATATATTCTGGTCTTCGTCTATTAGATACAATACTCTGGATTTTACAATACTCTAAATTTATCATTAAAGGTGCCATCGAACATTTTTTTACAAGATGTAATATAAGTCTAAGGTGTCCCCTGAATGTGTCTGTGAAGTTTCAGCTCAAAATACCCCTTAGATTTTTTTTTAATTAATTATTTTAACTGCCTATTTTGGGGCATCATTAACTATACAACGATTCAGGGGCTGCTGGCCCTTTAAATCTTGTGCTCCCTGCCCATCGAGCTCACGACTCTATAATAGAGTGCATTTACAAAGTTCACACAGCTAATATAACCCTCAAATGGATTTACAAGATGTTCGTCATGTATGCTGCATGCATGCTTCGGGTCATGTGAGTATAGTATTTATTTATTTGGATGTTTAATTTTGATTCTGAACGAGTTTGATAGTACTCCGTGGCTAAAGCTAACATTACACGCTGTTGGAGAGATTTATAAAGAATGAAGTTGTTTATGAATTATACAGACTGCAAGTAGGGCTGGGCGATATATCGCATGCGATTGTCACGCGCATTTCGTCAGTAAAGCCGGTTCCCTGATTGCTGCTAAATCGCCATCACATGCTTTCAAATGGAGCGCCATTTAATAGACAGAGCCGTAGATCACTGACAAGCCACGCAATATCCCGTTCATTATCGAAGGCGATTCATCGCATGCGATATATCGCCCAGCCCTAACTGCAAGTGTTAAAAAATGAAAATAGTGACGGCTCTTGTCTCTGTGAATACAGTAAGAAACGATGGTAACTTCAACCAACAGTAGCCTACATTAGCAACATGCTAACGAAACATTTAGAAAGACAATTTACAAATATCACTAAAAATATCATGATATCATGGATCATGTCAGTTATTATTGCTCCATCAGCCATTTTTCGCTGTTGTTATTGCTTGCTTACCTAGTCTGATGATTCGGCTGTGCACAGATCCAGACGTTAAATACTGCCCGCCCTTGTCTAATGCCTTTCATAATGTTGGGAACATGGGCTGGCATATGCAAATATTGGGGGCGTACACCCAGACTGTTACGTAACAGTCGGTGTTATGTTGAGATTCGCCTGTTCTTCGGAGGTCTTTTAAACAAATGAGATTTATATAAGAAGGAGGAAACAATAGAGTTTGAAACTCAATGTATGTCATTTCCATGTACTGAACTCTTGTTATTCAACTATGCCGAGGTAAATTCAATTTTTAATTCTAGGGCACCTTTAACTATTGACTACTCCTTTATGATGGTTATTTTACCTTTTGGTTTTATTAAATGTTTTCATTATTGATTAAAGTTTGCATGTGAGGCTAAATTTAATTGTAATGAATAAATAATTTTTCATCTACGTTATCACAGCCTGGATCTCTCAAGTTGCATCGTTAGTTTGCATCATTAAGCATGGACACAATAGTAATTAATGATTAACATATAGGGCATATTAGCCATTATTTACAAATTATTAAAACATTTGAAAGATACACATTTATGCTATAAATAAACAAAAATAACCTAGTAATTAATGATTAACTGAATGTACAGTAAACACCTTTTAGCCATTATCTACAACTTAATAAGCCATATATTATTTTTGTGTAGTGATGTAATTATATTTCCCTGCCATTCTATTAAGTTAACTGAACAATAAGCTTGTAATTGTTTAATTACTGCTGATTTTGCAGTTCTAAATGGCTAAAATAGTATAATAAAGACAATTTGACCCCGTTTCAAAGTGAAAGGTATATCCACATTAATTATTGAGTGATATTTAAGTTTATTGACCAGAATAAGCCAATAATTAAGGCTAAACTGTCGTTAATACAGAACTAATCAAGACAATTTGACCCCCTATTCTAAGATGAAATTATAATGTAATCGTTTAACCAGTATTTATCATGTAATACTTATTTTGTTCACCGTGGGACACAAAAAAGTGTTTTTTTCAGAACAGGACTAGAAAATACACCAAAATGCAAAACAAATTCACATAAATTTAATCCGCTGTAATCCACAGACTGAATCCAGAGCTTGGCCCATCACAGTCACCAGCATGCCCAGTTTTTATGGTTGCTTGCCCAGTGCTTTATATACCTTCCTGTCTTGTAGTTCCTGCACCAAAATCACCAGTCAAGATGGCTGCCATGTCAGAGCTTCCAGCTGTCATGGTCGCCATACCAGTGTCTTCAGACAAGATGGCCGATCCGCCTGTGTCTTCAGACAAGATGGCTGCTGAACCAGTGTCTTCAGACAAGATGGTTGCCGAGCCTGTGTCTTCAGTCAAAATGGCCGATACGCCTGTGTCTGCAGAGAAAATGGTCTCCATACCAGAACTTCCAACTGTCACATATGTTACACCAGAATCGTTAGCCATCAAGTTTTCAAGTCTTCAGCCGTCATGGACACCATGTCTACTCCAGCCCAAGAGTTCACTCAAGGGCACATTTTAGCCCCTCAGTTTTCTGTCTGCCCTGATGCGACAATGGAGGTTGTTCCTAAGTTCCCTGTCTGCCCTGATACGACCACGGAGGTCATTCCTGAGTTTCCTGTCTGCCCTGATATGACCACGGAGGTCGCCCCTGAGTTCCCTGCCTGTTCGGACACAGCCTCTGTGGCCAATGTTAACCTCCTATGTTTTGTGTTTCAGTCTTGCCTGATTTTAACCTGCCAGTTCTGCACTGGGGGTTCTTTGCTCCGCCGTGGAGATCTTCAGCCCAGACTGCACTGCTGAGATCTTCTGCTCCACCGTGATCTTTGGCCCTATCTGACTACAGTGGTGGTCTTCTGTGACGCTGTGGGGATATTTAAGCCCATCTACTCTGCTGTGGTGGTCGTCTGCACTGTCGTGGGGATCTTCAAGCCCATCTGCAAGGCCACCTACATTGCCTGCTCTGCTCTGCTCCGTCTTGGTCATCTGCCTGGTCTGCACCACCCTGTTCATCTGCCTGGTCTGTACCATCCTGACCTTCTGTCCAACCTGCATCACCCAGGTCCTCTACCCAGTCTTCCTTGCCTTGTGTTTCTGTCCTGCCTGTGTCTTCAGTTCCCTTCCCTATGCATGGACTTGGCCCACCTTCCCTCCCCCGGATCTGCCTCCGATCCACTTCCAACCGGTTTCAGCGTCTAGAAGCTGCTCCTTCAAGGGGGGGCTATGTCATGTCCACCAGCTGCAAGTGCCCTTGCATGTCTGCAGAGGGCACTGTTTCCACTGTAGCGAATTAACTCAAATGGGAAATATTAATAATTATTCATAACTCAATATGATTTATTAATTATGATTAATTATGAATATGTAAATCTGTTAATCAGATTAACTGGATATAGCTACATTAATCTTAATATTACAATCAATTAACCTGTTGTCCAGGGAACACTCAGTGTTGATTGTTTAATAATTCTAAGAAATGTTCATTTCCAGGTTATGGAAAAATAACATTCTTATTGTACCGTGCTACTTGGAGCATGTAGTCGGGATCTAAATCACTTAAGAGGCAATTTATTAGCAAACGGAGTCAGAACCAAACATGTATTGTGCAGAATCTTTATTAACTAACTCACAAACACATAACTAAACTAACAAACACATAACATACAACAAAGGTCACACACATACATACTGTAGGTAAGAATGAGTAATGATAGGGTTGAACCGGAAGAGGTACTGTACTCTTCTCTACTCTCCATGCGGCAATCTTTGGTGCAATAAAACTTGTAACTGAGAACTTCTCGGGGGATGGAAGCCAGACCCCAGAGTGAGCTTAAGACTGTTGGTTAACTAACAAATAACTGTGTCTGATTTGTCTCAGTCATTACACCACTGACACACATCATGGACTCAGTTTCCCACAATTCTTTGTCATTCATGTAATCTGCAGCTGTTTCCCATTACCTCATTATCAGTGTGTCTCCCTCCCTATATAACCCAATTCAGTTCAGTTGTCTTGTACAACATTACTGAGCGTTTCCCTGGTTTTCTTGTTCCTGTCTCACCCTCTGGATTTGTTTGTTTGATTGGACCCGTTTACTGTGCTCTGACCTTCTGCCTGTTTAATGAACTATGACTTTGGATTGTGCTACCAATAAACTGCATTTGGATCTTCTATCGTTGTCGCTCAGTTCTTGCAACAACTAACACCAGCAAATCATTGGTGTCAGGGTTCTGTCACTTCTGTCTAGTTTATTTATTGGTTTTGTGACAGAGCTCTGACACTCCCGTTTTTGTCCTGTCCTTGTGTGAGCGTACGGTCTTGAGTGTTCTCGGGCCGTGCGCTCTCTTGTCTGCGTGTCTTGTTTCATGTTGGGAGCGTGGCGTTCGGATCCCGGCACTCATGTCTAGTTTGGTTTCGGTTTGGTGTCGGGATTCGGACACTCGCGCTCCCTGTCCTGTCTTTATTGTGAGCACACGGTCGAGTGTTCTTTCACTTGCCGTGCGTTCTTGTCTCATGTTTTGTTTCACGCAGTTTGTTTCCACCTACCGCGTGCCTTCATGTTGATTTTTGTCTTATGTTGTGTTGCACGCAGTCTGTGTTTCATGGGCTGCATGCTCTCATGTTGTCTTGTTTTGTGTGAACACGTGGCTTATGAGTTTTCATAGTCACGTGTTCATGTCTCATCTTGTGTAAGCACATGGCTTGTGATTTGTCTTTATTGGCCATGTGCTTGTATTTTTGTTATGTTTGGTGTGAGCACATGGCTTGTCATGTGTTTCTTTGTGCCATGTGCTCTCATGTCTATTGTCTTGACCCCACCCATCTTGTTACCTCATTATTGGTTGATATGCCCCACCTGTCCTCCCTCATTACTTGCCTTGTTTGTTCTCCTATTTATTCTCCTTGTGTTTGCAGTCCTGTGCTGGTTTGTCGTTGTATTTTCCCTGGTGTTTCCATAAGTCGAGTCAAGTCAAGTCCAGTTATGTCAAGTCTGTTTTCCCCCACGGGGTAGTTTTTGTTGTGTTTTGTTTTATTTTTATTATTAATAAAAGCCCTTCTATCCTGCACTATTGGGTCTTCGCTCCTTCCACCACCCAAAACCCTGACACATTACAACTGCGAGTAACAGATCCAAATTCAATTCTTTATCCAGCAATCTTTATCTCCATCCTCAACAGTGACCGTAAACAAATCACAATCAATATGAATTCAAAAATTGCCGCCTCAAAAAGCTTGACACAACACGTTTTAGGGCAGTGATATCAAATGTACATTGGCTCTTGCCTGCTTCATCACAGTTTGCGACATGCCGTGAAGTGAAGTGGAATACCATTTCTGTGGATTAATAACTTAAATTCTGCTCTGTACCTGATACAAAACTATTATGTATCACCAGAGAGGACTGCGACTACAACACATCGCCATTCGGACTACTATTGATACTGTTTTTGACATATTCTTAATAAAGAAATTATTGAGATTACACTTTTTCTTTCTGTTATGTTTTTCTTTATAACTACATATTTTTAAAAATAGTTATGGGTAGGTTTAGAGGTTTGAGTGGCTCAATATCTTTTTAATACTATAGTGTTACTAAAATTGTCATTTTCCTAAATATTTCTGTCCATTATGTTGTATATTATTTTATAAAATGGTTACGTTTGGGTTTAGGGATATAACATTTATTTATAAAATAGTAAAAGGAAAATTATACAGATATCTTTATGATCTATTATCTTTTTTCACTTTAAAATATGGGGTCAAATTGTCTTTATTACACTATTTTAGCAATTACTGTAAAACCAGCAGTAATTAAACACTAATTAAGCTTACTAGCTTCATTTTTTTTTTAAGTTAACTTAATAGATGGTGAATCAAAATATAGCTAAATACATTACTACACGAAAATAATAAAGGGTTTGTCAAGTTGTAAATAGCTAAAGGCATTTACTGTACATTCAGTTAATCATTAATTACTAGCTTATTTTTGCTTATTTATTGCATGAATGTGGATCCTTCAATGGCTAATATGCCCTTACTTTAAGTTAATCGTTAATTACTAGTGTGTTCATGCTTAACTAATGTATAATTGTGAATCATTAATCATTAATTTTACAGTGGCCGAGAGAGCTCAACGTGCTGCAAATGAAGAAAACACATGCAAATAGGAAAAACACCAGCAAATAAAGACATCTTCATCAGTTTGACAACACATGCGCTGCAAAAGATCACAATGCAAGCAAATACAAAAACGTGCTGCAAAAGTTCACAACACATGCAAATACAGAAACACGCTGCAAAAGTTCACAACACATGCAAATACAGAAACATGCTGCAAAAGTTCACAAAACATGCAAATACAGAAACACGCTGCAAAAGTTCACAACACGTGCAAATACAGAAACACGCTGCAAAAGTTAACAACACAAGCAAAAACAAAAGCACGCTGCAAAAGTTCACAACACGCTGCAAAAGTTCACAACACATGTAAATACAGAAACGCGCTGCTAAAGTTCGCAACACAAGCAAATACAAAAACGCACTGCAAAAGTTCACAATACATGCAAATATAGAAATGCGCTGCAAAATTTCACAACACAAGCAAATACAGAAATGCGCTGCAAAAGTTCACAACACATGCAGAAACTTGCTGCAAATAGGCCTGCTCACAGTGCACATATGATCAGGATGTTAAGATAAACAAAAAACTCAACTTTCAGGTGCACACCACTGAAGAGTAAACATTGAAGCGGTCCTAGCCAGGTTCGTCACTTGTTGGTGTTCCCTTATAACATTTTCGTTGTGGTCTGGGCCAGTCCCTGCGCCAGGACAATCTTATTACAGCACGTTGATTATGCGTGATGCACTATAAATTATTATGGGCCAAATTAAAATATTAATTTAATTCTAAAAGTAGCCTAATCATCATCATCATCATCATCATTCAGATCATCGCAGAGGGGGGATTGAGATCACCAGGCCTGGTATGTGTCATTTGCATGTGTTGTGAACTTTTGCAGCGCGTTTCTGTATTTGCATGTGTTGTGAACTTTTGCAGCGCATTTTTGTATTTGGTTGTGTTGTGAACTTTTGCAGCGCATTTCTGTATTTGCATGTGTTGTGAATTTTTGCAGCGCATTTTTGTATTTGGTTGTGTTGTGAACTTTTGCAGTGTTTTTCTGTATTTGCATGTGTTGTGAACTTTTGCAGCGCGTTTCTTTATTTGTATGTGTTGTGAACTTTTGCAGCGCGTTTCTGTATTTGCATGTGTTGTGAACTTTTGCAGCATATGTGTTGTCAAACTGATGATGTTTTCTTTATTTGCTGGTGTTTTTTTCTATTTGCATGTGTTTTCTTGCAGTGCGTTGAGCTTTCTCGGCCACCGTAAGTCAAATATCATGGAGTGTCAGTCACACTTTTTATTAGATGTATTTAAGTACTATGTACTTAACAGTAAAAAATAGGTACAATTTACTTATTTTGTTCATGTTGTATTTCAATACAATTTTGCTGCTATTGAAATGTGATATGGGTAAGTTTATCACAGGTTTGGTGGTATGGGTAGTTTAAGGTTCGGTTAAGGTGTAAGAAAAGGGTCAACACTATTATTATAGAAGTATAAGTATAGGTTACAATAATAAATTAAATATAGGTTACAATTACAATTATTAATTATAAAATTAATTACAGATGTAATTACTTGCAGGTTTTTTTTTTTTTTTTAAATATTAGTACAAAGTAAAATCATGCACAGTATGTTCATAATAAGTGCATTTTATCAAATTATTAATTTAAATGTTAGTAGATAGCAGTTAGAAGTCATGACATACAGTGGGGATCGAAAGTTTGGGAACCGCTTTCAGAATCTGTGAAAATGTGAACATTTTTAACAAAACAAGAGAGATCATACAAAATGCATGTTATTTTTTGTTTAGTACTGTCCTGTAGTAAGATATTTTACATAAAAGATGTTTACATATAGTCCACAAGACAAAAAAAATAGCTGAATTTATTAAAATAACCCCGTTCAAAAGTTTGGGAACCCTTGGATCTTAATACTGTGTGTGGTTACCTGATGATCCATGACTGTTTTTATGTTTTGTGATGGTTGTTCATGAGTCTCTTGTTTGTCCTGAGCAGTTAAACTGAGCTCTGTTCTTCAGAAAAATCCTCAAATTCTTCAGTTTTCCAGCATCTTTTGCATGAAGAATCTGTAGGACCTGGATGATTTTTCTGAAGAACAGAGTTCAGTTTAACTGCTCAGAACAAACAAGAGACTCATGAACAACCATCACAAAACAAAAAAAACAGTCATGGATCATCAGGTAACCACACACAGTATTAAGATCCAAGGGTTCCCAAACTTTTGAACGGGGTTATTTTAATAAATTCAGCTATTTTTTTTCTCTTGTGGACTATATGTAAACATCTTTTATGTAAAACATCTTACTCAGGACAGTACTAAACAAAAAATAACATGCATTTTGTATGATCTCTCTTGTTTTGTTAAAAATTTTCACATTTTCACAGATTCTGAAAGGGGTTCCCAAACTTTCGATCCCCACTGTAGAAGTCAACTGTAAGTCTACTTCAAGTACGGTTAAAGATGTACAGTATTTCAAATCTAAAAATATCATATTGCAATTGTAAATTGTAAATATCAATTGCAAATGTCATATAAGTATGATGTTAAAATTTACAAGTATACTTGCAGTATAAAAATGACTAAAAATTATTTTTAATTCCAAAAAAAGGATTAAACTAATTTACTGAGAGTATATTTGTGTGTACTTTCATAAACTAAAAAGCAGGCTAGATAGCTAGTTATCTATCAATATACCTATAATTTTACTATAGTTAACAGTATAGTTTCCAAAAAAATTGGATGTCAACTAGTTTGCTACTGGTACACTTAAAGTACACTTAAAAACATTTTTCTTGTAAAAGAAAGTGGGTCAATTTAGTCCCAAGAAGTATTGAAAAAGTACACTTACAAGTATATTACCAGTACAATGATTTTAACCTAGGTCTTCAACCCTGCCTCTGGGCACCCACTGTCCTACAGAGTTCAGCTCCAACCCCAATTCAAACACACCTAAACCAGCTAATTAAGGTCTTCAGAATTGCTTAAAAAAACAAATCAAAAGCCAGGTTAGCTGAAACAAGTTGGACATAAACTTTGCAGGACAGTGGGCCCCCAGGAGCAGGGTTGAAAATGTAGGGATTTTAAAATTACATAAAGTACATTTGGAAAATATAATTGAACTTTATGAAAATGAACTTGCTGACACACTCTTTTTGTAAGAGTGAGTGTGTCTGTGTACAGTGATCATTATTTTGGACATGAACTATGTTTGTGATATTATAGAGTCAAAAGCTCATCTGGATCCTGTGTATTCTACACTGCGCTTTGGAACTTCTCTGGCCAACACCAGCCGATCTAGCTTTGGCAGTTTTTGTGAATCTCCGACCCAAAGCCTGGTGGGTACCATATATATCACTAGTTTGTTTAGATATTATAGATGTTGTGGCTTGTTGGAAATTCAGATTTAATAAAGGTGTGGTCAATCTAAATTCAAAATACTTAACATTTTTTGGTCCCACTTTATATTAGGTGTCTTTACTATGTACATTTAAATTAAACATTTGATACAATGCACTGTGTGTACATGTTTTTACATGTTATTTTTTAAAACAGGCAAGAGTGGAAATGATCAGCAAAAAACATAATTTCATGTTACTTTTTATATCATCATTTTATATATTACTTTTGGATTTTATGAGTTGTCTCATATGTATGATATATTGGCCTTTTAGGGTATTAAAAGCCAAAGTCGTCAACATTTCTATGATTTATTTGATGCAAAAAAATATATAAATAATATGCAAAATTGCATGTATGACAAGTACTGCATGTATGACATGTCTATGTGTCCTAAAATTGAGGCATATATATTTCTTGTATTTTTACACTGCTGAACTGTCTCGTCTTCAACCTCATGGGTGGGCAACTCTAGCCCTTGAGGCCCACTGTCCTGCAGGTTTAGCTCCATCCCTAATCAATCATATAATGTAATTTATGATACAACATACTGTCTTTTTTTTTCTGTCTTTTCTTTTTGTATAGCGCTTTTCACGATACATATCATTTCAAAGCAGCTTTACAGAGAATGGATGTCCACATTACAATTTAAAGAATGCAGTTAGCAAATAATATAAGTAATTAATTTACAATCAGAGTTAGCAGTTTAACTAAAGGTAGAAGCAAAGAGCTCCTGGAAAAATGAATTACATTAACAATAATTAGGATATAGAAATTGGGCAATGTGCATGTTGATCCAGATGATTGCGTCTTCTGAAGTCCTCACAGGAATTGGCGCCGTCTCTTCATAGGTGTTGATCATCTGAGGTCTTCTTAAGAGGCTGGATCCAAACTGAAGCTGATGAGCTGATATTGCCACCATTATGTTCTGTTCATGGACTTTCAGTTTGTTGTCACTCCTGTCTTGTGTTTCCTGTTCCACATTACCGCCACTTATCAGTCACCATGGACATTAATGATCCTCACAGCTGTTTGTCATTTACTTTTGTGTATTTAACTTCCTGCCTGAATTCAGTTCATTGTCTGGTATCGTCAATTTTAAGTGTGTGTTGCTGCCTGTTAGAATCTACTATTAAACCTTGTTATTTAAACTGCTATCTTCATCTTCATCTGCCTTCCTGCGACCGACTGTGACAGAATACCAGACCAAATGGATTATGCAAATAAGTTTACGGCCGTGGCTCTTTTGTTTTTTCATCTCGCCATCTCCTGCCCCCACGACGAGAACCTGAAATCACTGTTCTGGATCGGGGTGAATTACCATCATCTCGTTGTAGTGAACAGTAGACGAGATGGCACCAGAGCTTCACAACAGACATCCCTTTGTCCCACTTTGATTAATACAAAAGAGAGATTACATCAACGCCCCATTGATCAAAGGCTAATCTCATCACGAGTTGCCTTTGTTCACCTCAGCCCTCCATGCCTGAGTCCAAGGAGTAAATGGCCATGGACTCCTAGGGCTGCCAAACCAGTTCTGGCTAGAGCACAGCAAGAACAAAAAAAATGCTCAAAAAAAAAAAAAACATTTTCTAAACATATTGGCTTGAAATCACCAAAAATGGACAGGAATACTGTAATGAACATGTCTTATACATCCTTTTACTCATCCAGGAAACTGTGGACACACAGTGAAAATCACACCTGGAATAAAAGCCAATGCAACTGCACCCACTGAGACAGAAGTGTGATACCTCAACCAATTCACATCAAGTTTGGACTCTACAAGTTCAGAACACTGCCACAAGAACTTTGAAAAAAGTTTGAAAAAGAAATAAAGCATTTTCAAAGTCCTAAAGACACTGTCTTATTTAACCCTCTGGGGTCTGAGGATTTTCGGGGCCCTGGAGAAGTTTTGACATGCCCTGACATTTGTGCTTTTTTCAGTTGTTCATAAACATATTAATGGAAAACGTGTCATTACACTGTATTCAGCACAAACTAGGCTACCATAATATGTGAGGAACATGTATGTACATGTTTGTGTTTTTGAAGGAATAACGTTTATGCATGGTTATTGAAAAAACAAAAACTTAAGTCACTGAAATAAAGCCAAAAAAATATATATTAAATCTGTGTTCACAAGACTTCTGGGTATTGGAGGTTGTAGACTAGAGGTTTTGCTTCAAAATGATGTAAAATTATCCTGCCTACTCGTTCATATATAACAATATATTGATTTAGTTTTTGTAAGACACCTTTTGTCAAGAAACACAGTATGCATGGAAGCGTGAATCATCATGAATAATTGGTGATTTACACCTGAGAAGAAAAAAGAATCGCATAAAAGACCTCTAATGACCTTCATGATAATGAGGCCTTTCAGTCAGGTAGGCTGTGAAAAAACTCTCTTTGATTATGTCTCAAGCTCATCATGGTGTATATCAAACATACAGAAAAAACAGCAATACTGTGTAATATTATTACAATTTAAAATAATGGTATTCTATTATATACTTTAAAATATAATGTATTTCTGTGATGCAAAGTGTCTGAACAATTATGTTACCTCTATGGCATTTCATATAGGCTCTTAGCATAAAAGCATGCACATTTGGAGAAATATTGATGGATTCTCATATGTTTATGTCAATTTTCTATACAAAGGAGTGATATTTATTTAATGTTCATTGTCATCACTGTGAGTGCTGGATACTGTGTTTTCAATTCATACTTGCAGCCGGAGGGCTCTCTGTGCACTTTTAGTCCACAAATTATTCTAAAGAAGAATAGGAAATTCCAGGAACTAACAAAGGCTTCCAGAGGTCTCTAACCATGGCTTTAACATCCAGATAAACACTTTTCAAGACAATAGATACACAATTGAGACGATGTATACATGTATTGCCTCAGAATTTGCATCTGAAAAGCGCTGGCTCCGTGGGCGTGGCCGCATTAGAGGATAATGAGCTGAATCACGGACTTCTGACATGTGTCTATTTCATACAGATTACATAAACACAGAATTTTTGTTTTTCGATTTGACTTAGACGATTTAAACCTGACATTTCAACGTTTCTTTAGACATAAGTCTAATTTTTTTTTGATTAGTATTCACTAAGTTACAGTTCATTTTCTGAGAAGTATCAGATTGGACTTCGTTCAGAGGGAGACGACAGATCAACCATCATGTTAGTTTTCTTTATTTTGCAAAAAGCACAACATTTTGTTTTTAATCTGAGTGTACACAAATAAAAGAAGATATTCCACAGATTAAAATGGTGTATAACTCTTAATTGTATGTGCAACACTGACAGAGTATTTTGAGTCTCTTTCACACTGGTAAGAAAAAAACTGAGGAGGTATCGGCAGCGTGACCGCTGACCCGAGGGAGTTAACTGTGTATTTTGGGACAATACAACAAGTTCCACAGGATGGGAAGGTGATGTGATGGGCGGACACCATGTATGCTATGACCCAATCACATCACCACAGTAGGAAAGGTGGGAATTAGTAATCCCCTCCCCAACGGGAAGGAATAAAAGCTTTCCCAAGTGAACAAACCCATGTTCTGAGTTTCTGACCTGACAAGGGAAGAACAACAGCACGACCAAGGTGATACTCTTGCGAGTAAACCTTTCACCACACGGACCTTCAAGCAAACTCTGCAGAGGACTTTGGCTCCTGACCTGCATAACTCAAGTATCTCCCACCTACAGAAGATCCTACGGACCGACCACCATCTGACCTACAGTTCTCTGGATTACACAAAGACCTCCAGCACTCAGTGCAGCTCTGCAACTGTTGGAAAGCAATCCAGTCTCCCACTGCACATGGAAGGATACCAGTGGACAACATTTCCCATTCCCGGACTGATCACCCGACCAAGTGAAATGTAAATATAAGCTAACCAAACCTTTTCCCAAAGGCCTTGGCATTAGGTTGATGCTAAATGAGATTGCTATTTGTGTAGAGACTGTTTATCTAGGGTCACCGTATACAGATAGACACATTAGACACGTTATCTGTATTCATAGTAAATGCTATTTACTATTTCATACCAGCATCCAGAAAGACCACAATTGACTCCCTCATAGACTGCTAATTACCCATTCATTGCTTCGTCCAATATGTTGCTCATCTACTTGGCATTCGGTTTTGTTAACATCCGTTTGTGTTGTAGTTTCTGTAGTTTCTGTAGTTTCTTGTATATCTTTTTGTTAATAAATTCATTTTATTGCAAACTGTGTCATTCTTGTGTTGATAATCAGAGGCTACAAGCTCGCCCGAATCTCACTAAATCCTTCAGATTGGTCAGATAATAAACTTCCTCCAATTTATAAAATTCTAATTCAGTCAACAATCTTTCATGATTGTTCTTTATTGTCAAGGTGAGATTCCTGGCTGGTGCCCCAAAATATTGGAAGGAATCATCTGACTATCATCCGGTGTCTGGAGAGCATCACTTCCCAGTTCAGAACACAGGCAGACCCAGAGCCTGAATCACCTCCATCGACCGTGCGAGCCTACGGCAGACGGAGACTTACCACCTGCCGCGATCATCAACACTTTCTGTGAACTGTACTATTGACCATATGGACTATGATTTCCCCCTTTCAGTAATCTGCATTAACTCTGTCATCCTTACCCTTGGTCAGTCGTCACACCACTTCCACCACGGACTTGCGGGTCGTCCGCTGCACTCCGTCCCTCCACCCCTGCGGCTGCAACAGGTTCCTCCTTCACCTCGGCGTCACCTCTGTTCTCCGTCACACCGGCTCCACCTCAGCCCTCGGGTACTCCGGCTCCACCTACGACGGTTGTTCATCGGCTCTCTGGCTGCGCCCATGGATCCATCTGCCGAGTCCCCCAGATGCCGTCAGTCACCTCTACTCCATCTCGCCTCCTCCCCTCCTCGACTCTGCCGTGGGCTGTCTTTACTGGGGAGCTCTGGGTCTGCGCCATCAAGCCTGTCACATCGACGCTTTTAATTAACCTTTATTTAACCAGGTAAGTCAGTTGAGAACCAGTTCTCATTTACAATGACGACCTGGCCAAGAGGCAGCTTAAAAAGCAGGTACAATATAATAAAAACATAATAGAGTGACAAATAACAGTTATAAACAATGACATATAAAATAAAACAAATAACTAAAAAAAAATTATTGTTTTTAGTTATTTGTTTGTATTGTTTTTAAACAAGTTATGTTCTATTGACTGAATAAAATTTTTAAAGGAAGAGAGCGGAATAAATAAACTAAGCTTTAAAGTCTGCTGCAGATGATTCAGGGAGCTCGTCATCATCCCTTCAGCAACCCGCCACTCCAGCCTCTCACCATCACATCGCCATCACCTCGTCCACCTCCTGAACCCCCTCCGACCCTCCCTCTGATGTTCCGTTACGGCAAGAGGACGCATTATGTTCTGTTCATGGACATTCAGTTTTTTGTCTCTCCTGTCTTGTGTTCCCTGTTCCACATTACTGTCACTCATTAGTAACCATGGACACTAACGATCCTCACAGCTGTTTGTCGTTTACCTTTGTGTATTTAAGTTCCTGCCTGAGTTGAGTTCATTGTTCGGTATCGTATATAGCCACGTTTACATGTACACTTTTTTGTCATTCCGATTAAAATCATTTAGATTGAAAAATTCGGTGGACTATTTACATGAGACGTTATCTAATCCGATATGGCGTTTACATGTTGGCGCTTTCAATCGGAATGACTTTGTGACATGCGCACATTAGCTAATGTCCTGTTTTCCGCCTTTTATTCCTGTAAACATGGAGTTCCATTATTTCTTATGTGTGCTATTTTTATGTAAAGTGTTGCTCTTAATCAAGCAACAGCGTGTATTTGCAGCATATTACTGCTGGAAGGTATGAGGAAAAGAGGGGCACAGGAAGCTGACCTTTTTGGTGGCTGTGCTTCTCTAAGGAGCATTTCAATACTACCCCTCCCTCCTCTGAAAAGCAGAAGCGTGTGGATGAAGGGCCGTAGTAATGATACACTGAGTTCCTTCGGTGTATTTAATAAATGTGTTGTTCCAGTTTTACTCCAGTTTGATTTTGCCGCTGCCATGTGGCATTCTGACAAACCCCGACCTCTTGATGTGATGATGTAGATGCAAAGTAATCAATTTAACATGTTTACACGGCAGAATTTTTATTTTTTTCAGTTTATAGAAAGGTTTATCACACCCCTCTCAAACCAATTACAATTTCATTTGGTTTGGCCACTTTTATTCCGATTGAGGTGTTTATATGGAGCATTTTCATTCAGATTGGACTTTTAAACCAATTACAATGCTCCATGTAAATGCACCTAATGTTAAGTGTGTGTTTCTGCTTGTTCGCCTGTCTGTTAGAATCTACTATTAAACCTTGTTATTTAAACTGCTATCTCCATCTGCCTTCCTACAACTGACTGTGACACATATAATCTTCTAAGTAATCCTGAAGACTTTGGTTAGATTTTTCAGTTGTATTTGGTTAAAGGTTGGAGCTAAACTCTGCAGGATCCCTTCCAGGAGCTGGGTTGGACACCCCTGTTCTAACATAAAATTAGCTGTGTGAAACCCTGCAAGAAAATATCTAGTTAAAAATCCCAAGATGTTGTCAACTCAACATAATAATATAAATTTTACATGTCAATATTAACATTTGCACACATTTTTAATTTGAAATACATAGATTGAGAAAGGGATGTACAGGGGGCCCAGAGGCCAGGAGGGCCTATAATTATCTTCCCTAAGGGCCCCAGCCCTGGAACATGATTTCTACTGAGGGGACCCCCTACCCTCGAAGCGATTTATAATTTTCTGCTTTTCAACTTAATTATCTTCTTAAGACAATGTTCACAATTAATATTAGCAATTGTATTGCTGGAAAAAAGGAAGATTAGGAAGAGAAAATGAAGAGCACAGAAAATTTGAACCAAGTCATGTGACCCACATATTTAAAATTTAAAAAATGTATTCGTTAAAAATAGGTAATTTACTGAATGGAAGATCAAACTTTTAACTTTCACTTCTTTATTGATCACTGTTGTGTGAAACTCTGTGTTTTGAGGATGAAGAGGAGGGTCAGGAGAGGAATGAATGCATCTCCGCTGAGGGGAAAAAGGTGACCGAAAACCCAGGAAAGGGTAAGAGAATCAAAGTTCTGATGAGTATACATAGAGAAATATAGATGCATAGTTACAGGTCAGTGGTTCTCAAATGTTTTTTTCTTTAGAACAGAAATTTTACAATAAACATCAACAGATAAATATATATGTTTTTACTGAAGATTGATGGTATAACATTTTGCGTGAACATAAATCATAAAAGTGGATTGTTTGTTAACAAATCTTATAAATGTATGTCTGTAATAGAGAGTCCACTGGAGGCGAGTGTAGTAGAACCCAAGTGCAGTTTAATGACAATAATCCAAAATACAAATGTGAACAGGAACATAAAAACAGATGTGACTTGACATGGCTTGACTTGAACTGACTTGACTTGACAAAACGACTCACCGACAGTAGGTTACATTGATAATACATGACAAAGGAACATGGGGAAGACAATGGCTATAAATACAAGAACTGATGGAACACATGACTAGGACAACCAATGGGGAAGTGACACAAGGAACAAGAGAATCAATAACAGAACAGAACTGAAAACCACATGACCATAAACAACCAATGAGAACATGACACATGGACTAAGGGAGAACATGAGGAGCAAGGGAAACATGACACAAACAAGCAACATGAAACAAACTACAAAATAAAAGACATGGAACCCAAAACATGAAAACAAAACCAAAACACCCATGACAGATCCCCCCCTCTAAGGGTGGCTACAGTCCAGGAGGGTGGTCTTGGGGGAGGGATGGTGGGCCAGGCACGTGCAGGGGAGTCGGAGGACCTGGGCATGGCAGAGGTGGGCCTGGGCCGTGGGGCATGGGAGGACCTGGGTCGTGGAGCATGGGAGGACCTGGGCCGTGGATCGTGGGAGGACCTGGGCCGTGGAGCGTGGGAGGACCTGGGCCAGGGAGCGTAGGAAGACCTGGGCCATGGAGCATGGGAAGACATGGGCCATGGAGCATGGGAGGAACTGGGCCATGGAGCGTGGGGTTCCGATGCAGTGGAGGACCTGGGCCATGATTTAGAGGTGTACCAAGCTCCGCAGCCGCAGGCTCTGGCATGGCAGCCGTGGGATGAGGAGGCTCCGGCGTGGCAGCCGTGGCATTGCGAGGCTCCGCCGTGGCATGGCGAGGCTCCGGCGTGGCATGGCGAGACTCTGGCGTGGCCTGATGTGACTCTGGTGTGGCATGACGCTGGCATGGCGGCCATCTTGGGGCGAGACACTGACGTGGCGGCCATCTCGGGGCTAGACACTGGCACGGCGGCCTTGAGGGTGAAACGGCTGGCGGGCTCGAGTGCGAAGCGGCCAGCTCGAAACGAGACACTGGCGTGGCAGGCATGGTAGGCATGGCAGGCATGGTGGGAACAGGCACAGGCATGGCATGCATGGCGGGAGCAGGCCCTGGCGTGGCAGGCATGGCGGAAGCAGGCCCTGGCGTGGCAGGCATGGTGGAAGCAGGCCCTGGCATGCCAGGCATGGCGTGAGAAGGCCCAGGTGTGGCAGGCATTACATGAAGAGGCCCAGATTTGGCATATGACTCAGCCTCACTCACTGTGAAACTGGATCCACATAAAAACAAAATAAAGTCAATATATTGACATAACGTACAAGGGTTTTCTACCGAGGGCATGAGTTCAGCCAGATCATCGTCCAATCCGCATAGAAAGTACCATTTTAAATAAGTCTCATCCCAGGGTACATGATCAATGTAACACACAAAATCCCTGACATAGTCCTCAATAGCTCTTCCCTCTTGACGAAGATTCAAGAGCCGAGAAACTGCTGGGTTCATGTTGTGGTCATGTATTCTGTAACAGAGAGTCCACTGGAGGCGAGTGTAGTAGAACCCAAGTGCAGTTTAATGACAATAATCCAAAATACAAATGTGAACAGGAACATGAAAACAGATGTGACTTGACATGGCTTGACTTGAACTGACTTGACTTGACTTGATTTGACTTGACTTGACTTGACTTGACAAAACAACTCACCGACAGCAGGTTACATTGATAATACATGACAAGGGAACATGGGGAAGACAATGGCTATAAATACAAGAACTGATGGAACACATGACTAGGACAACCAATGGGGAAGTGACACAAGGAACAAGAGAACCAATAACAGAACAGAACTGAAAACCACATGACCATAAACAACCAATACGAACATGACACATGGACTAAGGGAGAACATGAGGAGCAAGGGAAACATGACACAAACAAGCAACATGAAACAAACTACAAAATAAAAGACATGGAACCCAAAACATGAAAACAAAACCAAAACACCCGTGACAATGGCATGGTAAGGTGGCTCACAAAAGGTGCAAGGTATTGATGCAAGTACTTTAGCTAAAATAATGTTTTTAATAATGTCAAGTCAAGTCAAGTCAAATTTATTTATATAGCGCTTTTACAATTGGTAATTGTTTCAAAGCAGCTTTACATATTAGAAGCACAGAAAAAAGGGAAGTGGTTAAAAATAAGCTGTACAAACAAGCGTGGTAACATGTAACATATACAAGATGGTGCTACATTAAGCCAATGTCGGCTGACTCCCAGGGGTGGAAAAAACCCCCTAGGAGAAAAACCCAGCGTGCTAGCACTGGGAAAAAAGTCCTAGGAGGGAAAAAACCCCTTGGAAGATATATATAATATATGTAAATGGATATGGAGATCAAAATCTGAATTATACATTTTAATTATAGAGATTAAAAATAGATTATATATAAATATATGTAAGCGGATACGGGTATTAAAAATCTGAATTATAGATGCAGCCAGAACTGGATCTGTAGGCCCATTGTCTCCTGGGCTACGTTGTAGTCAGGTCCAGACACAGGTTCTCCATCTGATCTGGATACGGCCTGGATCCAGCACCCGGCAAACCTCAGGATAAGCAGAGAGACTGATATTAGCGTAGATGCCATTCTTATTCTGATGTACAGGTATATCTAGTGTTATACCTGATTTTAAAATCTATACGATGTTTAATAGGGAGCCAATGTAATGTTGACAGAACTGGGCTAATATGGTCATACTTTCTGGTTCTAGTAAGAACTCTAGCTGCCGCATTTTGGACCAACTGTAGTCTGTTTAAAAGCCGAGCTGAACAACCACCCAGTAGAGCGTTACAATAATCTAGTCTTGAGGTCATGAATGCATGAACCAACTGCTCCGCATTTGTCATTGAGAGCATATGTCGTAATTTGGATATATTTTTTAGATGGAAGAAGGCAGTTTTGCAGATACTAGAGACATGACTTTCAAATGAAAGATTGGTAAAGATTGGTCCAAAGATTAGGATATCAGTTTTTTCTGAATTTAATAATAAGAAATTTCTTGTCATCCAGTTTTCAATGTCAGCTATGCATTCTGTTAGTTTTGTGAATTTGTAGGTTTCGTCAGGGCGCGAGGAAATATAGAGCTGAGTATCGTCAGCGTAGCAGTGAAAACTAACACCATGCTTCCTAATTATCTCTCCTAAGGGCAGCATGTACAGAGTGAAAAGCAATGTCTAAGTTAATACTTGTTCAAAACAATCACTTTAGCAAAGTGAGTACTATTTTCATTTTATTTTGATAAATAAAATGTTCTTATTCCATAAATATACGTCATTAAAATGTTTGTTTTAAAAATACAAAACAAATTTATTTAAAAAAGTAAATATTCTGAAAGCATTGAATGAGATCTTATAATAATTTAATATAGCTTTACAGTAGTGACAAATAATAAATATATGTATTATATAATATGGTTTATATCATATTTTTACACATGATTGTTTCATTAAATATGGTGGTTATCTCTAAGGTGAACATCCAACTTGTATATGATATTTATCATCTGAATCTAATGTCATGTCAACAAGTCAGCCAGCTATTTATTATCATAATTATTGTCCCTTTAGCCCTAACAGCAGGGGCACCTTTTACCCCAAATGCCATACCTTTTACATAATCTTCCTGTTGCTTTAATCACCTTCAACAAAACTGAAAATCATTAACAAGACCTTTGACTGAAAATATAGTTAATAATTTTATCGATTTTCATTTGCTACATAAATCTATAACATTACAGATAATATATAACTACATTAGATCAAATTAGCACAGAATCACAGCATTGCTGTCCGCGATTGCATCAAGGATCAGCCAAATTACCATGTTCATCATCAAAAGTGGTTAAGAAAAATGCATTTTTGTTCCATCTAGTGGTTTAAAAGAGAATAAAGTCAAATGTGGATTTTTATAGCCCTTTTTATAACCCTGCTGTACCCTACGACTTCTCCACAATTTAACATGGTTACAGAAAAGGCAATGTAACACATTATTTTACAGTGTCCTTGTTACACATTACAGTAATATAGTAATAACTATAAATTATGCGTAATTATATGCAACTAACCCTAAATCAAACTACCACCCCAATCCTAACTCTATAGTATGTACATCTAGTTAATTATTATTACACAGTACTTAAAAGCATAATTACACTATAACACGAATACCTTAAAACAAAATGTAACCGGTGATGCATTCTTTGTGTCACCAAATAGCTAGTGTCTCCCAATCATTGTGCATGGCAAACTTAGCTTATGTGTTGTGACAGTTTGCCTGGTGTGGAAAATTACCAAATCCCTTAAGATGATAGACAGATAGATAGATTCAAATTGTGAAATTGTGAAACGCGCTATACAAATAAATGTGAACTGAATTGAATTGAAAAATAAATTCAAATAAAGTCATATCTTCATTGCAGGATCAAATATATTACAAAAAAAATATATATATAAAATGAAATAAAATAAAATAAAAATGAAAATACAGTATATGCATTATAATTAATTGTCACTAGTCTGTTCAGTTTAGTTTCATTATCATGGACTTTAATTTGTTTTCATTCACACCATGTGCTACATTGGTCAGTTTTCCCTCTCCTCATTATTAGTTCATATGTATCAGCTGTGTGTTAGTAATTTCCCTCATTATGTTCACTACTTAAGTTTTACCTTCACATTCAATCTCTGTTCGGTCTCGTCTCTATGTTAAGTGTGTGTTGTGTTGCTGCCTGTTATCATTTAGATTGTTATCATTAAACCTTCGTGTTGGAACTATAATCTTTGTTTTCGTCTGCCTTCCTGCAACCACAGCCGTGACATTAACATATGTCATCACCCAATATGCACATCTTGTCCAATTGTAACAATAGTATGGAGACAGAGGTTAGTATGAATCCATTTGCAGAAGCTTTATTTGGAACAACACAGGAAAAACAGGCAGTATAGACTGGTGAGTGACAGCAGGTATACAAGCACAGTCTTTGTAACAAAGAGCTCACTAACATTGCAGGAATGCTTTTGCATGTGAGTGGTGATTCACATGTAAGTATTTAAAAAGTCTCTTTAGTGAGGCATCAAAACACCACTCAGGTATATATTTACAGGTTTCTCACAGTCTTTGAAATGAGGCATTAAACACAAGGA
Source organism: Ancherythroculter nigrocauda (assembly GCA_036281575.1). Lineage (NCBI taxonomy): Eukaryota > Metazoa > Chordata > Actinopteri > Cypriniformes > Xenocyprididae > Ancherythroculter > Ancherythroculter nigrocauda. The sequence continues at coordinate 18,173,442 of VTFQ01000009.1, forward strand.
AGTAATTATCATGGGAGATTTTAATATTAATTGCAATGAAAGGAAGAAAGAAAAAAACGATTTTTGATTTTTTTTTTTTTTTTACTTTACACAACTGATAAAACAGCCTATTAGAATAACCCCTCATTCTACAATGAGAAAAGATATATTGTTTACAAATACACCTGAAAGAATTATAAAGCATTATAATCTTTTGACAGGGCTGTCTGATCATAACACAATTTTCTTTTCAAGAAAACTTACAAAACAATGCTTTTTAAATTCAGTTAAAACTACTGCTTATCATGATATAGTCCCTAAAAATCAGCAACAAAATCTTAGAATGAGATTGATTGGAGTGAAGTCCTCTTAAGTGGGGACATAGAGATGTTTTGGGAAAAATTAAAGAAGTGTTTGAGCTGTTCACTTGAAGGGGACGGTTAACAAATAGAAAAGGGTATACTTTGCCCTGGGTTAACAATGAATGTAGGAAATTGCTGAAGGACAAAGATCAGCTCCTTAAAAAAATCGTTGAATTCTGATCTTATTACTGATCGATTAAAATATACTTCTATGAGGAATAAAGTAATACAGACTTTACATAAGGCCAAAGATAGTTTTTATGGACATTATTGAGGGGTCATAAGGGGATGGGAAAAGGAATCTGGCAAACTATTAATAAATTAGTTGGAAAACAAAAGAACATGGATAAAAGTTTTGAACTTTAAATTTAATAATATTAAATTATAATATTTAAATTAATAATATTTTTAGTAAAGGATTAATTTACCATAGCGACTCATTTTTATACACCTTCTTTAAATTCATTTGATAAGATAACTTAGCTTTTTGCCTTAAAAGTTATTATTATAGACCTATTAGTTTTTCTCAACTTGTTTTTCAAATAGAGGAAGTAACTGAATTAGAAGTAGTTAATATTATTGATGTGTTAAAAAGCTCTAAAGCAAAGGATGCCTACGGCCTTGATACAAAATTTTTAAAATCTAATAAAGATTCTTTAGTAGGCTCAATTACACACATGGTCAATTTGTCCTTAGGTAAGCAGTTTTTCCATTTGCTTGAAAGGTGGTTACAATTATCCCAATATACAAATCTGCAGAAAAATCAAATTTCAGTAATTATAGGCCAATTAGTATCCTTCCGATTATATCTAAGGTTGCAGAAAAATGGGTAGCTAAGTTTCTAACTAATCATAAATAATGGCTTCTATATATCCAATGCAATTTGGTTTTCACAGTAATTATTCAACAGAATAAGCTAATTGTTTGTTTGTTGAGAAAGTCAAATGCTTATTAGATAAGAGTGCATGTGCTGATCTGTCTTTTTAGACCTAAAGGCATTTGACATGGTTGACTGTCAGGTTCTTTTATATAAACTAACAAATTTAAAGTATATATATATAATTATACTGTATAAGTATATAATACTTTGGATGAAATCATATCTTTTAAATAGGAAACATTGTGTGTGTACTGATGGTATTCTTCTTACTTTGCTTGCCAATCTTATTTTCACTTTATATTAATGATTTACCTGGAGTATGTATGTAACAAGGTTCGTGGATATAAGGAAGGAAGACGACAAGGGTCGGCTGTGACTACTGGCTGCTTTATTTATAAATCAAACAAAAAGGTGTGCAAACAGGCACAAAACAATCTCCAAAATAATCAGTGTGCGTTCACTCCGTCAGCTCCAGCCAGTCTTTGGGAGTGTGGCAGCCAGTAGTTCTCTCTCTCACTCACTCCTGTTTCTGTTAAATCCTCTCTCCACGCCAATTACTGTAACAAGAGATAGCTGTTTGTTATTTGCGTTTAACCCGCTCATGCACCACGCGTCTCCTGACGCTCTCCCCCGCTGCAGCGTTCGCTGAACCACGCCCCCATTGCCACAATGTAAAAATATAAATGTTCATATGTATGCAGGTGATGTAGTCATGCAAATAACTTTGAAGAAGCTTCGATTACTTTGACTTCTAATATGTCCAATGTTCAGGACTGGCTTACCAAATCAGGTTTATTATTTAACACACACAAAATAAAAAACCCTGTGTGTATGATGTTTAGTAGATTATAATTAGTAGGGATGAGACATTCAAATGTATTCCTGAGAGGGGCGCCTGCAGGATTTTATCTAAGGGTACGCACAGAACTAGCACAACCCACGCAAAAAGCGATTAAATAACTTATTGCATTGATGGGAACGATCTAATGCTGTACAAATCGACTGATTTCACAGCTCAAGACAAGCCCACTAAATCTGGACCGAATAAGTCGGAAAACTGTTTATCTCGGAGCAGTGGGTTGGCTTATTTGTACTGCGTGGTCCTGATGCTCAGCGGTGATATCCATTTGAACCCTGGACCATTTAGTGTAGTGAGGCCTCCGACCTGCGGCACTGGAGCCGCAGTTGAGATGTTGGCCCGGACGGCACGGACTACAGGTGTTGTGGCGAACGTGGTGACGGATCTGGCGTCTGCCGCGGGGGCACTTGGAGCAGGTGCGAGTGAACAGGTTCAGAGAGTGGCAATGGAGACGATGGCGGATTGGAACCCGGTTATGACTGCGGCGGTGACAGCGAGCCACGCGATGGACAGGATCCCGGCTGTGATGGTGAGCCGCTTGGCGGGACCGTCGGTGAGAGCGGTCTGGAAACCGGCTGTGACGGCGGGGCGCCCAGTGGAGCCATCTCCCTGCATCGTGGGCCATGGTTGCGTCGAGCAGGGTTATGCCAACACTACCAGCAAGACACAGAGTCCACGTGAACTAGTAACTGCTGTGCGATCGGTTAGCAACATAGCATGTATGAAACATCAAAAAATAACTCAAACTGTAAATCACGCAAAAGTACTATGGGACCCCACCGTAAAGCCTAAAGGAATATTTGGAGGACACTTAAATATTAGAAGCGTTTTATCTAAAACTGAACAACTTGAACATTTATTATCAGATTCTAATTTGGATTACTTGGGACTTTCAGAGACATGGTTAAACAATAGTATCCAAACAAACTTGGTTTCAGTTCCAGGATATAACATCTATAGAAAAGATCGTAAATATGGGAAAGGGGGAGGGGTTTTGCTTTATGTTAAAAAGACCCTGCAGAGTAAATTATTTGACTTACCTGATAATGAGATTGAAGGAATTGGTGTTACAATAACTCTATCTCCTGAAATGTCATTCAATGTTATCATGTTGTATAGACCACTAAACGCTAAAGACAATTTTTATGAAGAACTGAACAGAATTTTAAAACACTGCAATGGGAAAGAGTGTATACTACTTGGAGATTTTAATATAAATTGGCTAAACAATCAGTGTAGGAAGAAATTAAAAGATATTATGACTCAATTTCAAATGACTCAGATAATAAAAGGTCCCACTAGAATTGCAAAATCATCTCAAACCTTGATAGACCTAGTTTTCATAAACAAATGTGATCGTATAATGAAGATATACAACCTGATCACAGGAATCTCTGATCATAATTTAACGCTAGTTTCAAGAAAATTGTCCAAAGAACGATATAAAAATCAAAAGCTGTCGGATATAAAGAGATATTTCACATATATCACGAAACAAGACAGAGAGAAACTGGAAAATGAAATAAAGATGATTAACTGGAGACATTTAACTTTAGTAAAAAACACAGAGCAAGCTTGTGACAACTTTAAAACTTCAATAATACAGACAATTAATAAGTTTACAAAAATTAAACAAAAGAGGCAGATGTCGTGAGGTGGATGAAAGGAGGACTCAAGTTGCGGTGAACAAAAAGTTTATTCAGGATGAAACCTGACACACAAAAGACAGTCAAAATAAACAGGTGACAGTTTGAGGAAACTGTTTGGTGGCTCTCATATAAACTGTGCTCACACAGCAGACAGTGGCTGGAGAGACCACAGAGAAAGCAGGTTCCTCGTCTAAGATTCCTGAACACAAGATTAAAACAGGTGAGACACAGAGCAAAAACACAATGCGGACATGAAACATCCACGCGACATTAAGTGATCAACTGACAACAAGGGATAGACACAGCTGGACATATAAAGGGTAGAGGGAATGAGCGACAGGTGTGGGAAATCAGCAATCAATCGTGATTAAGCACCATAGCGCTGATACTCCAATCACGAGCTGCCGAAAAATGACAGGACAAGACATTCTGCTGTCACACCCTGAAAAATTAGTTTACCGTGGCTCACGGATGAATTATGGCAACTTATGAAAAAACGGGATGCAGCATTAAAAAGAGCTATAAAATCCAAATTAACAACAGACCATATGATATACAAAAGCTTAAGAAATAAAGTTATATCACAGATAAGAAAGCCTAAGGCAAATTATTTTTTAGACCATATTCGACAAGCACACGGGAATACTCAAAAGTTGTGGAAAACAATTGATAAATTAATGGGTAAAGATCGATATTAAAATGAAAAGATAGAGTTGACAATAAATGGAGAAATCCTAAAGGATAATGTAGAGGTAGCAAATAGTTTTAACTGTTATTTTATTAACTCATGTTTAGAACTGCAACGAAAATTTAATGTCAGTGATATTCCAGAAAACTTAGCCAATAATCAACAAGGTCTTAAATCTGACTGCATTAATGAACTGAAAGTACATCAGATCATCTCCTCTCTGTCTAATTCTAAGGCAAAGGATAATTGGAGACTTAACACAGTCTTTTTAAAACAGCATAAGGACTGTCTTACGTACCCAATTACCTGCATTATTAATCAATCTTTATTGGACAGTGTGTTTCCCTCAGCCTTTAAAACAGCGATAGTAATACCTATATATAAAGGTAGAGAGAAGAAAGAGATCAACTATCAGCCGATAAGCATTCTGCCAGCTGCCTCGAAAGTAATTGAGAAGGCAGTGGCCAAACAACTTGTGGCACATCTCAACAGTAAAAAACTCCTGCACCCAATGCAATTTGGGTTCAGGAGTAACTACTTGACAGAGGCGGCTTGTTGCTATCTCATAGAAAGAATTAAATCAGCATTAGACAAGAGAGGAGTGGTTGCAGCAGTATTTTTGGATTTCAAAAAAGCCTTTGATACTGTAAATCATGCAGTACTGTTATCAAAGCTTACAAAATTCAATCTTTCTGACACTGTATTAAAATGGTTACAATCATACATTTCTGAAAGAAAACAATGTGTTCGCATTGATGATACATTATCAACTTTGAGACCTTGTACAGTAGAAGTTCCGCAGGGTTCAATTTTGGGACCATTGCTATTTTGCCTGTATATCAATGACTTACCAACAATTTGTGAAGATGTAGAGACAAATGTACAAATGTATGCTGATGACACGGTCATATATACGCATGGGAGAAATGTGACTGAAGTGGCTGATAAGCTCTCATTAGCACTTGATAAAATTGCTCAATGGCTACAAAACTCATGCCTCACACTGAATACTAAAAAAAAACAGTGACAATGTATTTCAGTAAGAAACAAATTTGTGGCCCTCAACTTAGTATATCAGGGCAAACTATTAATAATGTCAAGGAAGTCAAGTATTTGGGAATGTATTTAGACTCAACCTTGACCTTCAACAAACATGTTAAATATCTAAGTAAAGTTTTAAAATTTAGTATTGCCAACTTTAGACATATTCGAAATTCTCTAAACTTAGAGGCTTCAAAGGTATTTCTCCATGCCATGATTTTTTCACATTTACAATATTGTCTTACCTGCTGGTCTCAGGCTGCTAAAACATTACGAAAGAAACTGGAAAGACTTTTTAAACATTCTTTAAAAATATTTGACAAAAGATCATTGAATTATCATCATTGTAATATATTAAATGGATACAAATTGTTAAATTTTGATCATATGATCTATTATTCTGAAATGTGTTTGTTGTTTAAAATCTTGCATAACACTGCTGCCCCTCCATTAAGAGAATTTTTCCAGTTTCTTTCGGACCAAATGACTAGAACATCCCGTTCATCTGTAAATTCCAATCTGATTATCCCTCTTAAAAATAGTGCAATGGGACAATCTTCTTTTTCATTTGCTGCGGCAAAAAATGGAACTCACTACCGGTTGAGCTTAAAACATGTCCCAACTACCACACTTTCTCATATGGTTTAAAACAATGGCTATTGAGCAAACAGACATGTCAACATTAACATTAATGTCAATATTATCATTTATCAAATAAGAGCTGGACTCAGAGATTATATTGTTAGATTTTTAACTCTATATTTTAGTGGCTAGTGTTATTGGTGAATTGAAATTGTGTATTTTTAGTGGGGAGTCCTACTGATGAATTTAATTTAACTGCTGTTGTTATTGCTGAACTGAAGTGCTTATGATAATTCTAGAGGGTATTGTTTTTATGAAATTTGTGTATGCTACATTTTTTTTTTTTTTTTAGAGAGAAATTGTTCATCTAGTGACCTGCCCAAGGACTACAGATGGAAATTAGCTAATAGCTAAATCTGGTACAGAGCATCTTCTCTCTACTTGAGATTAATGTTTTTTTGTGCATTGTCCTTGATTAATAAATAAATAAATAAATCGACTGTCTCTTTCCTTAGAAAATCTGATGCTCGTAGCTGCACTCTGATGTGCTGTAGATAGATGCTTCATGATTTTTTTTTTTTTAAACGTTATCTCTGAGTGGCTTTGTCCCAAAATGTGCGAATTGTTTTTAGAGTGATTAATGAAAAATGATGCCTCACTTTTCTTCCAAGTGAATGCTTCACTTTGCATGTCAGAATGTTTGAACCTAGACCACTAGCCTACTCTACAGGATATGGAAATTCTATATGGAAGTTCAAGTCCATTTCCACCATGCCCACCCATGCATGCACATACACACATTTGACTTTACAACACACAAACACACACCTTTATTTATTCTCATTCTCTCTTGCTTTCTTAATATGTCATGAGAGGTGGTCAGTTCACCTGTGTGTTGTGTTTGCTGGCCTCCTTTCTTTAGAGTTGTTAGGCTGAAGTCTCCGCTCCACTGAGCTCCAGTAAGGTCATGAGTGCATGTGTGCCGGCCCTTCTTTTTTTTGGGCCGCCCCAATATCTGGCCTAGGCTAGTACTTTAGGAATACATCTTTTTAGACAGAGGTGGTTCTGCTGTAGCTTTTCTGCCTCCTAGCATGCAGTAGCTTGGAGTAGGCTACTCCTAGGAGAGCCTCTCCAGCTTAAGACTGGCAGCTAGTGATCCTAGTATGCCTCCTCTCATTGTGAGAGTCATCCACGGCCGGGGCCCACCTTCTGCATTAGGCTAATAATGCAAGTAGCAGGTTAAGTGAGACTCCTCTTGATATTAGAGTAAAAGCAATATGCTGAGCTTCAGTTCCCTAGTGGTGTTGGAGTGATCACCAGTGATGCTCAGGTCGAGAGTATTGAGTACTCCCTCCTTTCAGGGCAAGTTGAGCACACTCCCTTAGAGCTCAAGCATTAGCCCCGGGCCTGTGGCCATGTTATCTAGCACAGCAGGTCACAGAGATTTGTACTCCCCTTGTTTTAAGGGTTGTAGTGATCAGCAGGCGGACATAAGGGCAGACACCCCCATTACATCAATAGTCTCCTTTCATCTGTCATAATGAAAAGCACAGGACCCCAAAACTCACACCTCCAAGAGAAGCAAACAAGGAAATAGACAGGCTAGCAGATAAGCCTGCAAAGACAATCACCCTGACCATTTGTACAAAGGAAGAATGATGACACTACCATGTCATTGAGCAGGCTAATACTATCACCATTTTGCCCCATTGTTCGCCCCCGTTACTCAGTCCTAAGATCTGAGGTGTGAACTTGAACTCCACTCACCAAACAGGTTTGCCATGTGGCTTGAAGTCACAAAGGACACAAAATAGACACAGTGGACAAAATGGAGCAAATCTTCTATTTCTAAATTTATTAAACATGAACTTTAAGCTATGCAAATGAACCTCATGCAATAGAGGGGCCATCCAGTGGCCACGTCTGACAGCATCAGCCAATCAAAACACTGGATCTGAAAGGTGCCAATTTGCATCTCCCTCCTTCTCGGGACAGATTAAAAGGCTTTTCTCTGAGACAGAGAATTGTTCCAGCTGGGTTGCTGCAGTTTCCCGTCCTGGTTCCAGGCTCCAGTTCTTGTTCCAGACCCGGTTCAAGGTTCCGGTCCCAAGATATGCTAAGTCCAAGCTAAGTCCAACTCTACAGAGTTGTGGAGTTGCTCTCTCAAGTCTCTGAAGCTCTAAAGAGAGAAACAAGGAAGTTCTGCAAGAAGTGAATTTGGGGAGTTTGAAAACTGCAATGGAGACAACAACTACAAAATTAGTCCCCATCTTCAAAATATCTTCTGCACCAACTTCAAAATCCTCTCATCAGAGATCCCCCAGATCTGTGTGTTCCAGACTGCCCGGATCTGCACTGACTTCAGAATCTGAAGATCCTTCCGTCTGCATGTTCCAGAGAATAAGGATCGTCTGCACAGACATCAGAACATTCAAGGCTTCTTCAAGGCTTCTTCTTCTGCGTGTTCCAGGAAAAGGACCTTCTGTGCTCCAGGAGTTCAACGTTCACAAGTACTTTGTGTTCAAGGCTGTGAAATGGATTCCAACTCCTTTCTTCCCACTGCAACACTTCCCAGCTCAACAAGTGGAAGAAGTCACTGTTCAGATTCAGGCAGATGTAAATATCACTTACCAAACCTCTTTCTAGAGACCTTGGCATTAGTGTATATTGTCAGTATATGATTATCTAATTTGCATTAGATTTTGCATATCTGATATCAGTTAATAACAAATAATCTATTGGTTTATTTGTTAAATTCAGAATAAGGTTTACCCTATTTCTTCTAGAGAAACTATCTTTCCATAAGATTAAGTTGTAACTGCCATAGTAACTTCCAACTCATTCACTTGCATTTATCAATCTTTTTGCCATTCAGTATCCATTCAGTAGTTGTTAGTTATTCTTATCTATCATTTGTTAATAAAATCCATTTATTACACTTGTGTCTTCCTTGTGTTGATAATACAGTAAGAGGCTCTACAAGTTATCAATATTTCACAAATCCTTCAGATTGGTCAGATGATGAACTTTATGTAATTTATGTAATCCAATTTATGTAATTCAGTCAACAATCTTCCATGATTGTTCTTTATTGTCAAGGTGAGACTCATTGGCTGGTGCCAAGAAATACTGGAAGGAATCATCTGACTCAATATTAATATTAATACAAAATATAAATAACTAAATTTGTGGTGCTCTCGTGTGAGGCTAATCCAAAACCACTACAGGGTAGTGGCTGTTTTTGCTAAAGTTAAATTTGCTACCAAGTAGTTGGCCCTCCTTGGGTCTTCTTGAAAGTGATCCTCCAGGTTGAGCTAGGTTCCTGAGTGTAATCCTGAGTGTAAAGCAGACGGTTATCAAGTAGCTCAGGCTCCAGTGGAGCCTCCCTGATACTAGTCCTAGAGTTCTAGATCTGCTACCAAGTAGTTGGCCCTCGAGCAGGCCACCTTGAAGGTGATCCTCTGGGTGGAGTAGTTCCAGCTAGCCCTTCCAGCTAAGTTAGTATCCTGTCTCCCTAGAGTTATATCAAAGTGTAGGCTCTTCAGTAGCCTCCCTGGTACTTGCGTTGAGCTTGGTCAATACTCGTCTTGGTTGAGTCTAGTTGGTACTCCCCTCGCATTGAGGGTTGTTCTTTAGAGTACTGCGTTCCCGAGGTCTGGTCGGAAAGGTCGAAGATCTCTCGTGAGACCTCTCTGATAGATCAGTATTTTAGGCTGTAGCTGCTCTCCTCTCTTGAGTGGGTAGTCATATGAGTCCTGCTCCCCAGAATGCCCATCTCTATGATCTGGTCTGAGTTGGTTACTGCCAGTTTGCAGTCCCTCTTTCTGGATGCCTCCTCTGGAGGCAAGTACTATAGAGACTGTGTTTAGGTAACAGACAGGTTGCTGGCCAGACTAGGTTACTACTAAAGTAGGACCTAAGTAGGACTATGCTCCACTGAGAAGTGCCTGGCCAGGGCTCCTTTCGGTTCCCTGGCCACATTACCCCTTCTGTTTGAAGTTGTTGGTTCTAAGCCATTGAGCAGCCTTGGTAGGCCTATAGATAATTCTGGAGGCCTCTTTGAGACTTATTGTTTGGATGGTGGCCGAATGCTGGCCGTAGGAGGAGTGTTTTTTTTTGTCATTTCAGTAGAAATTGTCTGATATTTGTCACAGCCATTCTTTGGCATGCACTCCCCTCAGCATGGCGGTGTGGGTATTTCGTTTGCAGTGTCTCATTCCTTGTTCTCAGGGAACCATGGTTACATGTGTAACCTGAGATGTTCCCTTTCGAAAGGGAACTCGCACTGCGTCTCCCGGCCATGCCTCGGGGCCGTCTGCTAAATGGTCCCTTTAGACGAAAAGTGGATGACTGGTTCTCTACGCACCCCATATTTGCGTTCGGGACGCACTAGTAGTGACGTCATAGGCTGTCGCCGGCCAATATGATTGTCGTGATTTGATAGCTTTTCAGACACTGGTTCCCAAGGAGTCAAGTCAAGTCAAGTCAAATTTATTTATATAGCGCTTTTACAATTGGTAATTGTTTCAAAGCAGCTTTACATATTAGAAGCACATAAAAAAGGGAAGTGGTTAAAAATAAGCTGTACAAACAAGCGTGGTAATATGTAACATATACAAGATGGTGCTACATTAAGCCAATGTCGGCTGACTCCCAGGGGTGGAAAAAAACCCCTAGGAGAAAAACCCAGCGTGCTAACACTGGGAAAAAAGTCCTAGGAGGGAAAAAACCCCTTGGAAGATATATATAATATATGTAAATGGATATGGAGATCAAAATCTAAATTATACATTTTATTATAGAGATTAAAAATAGATTATATATAAATATATGTAAGCGGATACGGGGATTAAAAATCAGAATTATAGATGCAGCCAGAACTGGATCTGTAGGCCCATTGTCTCCTGGGCTACATTGTAGGCAGGTCCAGACACAGGTTCTCCATCTGATCTGGATACGGCCTGGATCCAGCACCCGGCAAACCTCAGGATAAGCAGAGAGACAGATATTAGCGTAGATGCCATTCTTATTCTGATGTACAGGTATATCTAGTGTTATAGGAAATGTTCTCAGTTCCGGCCGACCTAATTATTGCAGCGTAACAATCCTTTAACGGATTTGAAAAATGTTAATGTATTGATAATGTGTTATGTGTATGCAAGAGCAAAGAGATGTGTTTTTAGTCTAGATTTAAACTGACAGAGTGTGTCTGCTTCCCGAACAATGCTAGGAAGATTGTTCCAGAGTTTAGGTGCTAAATAGGAAAAGGATCTGCCGCCTTCAGTTGATTTTGATATTCTGGGTATTATCAACTGGCCTGAATTCTGAGATCGCAATAGACGTGAAGGACTATAATGCATTAAGAGCTCACTTAGGTACTGGGGAGCTAAACCATTTAGAGCTTTATAAGTAAGTAGCAAGATTTTAAAATCTATACAATGTTTAATAGGGAGCCAATGTAATGTTGACAGAACTGGGCTAATATGGTCATACTTTCTGGTTCTAGTAAGAACTCTAGCTGCCGCATTTTGGACCAACTGTAGTCTGTTTAAAAGCCGAGCAGAACAACCACCCAGTAGAGCGTTACAATAATCTAGTCTTGAGGTCATGAATGCATGAACCAACTGTTCCGCATTTGTCATTGAGAGCATATGTCGTAATTTAGATATATTTTTTAGATGGAAGAATGCGGTTTTACAGATACTAGAAACATGACTTTCAAATGAAAGATTGGTATCAAAGAGCACACCCAGGTTCCTAACTGAGGACGAAGGTTTAATGGAGCACCCGTCAAGTGTTAGAGAGTATTCAAGGTTTTTTCGTTGGGAAGTTTTTGGTCCAAAGATTAGGATATCAGTTTTTTCTGAATTTAATAATAAGAAATTTCTTGTCATCCAGTTTTTAATGTCAGCTATGCATTCTGTTAGTTTTGTGAATTTGTAGGTTTCGTCAGGGCGCGAGGAAATATAGAGCTGAGTATCGTCAGCGTAGCAGTGAAAACTAACACCATGCTTCCTAATTATCTGTCCTAAGGGCAGCATGTACAGAGTGAAAAGCAACGGTCCTAGTACTGAGCCTTGTGGTACTCCATATTGAACCTGTGATCGATACGACATCTCTTCATTTACTACTACAGACTGATAACGGTCAGATAAGTACGATTTGAACCATGCCAAAGCAGTTCCACTAATGCCAATATAGTTTTCAAGTCTTTTTAAAAGAATGTTGTGATCGATAGTGTCAAAAGCAGCACTGAGATCTAATAACACTAATAGAGAAATACAGCCACGATCGGATGATAGGAGTAGATCGTTTGTAACTCTAACGAGAGCAGTCTCAGTACTATGGTATGGTCTAAATCCTGACTGGAAATCCTCACAGATTCCATTTCTTTCTAAAAAGGAGCACAGTTGTGTTGAAACTGCCTTTTCTAGTATCTTTGACAGAAAAGGTAGATTCGAGATTGGCCTGTAATTTACTAAATCTCTCGGATCTAGTTGAGGTTTTTTAATAAGAGGTTTAATAATAGCCTGCTTAAAGGTTTTTGGCACGTATCCTAGTGTTAACGATGAATTAATTATATCAAGAAGTGGACCTACGACCTCTGGAAGCATTTCTTTCAGTAGTTTAGTCGGAATTGGGTCTAACATACATGTCGTTGATTTTGATGATTTGATAAGTTTAGATAATTCTTCCCCTCCTATAGCGGCGAATGATTCTAGTTTTACCTCAGGGACACTACAGTGCACTGTCTGAAGCGAAACTGTAGACGGTTGCATGTTTTTAATTTTCTCTCTAATATTATCAATCTTGCAAGTAAAGAAGTTCATAAAGTCATTACTGCTGTGCTCTATGGAAACGTCAGCAGTTGAATCTCTGTTTCTAGTTAATTTAGCCACTGTGTCAAATAAATACCTAGGATTATGTTTGTTTTCTATTAAGAGATTTGAAAAATAAGTAGATCTAGCATTTCTTATAGCCGTTCTGTACTCAATCATTTTTTCTTTCCACGAAAGGCGAAAAACTTCTAGTTTTGTTTTCTTCCAACTACGTTCAGCTTTTCTCACAGCTCGTTTTAGAGCCCGAGTGTGCTCGTCATACCACGGCGTTGGATTAGTTTCCTTAATCTTCTTTAGACGTAAAGGAGCGACTGCATCTAATGTGCTGGAAAAGAGAGAGCCAATAGTTTCTGTTGCAGCATCGAGTTCTTCTAAGTTATCAGGTATACTAAGGCGATGAAACTGCTCGGGGAGATTATTTATAAAGTAATCTTTAGTGGTAGACGTGATGGTTCTACAATATTTATGGCTGGGTGGTGGTTTTGTAGCCTAGGCTAATTGTATTATACACGAGACTAAATAATGATCTGATATATCATCGCTCTGCTGTAGAATTTCAACAGCATCAATATCAATTCCATGCGACAGTATTAGATCTAGGGTATGATTACGATAATAAAAAAACTTTCAGATGGAAGTTTTACGAGTCTTTGTTCTGTAGCAAGATATTAGCATAAGACACTGGATTAGATGAATGAGAAAAGAACCTTCTAGATTCTTATAATACTAATGTGTCACAGATTTAGTAACATGTAACATAAATTGCCAATTTATTGTCCGTAGATACCAAACATGCTACCAATGTGATTTCAGTTAACTATAAATTGCAGCTCTGGAATATTAATACCAAAATTGTTCAAAAGAGAAAATTAATACATAGAATAAAGCCTATAAGAGGAAAGTCATGAGATGGTTTTCGAGCATGTTTAGCCCCTCAAAAATGCAATTCGTTTCAGAGAAGAATAATTGACAGAGCAAACTGTTTAAAACAGTATAAAATAGCAGTAAGCAAGAGCATATAATTCAACCTATGAGAACTGAATGTAACCATATTAAAGTGAACAAGCCTGCTGCTGCTGTTGACAAGAGGTGTCAGCTTACACAAGTGTGTGCATTCTGCTTTAACACTGTGCAAAGAGTTTTTGCTGAAGGGTGTGTCTGACCAAATCTGATGTTTCGCCATGAAAGAGGAAGCTGTTGTAACTACAGTGTCCGATCTGCTCCAAACTTCACATGTGTGATAAGAGTCCTGGCCTAAAGACATCTACATGCCAATATTCAGTTAGTCATAGCGCCACCTGCTGGCAACAGGAAATGGCATGCTTTGCACCGTAATTCACTCCCAGAAACACATTTAAATATGCTATGAAGTACCAAACATGCTAGAAACACGTTAAATCATGCAACACTTGGCTAAGTGCTAAAGTATACAATAGGTTGTTTGCAATCACGTGGTTCTGGTGACGCGCAAAATTAATGTAGAGGGCAAGCAGTGAAAATTAGAATGGAAGAGATAGAGAAAAGTCCGTACTGTGCTGGTTTAGAAAGGTATAAACAGAAAATTACAACATATTTTGGGCGTAAACCTTATGATATGAAGAGGAGTGATTTTTCTATTGAATTGAAAGACTTGACTGCCATCGAGGAGGTAGATATAGAGAATGTGAAGCTGCCGTCACAAGTTCTAGTCATGGTTTGTTTATATCGCGCTGCCTTTCTGCTAGTGATGTTAAGGGCAGTATTTTTGATTTTCGGTCATGATTGTGAAAAATGTCACCATTGTAGGTCATTTATGCTGGATCGTTTTGTGCATAAAAAATGCTGTCACTTAAATTAATTGTTTGCCACTTTTGCACTTATTAATGTATTTTGAATGCAAAAGGCACTTTATTATTTTTTTTTTTTTTTTTTTTAAATAGTGTTGATTTGTTATGCATGTTTATTAAAAACAAGTTTTGTAATAACCAATTGTTCTGGACCTTTGACATTGATGAAAAATCATATTTGAACCATTGAATGTAGACTTTGAGAACTCCTGTTCTACATCTTCACAATTTAACATAGCTAAGGCCTTAAGATTACACCTACCAAATATGATGTTGATCTGGTTAAATCTCTATGAGGAATTAATCACAGTGTAAAACATGCCATTACCTATTGCCCGCAGATGGCGTTATGACTGTAACTAAATATTAGCATACGGGATGTCTTCAGGCCAGGACTCTAATGAAACGTGAAGTTTGGGGCAGATCAGACAATTTGTAATGGTGAAACATTGAACTTTGTCAGGCCACCACGGACACGCCCTTCAGCGAAAACTCAAGATCTTCGCTATTTAATGTTTCGAAGGCCTTTAGATTAGACTGACCAAATATGATGTTTATCTGATAAAATCTCTAGAAAGAATTTGTTAAAGTACAATGTCTGGAAATGTCAAAAACTGCAAAAAGTTTGCAGAGAAAATTCAAAATATCTTCAAACCCGATTCCAAAAAAGTTGGGACACTGTACAAATTGTGAATAAAAAAAAGGAATGCAATAATTTACAAATCTAATAAACTTATATTTTATTCACAATAGAATATAGATAACATATCAAATGTTGAAAGTGAGACATTTTGAAATGTCATGCCAAATATACTTCCAGAAAACATTGTCGGTGAACACAGTCCACCATGCCATTCACCGTTGCCGGCTAAAACTCTATAGGTCAAAAAAGAAGCCATATCTAAACATGATCCAGAAGCGCAGGAGTTTTCTCTGGGCCAAGGCTCATTTAAAATGGACTGTGGCAAAGTGGAAAACTGTTCTGTGGTCAGACGAATCAAAATTTGAAGTTCTTTTTGGAAAACTGCAACGCCATGTCATCCGGACTAAAGAGGACAAGGACAACCCAAGTTGTTATCAGCGCTCAGTTCAGAAGCCTGCATCTTTGATGGTATGGGGTTGCATGAGTGCGTGTGGCATGGGCAGCTTATACATCTGGAAAGGCACCATCAATGCTGAAAGGTATATCCAAGTTCTAGAATAACATATGCTCCCATCCAGACGTCTCTTTCAGGGAAGACCTTGCATTTTCCAACATGACAATGCCAGACCACATACTGCATCAATTACAACATCATGGCTGCGTAGAAGAAGAATCTGGGTACAGAAATGGCCAGCCTGTAGTCCAGATCTTTCACCCATAGAAAATATTTGGCGCATAATAAAGAGGAAGATGCGACAAAGAAGACCTAAGACAGTTGAGCAACTAGAAGCCTGTATTAGACAAGAATGGGACAACATTCCTTTTCCTAAACTTGTGCAACTTGTCTCCTCAGTCCCCAGACATTTGCAGACTGTTATAAAAAGAAGAGGGGATGCCACACAGTGGTAAACATGGCCTTGTCCCAACTTTTTTGAGATGTATTGATGCCATGAAATTTAAAATCAACTTATTTTTCCCTTAAAATGATACATTTTCTCATTTTAAACATTTGATATGTCATCTATGTTGTATTCTAAATAAAATTTTGAAATTTGAAACTTCCACATCATTGCATTCTGTTTTTATTCACAATTTGTACAGTGTCCCAAATTTTTTGGAATTGGGTTTGTAATTTCCTTATGTTTAATGTTTAAAACAGTATATAATAGCAGTAAGCAAGAGCTTATAATTCAACCTATGAGAACTGAATGTAACCATATGTGACCCGTCACGGAAACCAGGGACACAAGTCGGCAGCACAACTATTGAGCAAACTGAGAAAGAAGCGTTTTTTTTTTTTTCAAAATTGTTGATTTTCGTTTTTTTGCAGAATCTGTTAGTTGAGATCACGAAGAAGCATCTCCATGTTTTAGGTAGCAGTATTGGTTTATTTAAAAGGGTACATTTTGAGGTTGAAATCGGCTTGTTTTTCTGGGACTCTATCTCGCAGTAGGGGCGTGTCATTGTCTGTTTGTATTTCCATACTGGAATCGGATACACCGGCTTTTGTTTCTTTTGTTATTGCCGCCGCCCTCCAAGGGAAGCGTGGCTACTTATTTGTTTTGATAGTACAACATACGGCTGGATTCTTTAGCTGCGGAAAAAAGAGTGGCAGGACATGCAAATTATTGGACATTTAGAGGCAAACAGACGCATAGTAGTGCAAACTTCAGAGATGGTTACATCCACAAAGAAGACCCCGACAAAGAGAAAGTGTGCCCGAACAACTTATTTCATTGGAGGCAACGAGATCTTTTCTGTTTCTTATGGGGTGAGTTTCCATAAACATCAAAGTTTGTCGTTTTGTGTTCATTCTAAGAACACGTAGGCTACACGTTATCTCATGTGTCTTTTGCTATTAGCTCAGGACTTTCGTTTTAATTGTAATCGTTAGCATCGTATCACTTGCCAAAAACCCCCATTACTATAATGGGCTTTTAGATGGTAATGTTAGCATCTGCTATTAATTTGAATAACGCTTCAACTGCTTGAATTGACTGGTGTGAATGACTTAGCTCATGTAAACCTTACTATTCTTGAATTGAATGTGACACTAATAATTTTAGCCAGTTACTACTTAATATTCTTAACAAGGATTTACTAATGTAATAGTAAATGTATCAGATTAAATTCCTACGTAAGTAAAAGTATAAAGTATCCGTAGCCGTAAAATGTGCGTTATAAGTCAAAAGTAAAAGTATTTATTGAAGAGTTTAATGTACAGGATTTTTTTAATCCTTTGACTCAAACCAGGTCTAACCACTAACTGAGGTCTAAACCAGGACTATACGGTTATCACAGAATCCTATTCAAAAAGTCCTAATGTCAAAAAAGATAAATTACTGACATTTACAATGCACATTATCCTTTATTATTAATAGTATGCAGTCCGATTTTTCCCATTAGAGGTCATTTTCTGCTCTTTGAGCTTTTTTGAGTGCCTACCTTCAAATGGCCACAACTTTTCCAAATATTATCAGATTTCCATGTGTTACACATCGTTGGAAAGCTTGGAGACTACACTTTCAGAATCTGTGAATAACTCAAAATGCCCCAGAACCGACTTGTGTCCCTACTTTCCGTGACTGGTCACATATTTAAGTGAACAAGCCTGCAGCTGCTGCTGTTGACAAGATGTGTCAGCAGGGATGGGCAGTATATATGATACATGTATTTCAAATACAAAATAGTATTCTGTAATTTGTATTTGAGAGGGTTGATGAAAATGGCTTTGTATTTTGTATCAAAATAATTTAGTATTTATTGTTTTGTATTTTTGTAGTTTTAAAATACTAAAAAAAATACTCTCTAAGTCTACATGATGACATCATAAAAATGCAGCCTCTGATTGGTGCTTACTCAATAGTTTGCCCAGACTTGTTGGGATCAGAACAGATGTTAAGTTTAGGTGTTGGTTTTAGTAGCTTCGGCTAAATAGTTTACCAATTTACATAATGTTCTTGAAAACTATTATAATATGTGAATATTTGATCTGTTAAAGCCACAATATGTAAATTTACTTGCTAGAGGTTGCTTATTCAGTCGCTTATCCTTGATTTTGTGGAATCATGGAAGGTGTTGTCTTCACGTCTACAGCCAGTGGAAAAGAATCAGGATGGGACTCGGTCAGAAATCATGTTCATGGATGAGATTATTAATGTTAAAGAGTGATGTTGGAGCTGAACGAGACTGCTGGAGTGACTGCTAATGAGAGACGAGCGCGACACAAGCCTCGAGAGCAGTGGAACTTTTATTATGCCACAGTCGCTGCTTCCACTTTTTTTCGGTCTAGCGTATGCAGAGTAACGCAGCGCTGTTGTCTGTTGATGAATGAATCCAAAAAGTTCCTCATTTGTCTAATAAAACATATAATATGTTTTATTAGACAGATGAGGAATATAAAGCGTCTTTGATGTTTCCATGGTTTCTACTAAATAAAACTGGAAATTGAGGGCATGATGTCATTGATAGGCGACGCACGGACACAGCCTGTGTCCTGTTTAAAATCGCTTATTTCTCTGTATTTAATAATTCTTGGAAACATTTAGGATAATGTAAGTACACAAGTCAACAAAATATATAACATTGTACTAGAGGTTTTTAAATATTTTAATCCAAAAATCCTACTGTACATATTGTGCCTTTAACTGGTTGCATGTCAGATTTATTGCATGACTCGGGCAGAGAAAAACTGTTGCTGTCAAACATTGTTTGTCAGTCAGTGTAATGGTGAAGGGATTGATCAAATAGGCCAATTGATGGAAGGTTTGTGAAGAAATTTCATGCTCCCTTGTAAAAGTATTTTTTAGTATTTTCAAAATACAAAAATACAGTAGTTTATTTTGATACATGGTGTGGCTGCTGTATTTTGTAGTTTATTTTGATACATTTAAAATTAAGGTATTTGGTATTTTATTTTAAAATACATTTTGATGTATTTTTGCCCAACCCTGGGTGTCAGCTTACTCAAGTTTGTGCATTCTGCTTTAACACTGTCCAAAGATCTTGTGTTTTTGCTGAATCTATATCTATATGCCAATATTCAGTTAGTCATAGTGCCACCTGCTGGCAACAGGAAATGGCATGCTTTGCACCGTAATTCACTCCCAGAAACACATTAAATATGCTATGAAGTACCAAACATGCTAGAAACACTTTAAATCATGCAACACTTGGCTAAGTGCTAAAGTATGCAATAGGTTGTTTGCAATCACATGCTTCTTTTCCCTGCAAATGATACCATGAACAGGGATGGGCAGTATTTATGATACATGTATTTCAAATATGTATTTCAAATACAAAATAGTATTTTGTAATTTGTATTTGATAGGGTTGATAAAAATTGGTTTGTATTTTGTATCAAAATACTTTAGTGTTTTGAATTTTTGTAGTTTTAAAATACTGTAAAATATTTTGTAGGAAGTCTACATGATGACATCATAAAAATGCAGCCTCTGATTGGTGCTTACTTGGTTTGCCCAGACTTGTTGAGTTCAGAATAGATGTTAAGTTTTGGTGTTCGTTTTGGTAGCCTAATAGTTTACCAATTTACATAATGTTCTTGAAAACTATTATACTGAGCAGCAGCCCCCTATTTTTATGATTAACAATCAGTTGATTATTTAGTTAGAAACTAGTTGCTATTAATACAGGTGCCATCAGTTGTCTTCTTATAAATGACTTGTTTGTCAGCAAAACTCATTATTTTATTAATGACTACACCTACCCCATCCCTAAACCTACCCTTAGTGATTTATAGTGCATATACACTTTATGAGCATATGCGTTCCCTGGGATCGAACCCACGATCGTATGATCACATGATTGCATATAGTTGTACAATTGAGCTACACAAAACACGAAATATGACGCAGATAAAAGTTAAAATGAAGGTGTCCCAATGTCGATAGGGGCGCAACTTTAGTAAACGTTTCAATGGATCGTATTTCATGCATTAAAATGAAAGTGTCCTGTTGTCGATAGGGGCGCAACTTTAGTAAACGCTCCTATGGGTTGTATTTCAGGGAAGTGAAAAACGACCTATATAGGCATAGTGGTTGGAGGACATGTTCAAACCTACTACTGTTTTTATAGTAAGGAATACTATTTGAATATACATTTTAAATAAAATTATCTTTTTTCTACCAAACACGTGCCAGGAGTCCGCTGTTGCTATAGTAATGAGCTACAGTTTTATGTGTATTTGATTGACATATAAACCATGCGCTCTTATTTTAATGTTGTTGTTACTGTTGAGGTTATTTCAGCCTCTTACTAAGTTTTCTTCATACACTTACTTCAACTGCATTGTTAAAGAGTGCGAGTTTTTACCATTCAACTGAACCGTGCATGCATTTTAGACACTTACATTATGTTCGTGGGTTACAATTTTTTTATTTTTTATTTTTTACAGTGGTTGTAGTTACATTGTAATTATTCAAATAAGTGTACTATTAAATTACTCTGTGTACTATTAGAGTTACAGTAAGGTTAGGGTTTGTGTAACACAGTTCGTATGTACGGGAAGAAGGAGGCAGGAACCGGCGAATGTTCAACATAACTTTAATATATAAAATAAACAAATACAAAACGAAAGTAAATGCTAGCAGACCCTCACGGACATATGCCGGCCACACAAACATAATAAAACATAACATAAAATCTAGGCCTGGTCCTCTCGTCGCTCCCCTTTTTTGCTTCCGGAGCTCCTCCATGAGAGACTCGAGACCGATGCAACGTGCAGCTGACGCTCATTATCACTCGCAACACCAGCCTCGCTCCGTTCCCTCACGGCTCTCGCCCGCCCTGCTCGTCATAGTTTGGTTTAGGGTTATTTACATGTAATTATGAATAATTTTCTGGTATTACTATAGTAAGTACATGTAGTAACGTGTAACTACGGCACTGTAAAATAAAGTATTTCCCGTTTGTGCTCTCCATCCATGCAATAACTGTGTCTTGTATGAGCCAAGTTTTTGAGTTTTCAACTGCTCAGTGCTGTGGTAATATCACTGGTATGACCCTTTAAAGGAGCGGTCAGTTTAAAACCAGAATATGAGCATAGCTCACTTACATTTACTAAAATACTAAAATGTTAGCGTTGCAGATTCAAAACGCCAACAACACCAGTGGTTTACTGTCAAAGCACGGTTTGAACATCCCTCCCCCCAGCCAAACTAGAAGTTTTGATAGGTTCTGCACCTGATTCAGATCTGCCTGTCATTGCCTGAAGCGCACGGAGAGCAAAGCTCCACAGCAGTAGTTTGAAAAGTGCCTATCAAATGCTAGCTCGCCCTTTTGCTCTGTGATGTCGGCACCTTTTTCAAAGTACTTTGTACTTTTGGTGAAAAATAAATGTAGCAAAGTTGAATACTTTATTTTTATTCAAGTAAAAGTAAAACTACCAAAAATTAATTGTACTCAAGACCTTCTGTGCTTGCTGTGGATACTGTTGCACAAG
Source organism: Ancherythroculter nigrocauda (assembly GCA_036281575.1). NCBI lineage: Eukaryota > Metazoa > Chordata > Actinopteri > Cypriniformes > Xenocyprididae > Ancherythroculter > Ancherythroculter nigrocauda. The sequence goes on from VTFQ01000009.1 coordinate 18,195,250, forward strand.
CATTGTTGTTCACTTTGGAGCTTGTTTGGTAGTTTCTTGATGAGTGATGGGTAATCAGAACTGTGTTTTTTGGTACCTCTGGGTTTTTGTTGGTGGTTGGTTGTGAGAGTTACGTGAGTTGTTGGTTGTTCTGTGTTGTTGTAGAACAGGTGGTTGTTATCTCCATTAGGAAGGTGTACCAGGTGATCATTGGCCTTCCATTCCATTGCTAGTCATAACAAGCATGACTCATTTTTGTGGTCATCCACGTTTACCTTGTTTTCAATGTACACTTTCAGTTGCCTCATTAGTTGTTCCATGTCTTCTGAGGTAAAACAGTCTTGTCCCTGTTCTCACCCAGGTGAAAAAGAATTATATTAAAAATATACTTTAATAAAGTGTACTAAGTATATTTTCTACATTTTGTACTATTTTCGTCAAATCCAAGTATAGTTAAGTGTATTCAATTATGTATTAACTTCAACTTAACATCTATTTAACTACACTTCTAGTGTAAATAGTATACTAAAATGGAACAACTTTTTTTAAACTTCAAGTGCACTAAAATACACTAATGAAAATCAGGATTCATGAGCAATTAAGCTCACTTACAGTACAATTGCATTGTATTGCCATTCTAATGGAAATACACTTAAAAAGGCATTGCAGTGCAAATTATAGTTGTGTTTAAGTACATTTTGTGCATACTGCTATCATACTTATAATTACTATAAACCGTTAATTTAGTATGCCTCTGTAACATTTCAAGTGATCTACAAATGCACTTCCTAACTATATTTAGTGCTTTTAAAGTGTCCCACTATGACAATAATAATGTTTTTGAAGTGAAGTTCAATTACAACCTAAACATCATAGACACGTACTTTCAGTGCAATGTTATTATAGTGTAAGGTAGAAACAAATTGAAAGTACATTTCATTTGTAATTTTATCCCCATTTTGTTAAACTTAAGCATGAATGTTGGTATTACACTACAAGTGTATTATATTACAATTCAGTTCAAATACATTAAATCAACAGATTACAAATTGCATTTCAGAAAAGGATCTTTATTATTAACACAAAAGTAACACACAAAAGCAGATATTGGCAAAAGGAGGAACCTTGAACAGTCGACTTTCTCTGAAATGAACAGAACAATGGCAAACAACTTACTACACATGCATATCTACAGGTGCTGGTCATATAATTAGAATATCCTGAAAAAGTTCATTTTTTCATTGTAAATTACTTTTAAAAATGAAACTTTCATTTATACTAGATTCCCTACATGTAAAGTAAAACATTTCAAAAGTTTTTTTTTTTTTTTTTTAATTTGTTGATTAGAGCGTACAGCTAATGAAAGTCCAAAATCCAGTATCTCAAAATATTAGAATATTTACATTTGAGTTTCATTAAATGACCATCCCTACAGTATAAATTCCGGGTATCTCTTGTTCTTTGAAACCACACTAATGGGGAAGACTGCTGACTTGGCAATGGTCCAGGAGACAATCATTGATACCCTCTACAGAGACAGTAAGTCACAGAAGGTCATTACTGAATGGGGTGGCTGTTTACAGAGTGATGTATCAAAGCATATTAAATGCAAAGTTGACTAGAAGGAAGAAATTGGGTAGGCAAAGGTGCACATGCAACAGGGATGACCGCAAGCTTGAGAATACTGTCAAGTAAAGCCGATTCAAACACTTGGGAGAGCTTCAAAATGAGTCAAATGAAGCCGGAGTCAGCACATCAAGAGTCACCACACTTAGACATCTTCAGGAAAAGGACTACCAAGCCACTTCTGAAACAGAAACAACATCAGAAGCATCTTACCTGGGCTAAGGAGAAAAAGAACTGGACAGTGAACAGTGGTCAAAAGTCCTCTTTTCAGATAAAAGTAAATTTTGCATTTCATGTTGAAATCATGGTCCCAGAGTCTGAAGGAAGACTGGAGAGGCACAGAATCCAAGCTGCTTGAAGTCTAGTGGGAAGTTTCTGAAGTCAGTAATGATTTGGGGGGGCTGTGACATGTGCTGGTGTTGGTCCATTGTGTTTTATCAAGTGCAAAGTCAATGCAGCCATCTTCCAGGAGATTTTGGAACACTTTATGCTTCCATCTGCTGACAAGCTTTATGGAGATGCTGATTTCCTTTTCCATCAGGACTTTAGCACCTGCCCACAGTGCAAAAACCACTTCCAAGTGGTTTGCTGACCATGATATTACTGTGTTTTATTGGCCAGCCAACATGCCTGACCCATGAATCTATGGGATATTTTCAAGAGAAATATGAGAAACAGTCGATCCAACAATATACAGATGATCTGAAGGCTCAATAGTGCCTCAGCAGTGCCACAGGCTGATCACTTCCATGCCACACTTCACTGATGCTGTAATTTGTGCTAGGAGCAAGTTATTTGCTGTAATATGTGCTGCCGACCAAGTATTGAGTGCACAAATGAACATGCTAAAGCAAGAACTTGAACTTTTCTGTTTTGAAAATCCATTTTTTGATTGATCTTAGAAAATATTCTAATATTTTGGGATACTGGATTTTGGACTTTCATGAGCTGTACACTCTAATCATCAAAATTTAAAAAAAAAAAAAAAAAAAAAAACTTTTGAAATGTTTTACTTTACATGTAGGGAATCTAGAATATATGAAAGTTTCATTTTTAAAAATAATTTACAATAAAAAATGAACTTTTTCAGGATATTCTAATTATATGACCAGCACCTGTAGCTCTGACTTGAGTTACTAGAGGCCTTGTAGCTCTCATTGTTGCACTTCCTCCGTAGAAGGGCCTGGATCTCTGCCACCTCGGTGTTGGGGAATCGCTCCCTCACTGCATCTGTGAAAACAGGAAAGAGACATGGGGATGAATGAAAACAGGATAGACAATGTATAACATTGAAATACAATCATTGATTATAATGGATTTGTCAATCAATCATGACAATGGATTTGGATTCATAACTATGACATTACTGTACCTAAAATTGCGTTGTTTTTTTCTGGCTCAAGCTGCTCCTTCAGCTCGCCTTTTTTTCCTTTCCCTGTGAGGGTTGCCTATAAACGCAATATGTCACTTGTGGTCACAGTATTGGTACCTGCGCCAATTTGCCAGAGGCCTTGTAGTTATATCCGTACCAGGGCTGGGATGAACAAAGTTTCACATGGAGCATTCTGAGATATTTTTTTTTGCTGAATTACCACGGAGTGTAAGTTGTGCTACAAAATAAACTGCCGGGATAATCATACAGCGCTTACACATCCAATAATGACATGTCCGATTCGCAAACTAATGACTCATTTGAACTGATTCACTTAAATGAATGGTTAAAACAACTGATCTGTCCAATACTGAACTCATGAGACGTCTGAATCCGTGTATAACAAATCGATACACTTTACAATAATGTTCCATTTATTAAATTCTAGTTTAATAAACATTAAACATTAGTATATATTTTTTTTAAGAAAAAGGTGAGTGGCACAGTGTTTTACTACTATACGTTGTTGTTATTTTTATGTGAATGAAGAATTAAAAGATGCACTTTTTTCAGTAAGATATGCGTTTTCAACAAATGTTCAATTCTGTTGGTTCAGGAACGACACCATGACAGGCTGCTGGCTCCCACTGTCGATGTTAATTTTTATTTATTTTTTTTTGGAAAAGCACTCTCTGTGTTAGCTTAAAGCCCTCAAGTTTACATTGGTTACTGTATTCTTTCAATTGCTCTAAACAAGTATTTTGGGCGACCTTTTTTTTTTATTGAATGCTAGACATCAATTTGTTGTTATTTTCATCTGAAAGAAGAATTACAAGATGCACTTTTTTTTAGTAAGCTAGGCCTATGTGTTTAAGGCTTCAAGGTTTTATCTAACGCTACCTCTGACTAATGCATTACTTTGCACTTGTATAGTCTTTTATTTTGGACTTTTTAAACCTTTAAATTAGTATTAGTCAATTAATGGGGAGATTATTGATAATCGAATCAAACCGAAATAGAATCGGACTGGGGAAAAAAAGAGTCGTTAGATTAATCGATGCACCGAAAAATAATCGCTAAATTAATCGTAAAAAAAAAAAAAAAATCGTTTATCCCAGCCCTAATCCGTACCAGCCCACTGTCACTTTTACCATATTGCTTAATCAGTGAAATTCAAACAAGAAATATTAACACTAACAGTAGTCAATGACGGCAAAAATGGCAGAGTTAAGTGGATTTTCAAATTTGTAATCTGGGAAGTCAGGTCTGTATTCCAAGACATAACGTGAACATGCATGTTCTTCAAATTAAAGGGTTAGTTCACCCAAATAGCAAAATTATGTCATTAATAACTTACCCTCATGTTGTTCCAAACCCGTAAGACCTCCGTTTATCTTTGGAACAAAGTTTAAGATATTTTAGATTTAGTCCGAGAGCTCTCTGTCCAGAAAGGTAAGAAAAACATCATCAAAGTAGTCCATGTGACATCAGAGGGTCAGTTAGAATTTTTTGAAGCATCGAAAATACATTTTGGTTCAAAAATAGCAAAAACTACGACTCTATTCAGCATGGTCTTCTTTTCCGTATCTGTTGTGAGAGAGAGTTCAAAACAAAGCAGTTTGTGATGATATCCGGTTCGCGAACGAATCATTCGATGTAACCGGATCTTTTTGAACCAGTTCACCAAATCGAACTGAATCGTTTTAAACGGTTCGCGTCTCCAATACGCATTAATCCACAAATGACTTAAGCTGTTAACTTTTTTTAATGTGGCTGACACTCCCTCTGAGTTCAAACAAACCAATATCCCCGAGTAATTCATGTACTCAAACAGTACACTGACTGAACTGCTGTGAAGAGAGAACTGAAGATGAACACCGAGCCGAACCAGATAACGAACAACAGACTACAGATGAAGTGAAATCAGTGTACACTTTAATAAATTATACTTTGTATTACAAATAAGCGCACTTACTAAAAGTACACTAAATTACCACTATACATTTTTGTATTTTAACATATTTTATGAGAGTACTCTGTGCCACTAAAAATACACTTATTTTAGAGTGTACTGTATAAAGTGTACAGAAGTCACACTTCTAATGAAGTGAGAACATAGTACACTTTAAAAAAAAGTATACTAACAATTCATTTCCAAAAAATATATACTTCCCATAAGTACACTGAATTGCCACTCTAAGTATGTCAAATTTAATACACTTAAAAAAAATAAACTTCAATACAATTTAAAATACATTAACAACAAAGTACACTTTCAAAAAGTACATTTAAAAAATAATTTGATTACTGATAAATTAGTATACTTACTGTTTGGACTATTAAGTTGAACTTAATTACATCTTTTTTGAAGTATACTTTTAAAAAGTACAAATCAAATACTCTTTAAATAAAGTACAGCAAGTAGAAGTATACTTGTTTTATAATTCATGTACTTCATTCATATTTCAAATACACTAAAGTATACTACTTTTTTACCTGGGCAGTGCTGTGCTTAAAGGATTAGTTCACTTTCAAATGAAAATTACCCCAAGCTTTACTCAACCTCAAGCCATCCTAGGTGTATATGACTTTCTTCTTTCTAATGAACACAATCGGAGAAATATTAATAAATATCCTGACGCATCCTAGCTTTATAATGGCAGTAAGCATTACCAAATGAGTATGAGCTGAAGAAAGTGTCTCGTAGTTAACGTAGTGTAAGCTTTTTGAAATACTAGAGTTTTACACTTTCTTCATAAGTAGAATATGCAAGGCAGTCTGGCAGAAGCTCGGATGCATCAAGATATTTATTAACACCATTTTCATTATTGTATGAGCTGCTAAGCTCAATTATTTATGCATGTTACTACATGTCATTCAAATCTCTGCATATGTAACACCTTCACCTTGGTTTAGTATTACAAGGCTCATTATTATGGATGAAACACCGCCTTTCCAGGTGACTATCCCCTGGCTTACAGGACCTCAATGTTCACTGAAGAAAGGTAGTGCCTGCAGGTCTGTCGTATTCTCAGGTAAAGGGCAATCCCTTACCTGGCATTGGGCGCACACTCCTGTGTATCAAACCAGACATTTTGCAATTGGATACCATTCCCATAGGTGGATCTATCAACTCAATGTTCCAGAAAACCAGAGATACAAACAGTAACGTATCGTTAATTACATTTTATTCACATTTGGTATTGTTTTTTTCCCTGTTTTCCACAAAGAGAATACATTTTAGGTCACAACCTACCAGATGAGAACCACTGCCACAGAACAATACAAATGATTCTATTATTTTGAGATCAACCTTGATAGACTCTATTTGGCTTCTTTATATGTACAGTATGTTATTTTAATTGTGCTTCCAATCTGTAGATTATTTTTGCTGTAGATGTATATGAGATTTAATGATCTAAACAAACAGACTAGACATTACAGAACTGGCACAGCAAAAACAACACTCTCTCAGTTACAGATGTCTCTCTTCCTGAGAATGTTAACTCTGAACTAGATGAGATATCTAAGGTAAGGTGACATTTCTGTATCACATGTGATGTTTTTCTAGAGATTAATCTACTCTGTTTTTATGTTTAAATTATAAACTACTGATTGGTTATTGCTTTGTGTTTTCACTTCACAGGTTCCTAAAGTTCACTCCATTCACACTTATGTGGCACTTTACAAGTTCCTCCCTCAAGAGAAAAATGATTTAGAATTACAGTAAGTCCAGTATGCGTGTTTGTGCGTGACAGAAAGTCTCCCACACACCATAACGCACTGGTTACTCACGTAACCCTGGTTCCCTGAGATAACGGGAATGAGTATTGGTCAGTTAGCTGATGCTTATGGTGAAAACTCCTGTTTTATCCAAATCCTGAAGCCTGATTGGTTCACATCTGTGCACAGACAAATAGTGTTTCAGCCTGCCAAAAGTGGCAGAGTTGATTTCCTACATCAGTCACATTGGGATGCTGTCAGATCAGAATCTTTCGACTGACCAGTGCCTAGCATGATTTACTGGCAGCGTAGTAGCATGGCAAGCTTGCGCAATGCTGGTTCCTGTTATTTCAGGGAACCAGGTTATGTGAGTAACCAGAGCATTCACTCTGTGAGCCGACAGCTTGGAAGTGCTTGAATGTGGCCCCCCACTGACAGCTGCATAGGGAGGGGCTCAGAATTAGACTATCAACACCCGTGCCTGAAGAGCAGGGGTGTCTAGGTTGTAAAATCTGATAAAAGTGGACAGCGAGGACCAACTGGCTGCCGCACAGATGACTGCAATCAAGACTCTGCTGGACCAAGCCCAAGAGGAGGCCACACCTCTAGTGGAGTGGGCACTTACTCCTAAGGGGCACAACAAGTCGAAACTGGCACTTGTTATAGCTGCAGCCAGTGGCTTAGGCAGTTGCTTTAGCAGCAAGCATGGTCAAATTTGTGGCACTGTGCAGCTCTTTGAACATCGCAGGGTCAGGTCCAGGCCTGTTCATGTCATGGAGAAGCTTGGCCTAATAAACCTGAAGTGCCACCATTGTAAGTAATGCAGAGGTAGTGAACCGGGCAGCGAGGCGAAACTCATGCTCTTACAGTGAGAGTGTTCTGCCTTTGATGAACTCGGCTTGGAATGGGCGGAGCCCGGAAAGCGTCGAACTCAGAGGCATGCCGTTTTAAATTAACACCAGTGAAAACATGCTCTTATACAGTGAAATACGCTCTATGAGTCTCGCCTGATAGTCACAGGGGAGAGCATCATTCTCATCTGATCTGATCTGTGTGTGATTATGTTCTCTATTTACTACCCCACATGATGGCACCGAAACAGCACATTTTACTATTCATTCATTCCCAAATATGTGCTGTAGCAGCAAATGTCACAAATAATTTCTAAACACACTAAGCCAGCAAATGCGTGACGCATCTGAAGGCACGCAAATTCATCACCCATTAGAAAACTTCTGTTTAATAAATTAGCAATAAATAATAACAATACAGCCAAGCCTTACTTTGCGATAAACATTGTCATTTAATTTGAAAAGCAATCGATTAATCTGAAGGGAAGCTGCAGTGTTGCACAGCTGCAGAGGCTTCCTTGCAGTCCATTTTCAAGAAGTACAAGTATTTGCTAATGCACATAATATCCAGATTTACCAAGTTAATCTGTTTCTGGATTGGATAGTATTGGAAGTGTCATACTGAGCTGCCAACAGAGCTGTCAGCACAGTGCGAGCAGCAATAAGGAATCCACTGGGGCGCAGCCAGGCAGGAGACACACTCGCTGGTGAGTGCAGGGTGCCCTGCATGAGCCGCATTCACAGCGCAACATTTGCAACAACGTCACGGTGAAATTTGCTCCTTTAGATATTGCTGGATGGAGAGGTCTCTGAATCAGCTTGCTTGATTCTGATCTGACAGCGTCCCAGTGTGACTGATATAGGCAGTCAACCCCGCCCCAAATAGCTGAAATGATATTTGTCTGTGCACTCTTTTCAGAGAAAACATGAGTTTTCCCCATTCACACAGATAGTTTTAGACACATATCACATTTAGCTTTCTCTCTGTTTTTATCTTAGTCCTGGTGACAGAGTTATGGTGATTGATGACTCTAATGAAGAATGGTGGAAGGTGGGTATTCATGTGTAAAGAGCTCTACATTCTCTGCAGCATCACATACTAATGTTTCTTTTTAGAAATTCTATACCAGACTTTGTTTTAATGAATCATATCTGCAAACTCCAGACAGATGAAAAAATGTGTGTGAAGGGGTGTGCAAACTCCAAAATCATCATTCACAACTTAATACACAAAATAAACTTAGCACGAGGGCTTTTTCAGCATCAATCAAAACACTTGCTCATCAGCAGTTTAAACTCAGTCCAGCACAGCTCACTCTTGTGGCAGGTTCTCTCTTCCCACAGCCAGACATCACAGGCTTTTTATCCCCCAACTAACAAAATATTTTCTCAGAATGTTTTGCTAACATTCCCATTAAGTTATGAAAATGTCATTTCTGAATGTTCAAAACATCAGTTTTTTTAATGTATAAAGAATGTTTGTTTTTTTCTTGGTTTATTTGAATGTTAGACGAACATTACATTCTATCATATTAAAAAAGTTATTAAAATGTTATTTCTGAATGTTTTCTGAACATTCAAAATGTCCAAAACATCCATGCTTTTAAAGGTTTTGAGAACTTTTTTTTTGGTTATGCAAAAATCCTTCAAACCTTCCCCCAGGAACATTGCTTCTATCCATTCTCCACACCACATCCTCTCGGATTTTCTATTGCTCGAGCCTGTCCCACCATCTCGGGCCACAGACATTGTGAGTCCATCATAGGACTCACACATAGATAATTTAGTATCGCCAATTTACCTATGCTGCATGTCTTGGAACTGTGGTGGAAACTGGAGTGCCTGGAGGAAACCCACACTGTGAGGTGACAGTATTACCCACTGAGCTGCACTGCTTATATTTATGTTTATATTAATTCAAGTGTTAAAAGTAGATCAAATGTAAGCAATACATTTTTTACAGCTGCAGGTATGGATTTCAAATTAACAGAATTTTTAAGTGCCTCGCTTCCCCCTCAACGCGGCGAGTCCCCTGTACCCTTCACCCGCGAGAATCAATGGCCCTTATCTTGCGCGAGTGGCATGGTCTTGTTTGGCGGGTCTGATGATGGATTATACTCTATGTCTCCGTCTCAATGTGCATACTATCAATCCTAAATAGTATGTGACATTAGTAATATTCAATACTATTTAGGGGGTCCCCAAGGTCCTCACCCTAAAGCTAGAGCTAGACCCTGTGCAGCCAACGCAGTGCTGATGCCTCAGGATGAAAGAGGAACGGGTTAAGACCCATCGAGGCTGGACCACCCTCAAAGCGCGTCCATCTTCCAGTCCGATTTGTCTGTTGCCTGTTCTAGGCCTGGCCCATGAGTTTGCGCAACCAAACCCCTTCTGACTGTCATGGTGTCCACCGGCAAGCCATCCACCAGCAAGCCATAATACAATGAGGTTACTAACTCTAATTTGTGTGCAGACCTCCCCTTTTCAGGGGAGTGATTCATACTGTGGTCTCAGACGACAGCTCTCACATCCTCAGAGCCGAAGTCATCTCTCTCCTCAAAGACACAGTGTCAATCATCTCTCTCCCACGGAATGCAGCAAGTCAGGCTTTTAAAGCTGCTTTAAAGGAGCTGCCCAAGAAGAATGGCGGCATCAGGCCCATCCTCGATCTGAGATGGGCCTTATGTCCATTCTGGAAGGCTGAAATGCCATTTGTCTGTGCAGTTGCACAGACGTGAACCAATCAGGCTTCAGGATTCTGAGAAAACGTCTCAGGTTAGTCATGTAACTATGGTTCCCCGAGAACGGAATGCTGCATCGATGATGACACTTTGGGGAACGCCTTCAGCGTGAGATCAACTGAAGAAAGCCACTCCCAGGCATGCAGGAAGTATGGCAAAGGGACGCAGTGTCTCGTTCTGTTCTCAGGGAACCATGGTTACATGACTAACCTGAAACGTTCCCTTTCAAGGGAACTCATGCTGCATCGATGACGACACTTTTGGGAAAGAAATGCTCACTTCACCATACTGATGAAATGCCTGCCCTAGTGTGAAATAAGGCACAACTCAGGACATGAGTGCTTGGGCCCCCGGAGTGTCTGGAAGGTCCAGGATATAAAACCTGACAAAGGTATCTGGGGAAGACCATCCCACCGTTACATACATCTTTGAGGGATGTCCCCGACAATAAAGCCTTTAAGGATGCCATACTTTGTGTGGAATGTGCTCTAATTGGCAGAGGTGAAGGCAGCCCATTCACCTCATAAGTCATAGAAATTTCCTCGACCATCCACCTACTTAAGAGTCTGTTTAGTAGCCGGGCAGCCCTTCTTAGGCCTGAAGGACTACCGGCCAGGCCACATTAGTGGGTACCTTAGCTATGTAACCCAGTCTAAGAATAGCCTTTACTCCACCTGGAGCAAATTCCAAACAGGAAGGAGCAATTGACAAGGCCTGTAGCTCTCCAACTCTTTTGAGAGAAAAATGCCATTTTTAAGGCTAGGCACTTGTTTGATGCAGAGTCCAGGGTGATAAGATGGTGCTTTCCAAAAGAGCTGCCGTCTAACAGCGGACGAGAGACAGCCAGAGCTGCCCCACATACACCTTAACACTCAAAGGTCGGGAAACATGCCAGCGCATTTTGCTGGATTTTTTTCACATAGCAGCAAAATCAACTTAAAATATTCTGTCATTTTTTGTCATACAGACAAAAGTAATACATCAATTACAGTAATACATCAAATGTCTTCTTTTATTTATGTACACTCACAGTAAAAACAAAATTTTTATTTTTTATTTTTGCAAAGAAAACTAGCATGATGTGCGAGCTACAGTCTTTCTGAATGAAGTCCATTCTGATAGTCCTCAGAAAATGTACTTTAACTTGGAGAATACTTATCGCACAAACATGAGACATATATCTAAAGAAATGTTGAAATGTCAGGTAAGTCAAACTGAAAACAAATATTCTGTTTATGTAATCTGTTAGAAAAGAGATGTCAATCATTTGTAAGTCAGCTCATTATCCACTAATGCGGCCACTGTGTAATGCACTGTCTGTGCTAATTTGATCATTAAAGATCAAGGGGTGGTGGAGGAATTAAAGAAACTCCATAAAGAAAATCAAGAAGGACACAACAACACTAAGATGTCCCTGGAAATAGTGGAGCAAACAAAGATATAAAAGTCAATTAATTGAACGCGAGGAGAGAATGGAAAAGGCGGAAGAGAGAATAAGCATGGAGGAAGATACAACAATGCGACACCAGAGGGCACTAAAGTAAACTTGAAAACAGAATGAGGCGTAATAATATCAGAATCTACCAGATACCAGAAGGAATTGAAGGAAAATATATGACAGGATTTGTGAAGAAGTTGCTGAATGATGTTCATTCTACCGTCTGAAATAGACATTAAGATCGAGAGGGCACATCATTCACTAACGTCAAAACCACTGGACCCAGCAGCAACCCCTAGGTCAATCATTGTAAGATTCTTGGATGCAGCAGTTAAAGACTTGATCATCAGACAATCGTGGAGAGAGGGTCAGATTCACTTCCAAGAAAGGCAAATTTTCTTTGACAAAGATTATTCTCCTATCCTTCAGAAGAAAAGAGCAAAAGTCTACAAAGTCATCAAACAGCTAAAAAAGAAGGGAATGCGGGTAAAATGCATATACCCGGCACAACTAAGCCTGAAACTTAGCAATGGGGAGAAAACGTTCACAACAATGAAGGACGCAACAACGTAGCTGAGAGAACTGAAAATTGAAGTATGCTGTGATTGTTCCCCTCTTTTGCCAAAAGAACATTAAAATGTAATCGCAATTATGTTATTATATTTCATATGTTATGTTGCCATAAGTTTATATACGTTTTATGTTAATTGTTCTAACGGATACCAAATTTGAATGGACCTCTTATGTGTATGTGCATGTGCAAGTGTTCGAAAGCTGCGTCTAATGGGACAGATGGAAGTTCAGTTCATGGTTATTGAGGGAAATTTTTTGTTTTGTTTTTTTCTGTCTCCAGGTATTTATACAAAGGAGGAATGTACACCGATCAGGCATAACATTATGACCACTGACAGGTGAAGTGAATAACACTGATTATCTCTTCATCAAGGCTCTTGTTAGTGGGAGGGATATATTAGGCAGCAAGTGAACATTTTGTCCTCAAAGTTGCTGTGTTAGAAGCAGGAAAAATGGGCAAGCGTAAGGATTTGAGCGAGTTTGACTAGGGCCAAATTGTGATGGCTAGACGACAAGGTCAGAACATCTCCAAAACTGCAGCTCTTGTAGGGTGTTCCCGGTCTGCAGTGGTAAGTATCTATCAAAAGTGGTCCAAGGAAGGAACAGTAGTGAACCAGCAACAGGGTCATGGGCGGCCAAGGCACATTGCTGCACGTGGGGAGAGAAGGCTGGCCTGTGTGGTCCGATCCAACAGACGAGCTACTGTAGCTCAAAGTACTCAAGAAGTTAATGCTGGTTCTGATAGAAAGGTGTCAGAATACACAGTGCATCACACTTTGTTGTGTATGGGGCTGCATAGCTGCAGACCAGTCAGGGTGCCTATGCTGACCCTGTCCACCGCCAAAAGCGGCAACAGTGGGCACATGAGCATCAGAACTGGCCCACGGACCAATGGAAGAAGGTGGCCTGGTCTGATGAATCACGTTTTCTTTTACATAACGTGGATGGCTGTGTGCGTCGCTTACCAGGGGAAACACATGGCAACAGGATGCACTGGAAGAAGGCAAGCCAGCGGAGGCAGTGAAATGCTTTGAGCAATGTTCTGCTGGGAAACCTTGGGTCCTGCCATCCATGTAGATGTTACTTTGACATGTACCACCTACCTAAGCATTGTTGCAGACCATGTACACCCTTTCATGGAAACGGTATTCCCTGGTGGCTGTGGCCTCTTTCAGCAGGGTAATACGCCCTGCCACAAAGAAAAATGGTTCAAGAATGGTTTGATGAGCACAACAACGAGTTTGAGGTGTTGACTTGGCCTCCAAATATCCCAGATCTCAATTCATTCCAGCATCTGTGGGATGTGCTGAACAATCTAGTCCGATCCATGGAGGCCCCATCTCGCAACTTACAGGACTTAAAGGATCTGCTGCTAACATCTTGGTGCCAGATACCACAGCACACCTTCAGGGGTCTAGTGGAGTCCATGCCTCGATGGGTCAGGGCTGTTTTGGCAGCAAAAGGGGGACCAACACAATATTAGGAAAGTGGTCATAATGTTATGCCTGATTGGTGTATATCATAATACTATTCAGAGAATATGGAATTTTTGAATTTCATTAGTTATAATATAAACAGAATTAATAATCCAATAAAAAGAAAGAACATTTTGGACAGTTAAAAAATGGCAAAGTTCTGTAGTATTACTCCAGGAAACACACTTATCTGAGATAGAACATTTAAAACTAAAAAGAGAATGGGTAGATCAAGTGTATAGTGCTTCATATGGAAATAAGAAGAAAAGAGGAGTGGCTATTTTGTTTATTAAAGCAGTGTTCTATAACAAAGAAAAAAACTTTCAAGACAAGGATGGCCGATATGTTATTGTGGTTGGTTAAAGATAACAATTATAAATATATATACCCCAAATGAAGATTACCCCTTTTTCTTAAAAAAAAAAAAAAAAATAGCAGCACTAGTGGCAGATAAAAGTGAAGGGATTTTGCTTATCAGAGGAGATTTTAATTGTATATTGAATTACAAACTAGACAGATCACCTGTAATAGAAACCTTCATCTAAAATGTCCAAGGAAATGTCAAACCTGATGAATGAAATGGGCTTAATGGATGTTTGGCAAGAAAATGAAAATGGAGTAAAAAGGTTAGAGAGTGAGCACAAAAAAACAAAACAAAAAAGAAGATACACTAAGGGAATTAAAAGAAGTTAGTAATTCATCTAATTTTTGTTTTAAAGGTGCCCTAGAACTTTTTTAAAAAAGATGTAATATAAGTCTAAGGTGTCCCCTGAATGTGTCTGTGAAGTTTCAGCTCAAAATACCCCATAGATTTTTTTTAATTCATTTTTTTAACTGCCTATTTTGGGGCATCATTATAAATGAGCCGATTCAGGGCTACTGGCCCTTTAATTCTCTTGCTCCACCCCCACGGAGCTCGCGCTTGCCTTGAACAGTGCATAAACAAAGTTTACACAGCTAATATAACCCTCAAATGGATCTTTACAAAGTGTTCGTCATGCATGCGGCATGCATGCGTCGGATTATGTGAGTATTGTACACTGTTATATTGTTTACATTTGATTCTGAATGAATTTGAGGCTGTGTTCCGTGGCTAACGGCTAATGCTACACTGTTGGAGAGATTTATAAAGAATGAAGTTGTGTTTATGCATTATACAGACTGCAAGTGTTTAAAAATGAAAATAGCGATGGCTCTTGTCTCCGTGAATACAGTAAGAAACAATGGTAACTTTAACCACATTTAACAGTACATTAGCAACATGCTAACGAAACATTTAGAAAGACAATTTACAAAAATCACTAAAAATATCATGATATCATGGATCATGTCAGTTATTATTGCTCCATCTGCCATTTTTCGCTATTGTTCTTGCTTGTTTACCTAGTCTGTTGATTCACCTGTGCAGATCCAGACTATACTGCCTGCCCTTGTCTAATGCCTTTCATAATGTTGGGAACATGGGCTGGCATATGCAAATATTGGGGCGTATACCCCCACTGTTACGTAACAGTCGGTGTTATGTTGAGATTCGCCTGTTCTTCGGAGGTCTTTTAAACAAATGAGATTTATATAAGAAGGAGGAAACAGTGGAGTTTGAGACTCACTGTATGTCATTTCCATGTACTGAACTCTTGTTATTTTACTATGCCAAGATAAATTCAATTTTTCATTCGAGGGCACCTTTAACTTCTAACACAAAAAAAAGAAGAAGCCCATAGATACATCAAAAGAAAATACTATGAAATGGGAGATAAAGCTAGCAGACTGATGGCTTTTCAACTCAGAAAAGATCAAGCCAGCCATGTAGTTTCGAAGATTAGACATCCTATAACGAACAAATTGAGACCCATCTTAAAGCAATAACAGATGTTTTTTTTGCAGAATATTATCAACAAAACCAGGAATCTAAAAAAGAAAAAATTATAAAATTTTTGAAACCTATTTGTCAAAATGATTGATGGAGGAAGCGAGTAAATTAACAGATCCTATAATAGAAGATAAAATTAAAGAAACAATCACTGATCTAAAAAATAATAAGGCGCCAGGATCATATGGGTTTTCTGGAAAGTATTATAAAGATTTTATGAATTACCTTTCTCCAATATTTTGCAATGTATATAACTATGTGCTGCAATCAGGTGACCCACCAAAATCATAGTCAGATGCCATCATTTCAGTTTTACATATAGAAGTTAAAGATCCCATGCAATGTAATATCTATCACCCAATCAGTCTTCTATGTGTGGACTATAAAATATTAGAATCTATATTGGCTAAAAGAATCCAAAAATGTACATAAAAAAGTAATAAATTCAGATCAAACTGGATTTATTCAAGGCCGCCATGGAACTAACAATGTAAGAAGGGCTTTAAATTCACAATCAATAGCAATAAAAAATAAAAGGAATGCAATGATTCTCAGCCTTGATGCTGAGAATGCATTCAATAGAAATGGGTTTTGGAGAAAAAATTAGTAGCCTGGGTTAACCTGCTATACAAAAAATCAAAATTGAGAATAAGGGTGAATGGCCAGTGTTCCAAATTCTTTGGTGTAGAAAGAGGTGTGAGACAAGGTGATTCAGTGGCCCTCATTTATCAAATGAATGTAGAAACCAAGTCTGCGTTCAGCCCCGACAAAACATTGCAAAAAGTTTTTTAAACGGAAACAGTGGTGCGTTGAACACCCTGTTCTGATGACGCAAGAGTTGCAACTATGGCAGCTGAGAAGGCCATTCTTTGTGTTCTTTTTGAAGAATTTTCAGAGCCTGATGAAATCAGTATAAATACATGTTTAATACTGCAAAATATGCTCGATGTTACAGTCACTGCCCTTGCCGTCCAGAATAAAAGAGAACATCCCAATCGAGTGAAGGGATTTGTGGAAACTGTGGTTCCTAATTATTGTGATCCAACATTTGCCTTGCATTTCATGATGAAAAGACAAACATTTCAGGTGAAGGATAATCCACCTCTTACCTCCGAGACTGTTATGGAGGTATGATTATTTGATTATGATTATTTTTATTGTGAGTATTAGGCTTATCATTATTGCTGATCACTGTTGTTGTGCTTTGATATTGTAATATGTACCATCATATAATCAAAGGTATATATAAACATATAATCAAAGTATAGAAAGTTTATGAAAGTTTATTAAAGTGTCACTCCACAATATAGCTAAATATATAATCATGTATAGTATTTTTATGTAACATTAATACATTGTGCGAGCTGTCTCTTTAATACCGTGTGGTTTATATAAATGCTGCTGCTGATTGGGCTTACGTTTTTGACACACCCACCAAACAAGAGAAAACAAACTCATTGCATAAATAAATATTTTAATAAAATAAAGAAAACGAATACAACGCAACCGCTGTGGTTATACGTGGTCTGCGGTTGTGAAGCCGGTTGGATGTACTGCCAAATTCTCTGAAATGCCTATGGAGTCAACTTATGGTAGAGAAATGAACATTCAGTTCACGGGCAACAGCTCCGGTGGACATTCCTGCAGTCAGCATGCCAATTGCACACTCCCTCAAAACTCATGTCCCCATTTTTTTTTTTGTTTTTTTTTTGGAGAAAGTAAAAATGTGCAAAGTTTTCTGTGATGGGTAGGTTTAGGTGTAGGGTTGGTGTAGGGCGATAGAAAATAGAGTTTGTACAGTATAAAAACCATTACGCCTATGGAATGTCCCCACAATTCACAAAAACAAACGCGCGTGTGTGCGTGTGTGTGTGTGTCAGTTTTACAATCTTGATCAGTACTTTAACCCTTTTCTTGGAGACCCACTGTCCTTCAGAGCTCCAACCCTATCAAACACACCTGAAGCAGCTAATCAATTTCTATTACATAAGGTAATACTAATCCTGTGTGAATAGGGCTTAAGACAGGACTAACATCTGTGTGTTTTTTTACAGCGGAGGGAGTGTGAGTTTTCTAGACATGGTCGTTACACAAGGTCATGTGCTGAGTAAATTTCACATGATTTTATAAAAGTGGATGTTTATATTAAACTTCCGTAAGTGAGCCGAAAAATCTAGTCATGTATCTTACTCTTATGCAAGTTTACACTACAGGATTTTAAGCCAGATTTGCAAGTTAATGAGCTCGGCAACAGGTCGGGCTGTGATTAAAGGACATTCGGCGAGTGATCGGCGCTTGCCAATCTTTATGTGTGAACTACTCAACGACGCATCAAAGAGGCTCGTTGACGCATTACCGACACCTCGCAGACGCCAGACAAATATCTAGCATGCTAAATATCTGGAGCTGTCAGCCTACTCGATATCCTGTGGTGTCACATGTCGTGTCGAGCTACAGCCAATGAAATATATCGTCGCAAGGCATTTTATTTCTAAAGCACATTTAAAACAGCTTCTGCTGACCAAAGTGCATACAATCTAACAACACAAAAAGACTGCAATACAATAAAAAACATAGGCTAACAAAAAAACGCATTAAATCACAACATTACATTTACATTGATTTAAAAGCCTGAGAAAAAAGATATGTCTTCAGTGAGGATTTATAGCCATTAACATTGAAAGACAACTTAATGTGAACCATCAAATCATTCCACAGATGTGGAGCGGCAACCGAAAAGGCACAATCACCTTTTAACTTCAAACGAGACCGTGGTATAGTCAGCATCAACTTGTTTGTGGATCTTAAGGGCCTAGAACATTGTCGGTGGAGGAGGAGATCAGTAATATATTGTGGAGCCTGGCCATTTAACCCCTTATACACATATAAATAAAACTTTAAATTTCACACAATATTCAACCGGCAGCCAATGAAGTGAAGCCAAGACAGGCGAGATATGTTCCCTCTTTCTGGTTCCAGTAAGAAGTCTGGCGGCAGCGTTTTGAACTAGTTGCAGGTGGGACAGAGCAGATTTAGCCACACCTAGGTATAGTGGGTTACAATAATCCAGCCTGGAGGATATAAAAGCATGGATTACTGTCTCCAAGTCCTTGACTGTTAAAAATGGTTTCAATTTAGCGATGGATCTAAAATGGTAAAAGCTATTCTTCACCACTGAATTTATTTGTTCGTCAAATTTAAGGCTGCTATCAAAAATCACCCCCAAATTTTTTGCATAAGGATGGGAATTCACAGATAAAGGACCCAATTGGTTATTTATCTATGTAACAGCAGCTGGTGGTCCAAAAACCACAATTACAGTTTTTGAGTCATTTAATATTAAAAAATTGGCTGCCAACCAGCATCTTACCTCCGTGAGACAGTTCAATAAAGCGTCAACATCGTAATTATCTTCATGTTTCAGAGGGACGTACACCTGAGTATCATCTGCATAAAAATGATAGGGAATGTTATGCTTCCGAAAAATCAAGCCTAGAGGGAGCAAATAGAGTGAAAACAAAAGCGGGCCCAGAATTGATCCCTGCGGTACGCCACAAGTTAATGGTACAGAAGAGGAAGAGAAATTGCCAACCTCCACTGAAAAAGTTCTGATTTGTTGTCATGGAAACAATAAAGGGAAATGTTCTAAAATAATGGTCGCCTTAACTCTGGGAGGTCAGCCAGAATGTTGGGCCTGTCATCGCTGCTTGCAGCTATATTTTTCTAGAAATTTTGTGACTTTTTCTCATTTAGGGTCATGAACATGCATGCAAAGTTTCAACACACTGATGTGTTATGACATACACATAAAATTATGGTTACATTGGTGATGATTGTGGGTCAATTTGACTTGCATATTTTAATGTTCTAAGGCAACTGTACAGACCCAAAATAATAAAATTTCTTGGCTATATTTTGTTATTTTAGTTGTTTACTACCCTATGAAGCGTATAAAGGAGCATTTCCTCACTTATTTCAATACAAAAAAATATTTTGTCAGCCACATATGGTAAAAATTAACTATCATTTCTTTTTTTCATCTGAAATACTATCTAACCTACATTGTTTTTCTTGAAATTTTGTGACTTTTCCTCATTTAGGGTCATGAAAATACATGTAAAGTTGCATTCAAAGTTGCAAAAATGCATTCAACATACTGTTGTTGATGTGTTGTGAAATGTGCATACAGAAATTGTATACATTCTTACTATTCATGGGTCATTTTGACCCATATAAACAGCCATTTAAAAGCAACTACAGACCCAAAATACAAAACTCGTCTTTTTTGTATGTCAGAGCTCTTCAACTGTATTCCTGAAGTGCCATTGTCTGAGTTTAACAACTTTTTTTATTTTCAAAGTTTGTGAAAATATAAAATTTACAGAGTTATTTACCTGTTAATTGTCTGTTGTCTTAACACTTAACATAAATCTTAAATACTTCAGGGCACAGACTTAAGTTTGGTATCTTTTATATTTTATATAAAATATATATTTTACAAAACATGTTCAACATTAAAACTTCAAGAAAATCAAATCTAATTTATGAACAAGTTCTGTGCCAAATTTAAGGTTGATATCTTAAAAAAGAACTTTCAATAAGATTTTTTTTGTGCGCAGTACCAAACTTTTCCACATCCATATTCCACCGGTGACCATATAAGGACTCTTCGATTTCCATATATGGTTTAAGTGATCTGAACCATATTTTACCATACTTTTCAAAATATTTATGAAGTAGATATCCTATTTTGAAGAAGTTTGTGCAGTAATGTTAATATTTGATTTGAATTAAATCCCTAAAACACACAAAAAAACCTATGGAAAGAATCAGAGCGTGTGTTATAGTTTGGCACCACATCACAAATGGAGAGTCTATTGCTATTTAACTATTGCCCTGTCATTTCTTTTAAAAATCAGTCACCAAATATGAAAACTAGAGTCTGAATTCTTTCAAATGATATAAAATTTGTCAAGATTACTTTAGGTTTAGACTAAGATATTATTAATATAAAATGTATAATGCCATATGTCCCATTGGTGGGGGGAGGGGCAGTCTTAAAAATAGTGATTTTATAAATCATCAATTCAGATATTTATTCTTTGTAATGTGTGAACAGGAATGATATTAAAAGTTAATTATTTGTACATGATTGTATGTTTGTTTTTGTTTTTTTCTTTGTGATTTTTGGGGAATTGTATTGAATCCAATTAGGGTCAATTTGACCCGGACCATACAGGCAGTAACCAGAAATCGAATAGTACATGAGGGTTAAATGTCCTTTTAATGTTTGATGGTTGAAGGGTGAGTAGAATAATGTCATCTCATTGTACCCAGTTTAAAAAAAAAAACATATTTTGCATTCATAGATCAATCACTGATTGTTTACAGCTTAACGGAAGTTACACCTATAATTCTCGCAAAGCGTATTGGGGTGTGGGAATAAGGTGGATAGCTTCTTATATATTTGTAGTTGTTGTTTCGTTAAATTCTGAACATGGATCCTGCTCTCACTTTCTGAGACTCACTTAATGACATCAACAGGTAAATCTTCTGGTAGTCATTCAGACAAAAGAAGGACTGAAGATTTGAATGCACATACTGTAAAACAATTTACAACCAAATTTAGTGTGCTTTTCTAACTATATGGAATCACTTTTATATAAGATACTGTACCAATAAAATGATAACAAATGTACATGTCTTTCAAGGACACTGTATAAAGGATGATTAATGCCTTGGTTTCCCTCTAAATTAACACCTGCTTTTATAATCACTCTGCTGTGTTGTGTGTGCAGGGAAAATGCGGTGATAAAATTGGACTATTCCCTGCTAATTTTGTGCAGCGAGTGCGTCCAGGTGAGCGTGTCTGGAAGGTGACGCAAAGCATCCTTGGCAACAAAGATCTGGGTCACTTGACTGTTAAAGAGGCTCAGGTATGTACAAGGGTCATTGAAGAATAAAGCTTCAAAAAGGTGTTTTTTAAAAATCTTTTCAAAACGGGTGTAATGCATATTTTGGAGTCATGAACAATTGTAAACAAGTTGTTAAATAACATTTCAAAGTGTTTAAAATCTTTTTTTTTTCTTTTTTTTTTGACTATTTATATGTCAGCTGGTACAACAATAGTTATATACACTGTAGTTGTACCACATGACATGGAAAGTGTAGCAACCTACCCATACTTGAAATTAGCAGTTTTTACCAGTATTTGATAGAGATTTATGAACCTTTTCACTTTGCCACAAGGATCAATTGGTGACCTTTGGATGATGCATTATCATGTTTACTGTTATTACATTGACAATTCATAATAAAATACGCATGTTTGCAGTGCCAAATTGCAAACCCTTTAATTGCTTACCCTATAAAAACCTGGTTCATTCTGCTAATCTCTGTGAAGTCTTGTATGTGTCTGCACTACATTTTTGAATGCTCTGTCTTTTGTTTCTCTTTTTCATGGTTTTGACTTCTTGCCCGGTTTCCAGTGCTGTATATTTATATTAATATAGATCAGTGGACTCACCAGTATGACGTCATCTAGTGACATTTAGCGACCAGTTTTAGCTACTTTCAACTAAAAGCAATTGGCAACACTGCTGGTTTCTTGGTTTCCTCTGTTTGCCTGTGTTCCTGTGCCCTGTGACTGTTTGGATTGTTTTATCCTGTGTTTTCACTATTGCCTGTTTTTGGACTTTGATTATGGATTGCCCTTTCAATAAATTGTGTTTGGATCCTCAACCTTTGTGTCTCTGTAAGGCTCCAGCTTGTAATGACTCTTCCAACCATTAGTTGGCACTGACACTTATGCCGTGTAATGACTCTCCCAGCCACTAGGTGGCCCCAGCTTCTGTAGAATTCACTGTATTGCTACTCATTAGGACTTGATTTCTCCCACCTGTGGGTCATTATCTTCACACTAAAAACTCCTGGGTCAAAAATAACCCATAATGGGTTATTTTTGACCCAAATCCTGGGTTAAAAAGGGACCAACTAATTTCTGGGTTATTTCAACCCAGAAAAATGGGTTATTCTTTTTGACCCAACTTCTGGGTTAAATACCTGACCCAAATTTTGGGTTAAAATAACCCAAAATTGTAGTTAATATAACCCAACTTTTGGGTCAAAAGAACAACCCCAATATCTGGGTTGAAATATCCCAGAAATTAGTAGGTCCCTTTTTAACCAAAGGTCAAAGGTCAAAAATAACCTAACTTGGGTTACTATGCCAGTATGCCTTATTTCAGAAAATAAAACTTCAGAAACTTACACACTTCAAGCACTTTTACATTTTTATTGCATTAAATTAAATTAAACTCTACACACTTGGACCTATTTATCTTAGGTCACACTGTAATAACATTAGACATTAGAAAAAATAGAAAAATAAACAACTCATTTTCTCTCAAACATTTGACAACATTCAATAACTGGATTGAACTTGAGGGACAAGATTTTTGATAGTGTCCTCATCTAAGAGAAGAAATGCCTCCTCATCTATGTCTTCACCTGAAAGACAGAAAACAAGACAACATGAGTATTGTTAATAAGTCGAGACAATTGTGAACCACTCACCAGACACTCTTTGATTATCAAGCTAATAAATAATCACTCTTAAGGGAATGCTGTTGTTTTTTTTTTTTTGTTTTGTTTAAAAAAAAAAAAAAAAAAAACGTGGCCCAATTTGCTAGTTAACTAATGTGGTTCTTTTGCAGCATTACCCATTTTGTGTGAATGACAGTCTATACTGTCCATCTTTTCTTTCATTAACAAGTGTAATAATGACATTAATGCAAAGGTGAATATCTGGCCCATTATTATGCATAACAGCTTAAAGACAAGGCACAAGTATCTTTTAACTATAAGGGTTATTATAGAGATGCATTCCCCACTGTCAAAGAAGTTGTGACTGTCACAAAATCTTACACTGACACATTTAAGCCATATTCAAGAAAAATATTTAGGTATAGAGAGATGATATGAGGGCAGTTAAAGGTATGGTTCACCCAAAAATGAAAATTTGATGTTTATCTGCTTACCCCCAGGGCATCCAAGATGTAGGTGACTTTGTTTCTTCAGTAGAACACAAATGATGATTTTTAACTCCAACCGCTGCAGTCTGTCAGTCTTATAATGCGAATGAATGGTAACACAATTTATAAGAGTCAAAAAATATGCTTAGACAAATCCAAATTAAACCCTGCGGCTTGTGACGACACATTGATGTCCTATGACACGAAACGATCGGTTTGTGCGAGAAACCGAACAGTATTTATATAATTTTTTACCTCTAAAACACCACTATGTCCAACTGCGTTCAGCAATCGCTTAGGTTTCTCACACAAACCGATCGTTTCTTGTCTTAGGACATCAATGTGTCGTCACGCGCCGCAGGGTTCAGTTTGAATTTGTCTAAGCATATTTTTTGACTCTTATAAATTGTGTTACCATTCACTCGCATTATAAGACTGACAGACTGCAACGGTTGGAGTTGAAAATCATCATTTGTGTTCGACTGAAGAAACAAAGTCACCTACATCTTGGATGCCCTGGGGGTAAGCAGATAAACATCATATTTTCATTTTTGGGTGAATTATCCCTTAAAAGAGTAAAACGCTCACCTCTAAAATTCTCTATCAGCCCAGACATCCGCCACTCAGTTAGCTTATCAGCGACAAAGCTGTCCATTTATAATGACCTGAAGAAAACATAGCAATAGAGGTTAGCAACAATTTGAAGACTTGAAACGCTTCTTTAACTCTCACTACTTAAGACAGTAGGGCACTGTATAATATGATAAGCACAGCGCAGCTGGTTAACATAACTATTGTGTAGCCTCGTCGCTCTAGCCGCGGCTAAAGGGGGTCGCACACCGGAAGAGAAGCGTATTTAAAATTCAAACACATTATTCTCTATGAGTGTACACACACCGGCGGCGCCATTCGGCGTCTGTCCGCGGCGCCCAGCAACGGTTCGGGACCTTGTTCAAAATCCTGCAGCGCCACAGAGCGCCATGTACATCGATTTATATTAAATTTACACTTATTTGTCTCAAATCGTCGTTAATGTATATACTGACTTCACCATGTGCTGCAATATAAATTTAGTTTTACATTAATTTACAGAAATCAGCTGCTTGAATGAAAATTGCTGATGTTATTGGATTTTCAGGTGATATTCTCAATTCATTCAGTTAATGGACGCTCTGAGGTAAAGTGTTCAGACTGCAGACTCAGCAACGGTTGTATTTAATTATACAGTACAATCATAACATACTACTGACATTATCTTAATTTCATAATGTCCTAAAACATAACAATATTGCTGGCCATAAACTGAGAAAGTACGCGATACCTTGAGTTGTCCTAGACGCGGCGCAGCGCGGCGCTTCTCGTCCGGTGTTCGACCCCCTTAACGCGGCATGAAGTCGCCACTAACTGCACTGTGCTTATCGTATTATTACCAGTATTATAACAATGAGATAAGTACAGCACAGTTTATGAAAAATAGAATTTAAAGACCGTGTAAAGTGAATTCAGTCATTTTCTTCTAAACACATTAAATAGATCATACGTTTCTCGATGTGTAAAAAGCACAACCATTTTGACACCTAATTTCATGAACTTATCGTTATTTTTAATCATTCAAATTTGGCTGGGTGGTTAATAACACTTTCTTATTTAGTCTGACAAACTCAAAACACATATTTATTTTGACTTTACACGGACTTTAAACTAGTTAGATGTTGTCGCGATATCCGTGGGCGGCTACGTGCTAACCACAGAATTACCACGGTAAGCCATGGTCATTTTTTCAACAGATGGTGCTAAACTAGCAACGGGGACATGGACACAGAAAAGTTTACGTTACATTGACACTGAAAATACTTGCTTACCTTGAATACGCGATGAAGTTGCACCGAAGAAGCCCAGGCCAAAACGGATCGAGTGCGTTCAAGTTCAAGTGACGGTTGTTTCAAACGACTGTTGTGAGAAAATTCCAGAACAACAGCGAGGGCGGGGGGAAGGGGCGTTAACCCAGAACATGGGTTACTCTTTGAAAAATAACCCAGAAACCTAAACAACCCAGGAATTGGGTCAAAATATTAGCCCTATAACCCAGAAAATGGTTACTCTCTGAAAAAATAACCCATAATTTTAACCCAACACAAATAACCCAGAAAATGGGTTAAAGAAATAACCCAGGAGTTTTTAGAGTGTTGTTTGTGTTTGCCTATTTAAGCATGCTTTTTTTATTTCAGTTGTGTTCAGTCTTGAGCCTACTATGCATGTGTTATCCTTGCCATGAAAGCAAAGTGTGTTGAGTTTTAGGATGTGCCTTTTACTCCTCTTTTGTTTCTTGTATTTTTCTGCGGAAGCACGGCTTCCTTTTTGTTGTACTATTGAACTTGGTTTCCTCAGTAAAACACTTTTTGTTCAGTCATCTAAGCCTGCATGTTATTTTTCTGCCCTTGGGTCCATCTGCTATTTGTCATCCACTATAGCTCAGTGGTAAAGAGGAAGTTTAACTGACTAGAAGACCGGAGTTCGATTCCAGTCTCAGACACCAATCATGGTCTCAGAGCAGATTCATGACATATATTATTAGGGGCCAAGCACAGAATGTACATAGGCACCTATTGTATCTATTGGTGTCGTTCTTCTTATTATTCTTCCATTTCCACCATAGAAGTCTCTGGCCGCCCATAGAACCGTATGTGGGAAATTTGGCACACTGATAGAGGCCAGTCTCAACTGAGGACATAGCAAATTTGGAATCTCTAACTCAATCCCTCAATCACCACCACCTGTCCAAAGTTTCACTCATGTTTATGCTAATAACTTTTGAACCATATGGGTTAGAAACAAAATTCTTTTTTCCTCATTCCTTCGCTCAAGACAATTCTTTTGGACCCTATGTTGTCATTTCCCCTCATGAAATTTTTCCCACCATTTCGATTTTTCTGAAAAACCTACTTTTTCGAACTCCTCCTAGGGCGTTACTCCGATTTTCACAAAAATTGAACCAGGTCATCTTCAGACAATGCTTGCAAAAAGATATCAAAAGCTTTTTGATAGACCCATCCGTTCTCGAAAATGGCACAAATGAATTCAACGAAAAGCTCGCAAAATCAGACTTGATGCTATATCACCATAAAGCTTTTTTGTACTCTTATATAAAATTTTCCTATATCAGCCATTTTGAATTTTGTGCTAAAATGCTGTATTTTATGAACGCATTAGCGTATCATTACAAAACTTGGTATGGGTTGTCAGCACAATGCCCTGAAGGAGCCTGAGAAGTTTTGGACCAGCGCCACCTAGTGGAGAAAAAAATATTCATATGCTTATAACTTTTGATCTGGTTGACTTATTTTCATATGAAAAGACTCCTGAATCCTTGCAGAGTCCAACGATACCAAACATGCTAGGTTTTGACTTGTGGTTTGTGTTGCGTGGTGATTTATCGCTTAAAAGACGATTGTGAATATCTTCGAAACCGTTAGTCCAGTCAAGACGAAACCAGTGTAGGGAACACAGAACCTAAGCTGGTTAACCAAATGTCACAGCCCAAATGTCAAAATTTTGATCGGAAGTGGCAAAAAAATCAAAACAAAGTCATCCATGGGTCATTTTTTATGTTCTCATACTTATAAATGTTTATAACTCCAAAACAAAATGAGATATTTTCACCAAATTTGAAACACATATATATAGGCTCACTCTGAGGACACATAAAAAAAAGTGGTGGGATTTTGCCTCTTGGTGGCGCTATAATTGAACAAAACACGAAATTGCCATTAACTGCAATACAGTAATATGATATAAAATGTTCTATTATATGAATGCATTGGTGTACCATTACGATACTCAGTATATGTCATAGGCACCAGGCTTTGAAGGTTCTCAAATGGTTTCGAGACAGATCCACCTTGTGGTCAAATGCTGTAATAACATTTATTAAAAATTCTAATAGCTTTATGTAAATGTGGCCTATTGTAATGAGACTTGTCTTATTAGATTATGTGGGTCATGCGGAGAACATTGATGCCAATTTTACCACAGTCAGCCAAACTTCCTGTCCGCCATTTTGATTTTCTTTAAAATCTACTTTTTCAAACTGTTCTTATGGTGCGTTCAAGTCCTCCTGGGAAGTTCGTATTGACGACGTGGGAAGTCGTGTTTACGACGTCAGGTGCGTTCAAGTCACTTTCGTCGGCGCAAGATGGCGGTGTACCTTCTTTTAATGAATTACACGAAAATACAGCAAGGATTGTTAACTCTGCTAATAGAAAATGAAGAACAAAGAATGCGCATCAGGTGTGTTTTTCTTTTTTTTTCTTTTTTTTTTAATGAATTTATGAAGCCACGGTAATGTCGTTATAATTGTTATATTACAATTATCATATTTTGTGCAGACAGGTTACTTAGTTGTAAACAAAAAAGCCTGAAAATGTCACTGCTAAATACCTTAAAGCAGTGGTTCCCAAACCTGTCCTGGAGGACCCCCAGCCCTGCACATTTTGTATGTCTCCCTCATCTATCACACCTGATTCAACTCATGAGCTCATTAGTAGAAACTGCAAGACCTGAAATGGCTATGTCAGAAATAGGGAGACATACAAAATGTGCAGGGCTGGGGGTCCTCCAGGACAGGTTTGGGAAGCACTGCCTTAAAGTATTGCAATTTATATTTAATTTTGTTATACACTGTAAAAAAAAATCCCAGTAAAATTTACGGTAAAAAACTGGCAGCTGTGGTTGCCAGAACTTTGCTACTGTATTTTTTATGGTAATGTAAAAAAAAAAAAAAAATCTGTTAAATTTACAGTAAAATAACGTATTTCATTAACTGATATAATGTTAATTTACCAACCTAATGAAGTACTAATATCTGTTTTGTACCTTTATAATACACTGACAGTCACCAAACACAGTGGTGATAAGAGTCACATGATGAATCAAAGTTCATCACAAGCAGATTTTCCACAATCTGAGAAAGACAACACTAACATATAGAAGGTGCACACAGTGTCATTCACACACACACTAAACACCATCATGGTAACATGCATGAAATTTAAAAAATGCAATAAACATTAATTTAACAACATTAGATGTAACATAAAACCCTTATGTACATAACTGATTAGAAAAAAATGAGAAAAACTAAGAAGAAACAGAGTTATTTCAACGAAAATATATCAAATGTGAAGTGTCACGCAGGGAATTGTGGGAATGTCAATTTACGGTTTTTCACTGTAAATTTTACAATGAATTGTTATTTTTCACTTCCAAAAACTGAATTTAACGGTATTTTACCATAAAATTACATTAAATGTACCGTTAGATCTATTACAGTTATTCACCGTATATAGTACGGAAACTTTCTGTAAACCAATTGACAGTTTTTCACCGCATCATTTTTACAGTCTTTTACTGTTAAAATCACGGTCATTTTTTACAGTGTACAGTACTCCTCTCTGACAGCCCAGAGAGTTCTGAAAACTGGTTTAGAATGGGAAGTCCTTCTGAACATGGATCCTCGCAGTTTTCAAAGTCACATGCGCCTCACTAGAGAGCAGTTTAACTGCTTTGTTGATCAGCTGAAAAGATCAGGGCTTTCAGATGACCAGCAGCCTGGAGGTCTGTCCCGACCAACTGTTGTTCAGAAAGCCCTGTTTTTGTGGTACATGGGCAATCAAAATTCCTTCAGGGAAATTTCTGACAAGTTCAATGTTTCCCGTGGAGCAGCCCATAATATTGTCCTTGAGGTTTTGAATGTCACCTGCTCACTTGCTCAGATGTACATAACATGGCCCACAGATTGTGACAAAAGAGTAATTTCAGCTGTGTTTTATCGCTTATGTGGCATTAGGGGCATCATTGGGGCCATAGATGGGTGCCACATACAAATTCAAAGGCCAGTTGTCAGAGGAGGTGATTATATGAATAGGAAAGGCTTCTATTCCCTTCTCCTACAAGGCATTGTGAATGACCAAGGATGCTTCCTAGACATTTTTACTGGTGTCCCAGGCAAAGTACATGACTCAAGAATGCTACGAGCCTCTACATTTTTTTAAAACTGGCAGCAAAGGATGGGTACAAGTTGCCTACTTGGTGATACAGCATATATCTCTGGTGACTATCCCTTCATCATTACACCCAAGCGTGACAATGGTGCACTTTCTGACGATGACCTGCAAAGGAACCTGAAAATCAGCTGTGGAAGGGTCTTAGTCGAGCAGGCCTTTGGGAGGATGAAGTGCATGTGGAGAAGGCTGCGTGATCTCCAAAATACGAGACTGACATTTTGGTGAAAATAATTGTGGCAGCATGCACACTGCACAACATGAGTTTAAATGAAGGACAGTCAAATGTATGTGAAGAGCATCCCCATGGATGCCCACGACTCCAGGATGACAACTTGTAATCTTGTTTTGTAGGTGTTCCTTACAGATTTATAAATACAAGTAACAAATACATTTTTAAAAATATCTCTATTTTATTATTGTGTAGCTTTTGTGTTTTTATCTTAAGTTGTTTTGAACTGTGGCTTTTCCTGAAATTTGTAAATTTTCTAGCTGAGAATATTTATCATTTGTTGTTTTGCTGAAAGGTATTGAACAATCTGGAAGAAATGGAAAAAACTATTTTATTACTTTTTTTTAAACAATAGTGCAATTCTACATTTGTTGTACTTTACACAAAAAATTCCTTCCATTTTGTGTTTAAAGTAAGGAAATTGAAGTAAACTTCAATAAACAAACAATGTCTGGATTTTAAGAACTTATTTACTTGTAAACAGGTTCTTGTATGAAGTGCAATTGAACAAAATGACAGAGCAACTCCATTAAACCTTTATAACAAAAGGAACACAAACACTAAGCATTTTTAAAATGCTGGTAAAATAATTTGCATTTTAGGGAACAATACAGTTACACTTTCTACTGCTTTTCCAGAACTGTTTGTAGAAGTGTGTCTAAAGTTTTCTGTGATGCAATCATCTGTGTCATGATTTCATCATGCCGCCGCTGGGTAGCTTCCTCCGATGCCTTGAGAAAATGAAGAAGTTCATGTTGACCAACACTCTTTTTCTTCTTGCGGCGACTAGAATTGATGGCTGAAGTATTAGAAGATTGGGTTTCAGCTTCAGGAGATGGTGGCCTGCTACTGGAGGAATGTTGTGGAGACGCATCACTTGGCCAGGGAGAAGAGGGCCTTGAAGAATCCTTTCTGAGTGCCTAGGGTTTCTTTATTTGGACACCCATTGCATCACCGATTACTGGGAAGTCAACGTCGTGATTACTTCCAATCAATTCTTCCATCTCAGTGTAGAACTCAAATTTGATGACACCTCGTCCTGTTGATTTGTTATTGTCTTTAATTTCCTTAAAGGCATCCTCCAGAGTTACCCACTTTCTTGCCACTTTTGCCTTATCAAATTGCATATTAAACTGCTCAGTCAGTTTCTGGGCTATTTCTGACCAAAACATTTTCTTTTGTCCACGAGCCATCCGTATCCTAGCACCCAGCTCAGCCAGTGATTTTGGTAGCTCACCTTCAGCGCTGGTAAGGTGTGCACGTATCAAGTCAATGAGGTAGAGAGTTTGCTCTCGAGTGAAAATGTGGTGTAGGGGATAAGTGGACAAAGAAGGTACTGAAGTAGAAGGCGGTGAAGTAGAAGGAGGTGATGAGCTGAAGCCAGAGGGTTCAGGGTTGGAGTAGGTAGTGCAGGATGGCAATGTGTTAGAGGTAAAAGCATGGACATTGCTGCAATCTGTGTGGAAAAAAACAGAAATGCAAGAATCATATTATGTACCTCTTATGTTACCATTTTTCCAACTGATAACTTGCACAATACAAGTAATTGTTAAAAAACCATTACTGCAGTTTTCAAAAGACAGACATTTGACACAATTTAAAACATATTAATGGGAAAATTATTCTTGTTCAGTTAATTGTACTGGCTTTTTATAGTGGTGTCTTTAATTTATCTTACTGATGTGTAATGATCAGCTGTACAGTATATTTTTTTCACTTTAATGAACGAATATGCTTTTGAATCAGCTGCAAGATATTTGCAGATTTGTACAAATAAGTAGAGTACCTGTCATCACTGTCACATGATCCTTCAGAAATCATTCTAATTCATTCTAATATTTTTATGGAAATGGTGATACATTTTTTAGGATTCTTTGATGAATAGTTCAATGAACAGCATGGATTTGTATTTATTACATTTATTAAATCATTAATTAAATAGAATGTTTTGTAAAATTATAAATGTCTCCACTGTCTTTTCAATAGCTTAATGCATCCTTTCTGAATAACAGTATTAATTTCTCTTGTTTAATCTTACCACAAATGTTTGAATGGTATTATTGTTTCAACAAATATTTTAAGCAGCAAAAATGGTTTTCAACAGATAATAATAATACATAATCATAAATGTTTCTTGAACAGCAAATCATGATTTCTGAAGGATCATGTGACACTGAAGACTGGAGTAATGATGCTTTGATCACAGAAATAAATTACACTTTACTATATATTCACATAGAAAACAGCAGTTTTTTGTGTGCTATTTTTTATCAAATAAATGCAGCCTTGGTGAGCAGAAGAGACTTCTTTCAAAAAAAAAATTTTTCAAAATCACTTTTAACAAGTACTACTAATCTATAATGTTTTATTTAGATAAACTGACAACAATATGAATAGATTCAATGTGTGTCTCAGACAAAGAAACTGTAAACTGATGCAAATAACAAAAAGTAAATTACCTGTGGTGTTGATTATGTTGAGTCGTATTGTCATTGCCTCATGGGAACCCTCGGTTTGGTACAGCACCTGGGTCACTGGTATTGTCAGATCGTGATCCCAGTGCAACTGGTTTTCAGTATCAAGAAATGCTATAAAAGTACAAATATTTTAACAAAATGCCTGTGCATCGTCGCAAATCAAACCATTTCTCGCCTCTAGGTGCACAAATGATAGCATTTTTTGTTGTATTTCATTAACCTTCTCCATATAACAAGCACATGATAAATGTCAGTTTCTAGGACAAACATTAAATTTCAGCAAAAATTTACCTTCAACTATAGAAGTGGCATCCATTGATTCCGCCATGTTTCTGACTGACACGCCCCCAACTCGTACAGATCGGAGCTTAAAGAAAATTACGAGCTTCCCACTGGTATTTACGACATTGTGGTGGCGTTCATGTCGGTTCTGCTCGTAAATACGATTTTTACAACATGATTTGAACGCACCATTAGACCATTTGTCCAATTTTCACCAAAATCGAATCGTATCATCTTCAGACCATGTTAAATAAAAGTTATGGATTTCGTGTTGATAGACGAAACCGTATTCATATACCACAGTGAAGAATTAGAGACTTTATGCCAAAATGACTCTTGAGGCTGTATCTCTGCAATGCTTCGACATATTGACACCAAACTTTGCGATTGTCATCGTCACCTCACTCTGACCATACTGCATGAATTTGGTCTCAGCGCCACCTTTTGGTGGAAAGTGATAAACCAGTAAATCTTTATTATTGACTGTATTTTTGATTTTTCAGCTCTTTTGCCTAAAATGATCTTAATAGGTCTTTAATTGCTCACTGTTGCAGTTGGTCTGAAGCTCACGGCTGTGTTGGCTGGCTTGTTGTGCCGCTTTTGTGCTTGGCCCCGTAAATGCTGCTTGCAGCTTTAATTATTATTATTATTATTATTATTATTATTATGTTTTATACTGTTTTATATACATACTTTCCAAACTTGAGTTTAACACATTCAGGATAATGCATCATCCAGTATATTTTAGGGGACATAAATTGAACATTTTCTAAGTTTCTTGTTTTAACACAACATTGAAAACCATTAGAGGTGACCATCTTGTCCCAACAGTTTGTTAAAGGATTAGTCCACTTTCAAATAAAAATTTCCTGATAATTTACTTACTCCCATGTCATCCAAGATGTCCATGCCCTTCTTTCTTCAGTCAAAAAGAAATTAAGGTTTTTGATGAAAACATTCCAGGATTTTTCTCTATATATTGGACTTCAATTGGCCCCAAATGGTTGAAGGTCAAAATTACAGTTTCAGTGCAGCTTCAAAGGGCTTTAAACGATACCAGAAGAGGAATAAGGGTCTTATCTAGCGAAACAATCGGTAATTTTCTAAAAAAAAAATTTTAAAAAATGTATACGCTTTATAAACACAAATGATCGCCTAGGTGCTTCCATCAGACTGCCTTCCATATTCTTCAGAAAGCTTACGCTATATGTCCTACACCTTCCCTATTCAACTTACGGAATGAACGCGGCACCAGTTCCATTTTTTTCATAAGTTGAATAGGAAAGGTGTAGGACATATAGCATAAGCTTTTTGATGACCGATCGTTTCGCTAGATAAGACCTTTATTCCTCGTCTAGTATCGTTTAAAGCCCTTTGAAGCTGCACTGAAACTGTAATTTTGACCTTCAACCGTTTGGGGCCAATTGAAGTCCACTATAAGGAGAATAATCCTTGTATGTTTTCATCAAAAACCTTTTTTTTTTTTTTCGACTGAAGAAAGAAGGACATGGACATCTTGGATGACATGGGGGTGAGTAAATTATCAGGAAATTTTTATTTGAAAGTGAACTAATCCTTTAAGACAGGGTCATACCTCGGGTTTCTGGGGCCCTGATACTTTTTATTTATACTTCCCAATTCTGAGGGGGTAATCTTACCCCAAGGGTCTCACTTTGACTTTCAATTTCACGGGGCTGAGGACCTGGGTAGAGTTGTCAGAGGAGGAGGGAGCGGGAGGCTGGGTGGGACCAGTAGTGAATAAAGAGGCTTGAGGCTGGGCAGGACCAGCTCTAATGAAGGAGCATTGAGGCTTAAAATGTTCCTCCTCTTTCAACTCACTGACAATGAATGGTAAGCCATTCAGGTAGCTCCTGCTGGCAGCAGATGGAAAAGATGATCATCCAGCTGTAGTGATTTTACCTTCGCCCATCCAAGGACGCTAAGTAAAATAGGGATTGGTACTCACGTCACCGCTGACGTTGTGATTTTTGGATGGTGTGGTTGAGTACATCAGATGACCACCCCTTTTCCTAGTTCAGGGCACCAGTCAAGGTCTTTTACCTTGTCAGTATGAGAACACTCTCAACAGGGGCTTTTCATTAATTTAGAATTAATGTAAAGTGATCAGCTGATTTATTTTAAAGATTGGTGAGATTGCTAACTTGTAGAGCCTCTTCTGTATTATCAGCACAAGGAAAACACAAGTGTAATAAAATAAATTTTATTAACAAAAGATAAACAAGTATGACTAACACACCTGAATGAATACCATGAATGAAAAAGGAATAAAGTGCATAAGATACATAAAATACAAGTGATTAAGTTGGGTGTGGCTATGGAAGAGTTCGTTATCTTATGGAAAGATAATGTAATGAATCGTCACAGAGGCTGGGATACATTTGCACGCTTTATTAACCCTCTGGAGTCTGAGGCATATAAATGACAAAAGTGTCATTACACTGTATTCAGCACAAACTAGGCTACAATAATATATGAGGAACATGTATGTACATGTTTGTGTTTTTGAAGGAATAATGTTTATGCGTGGTTACTGAAAAAACAAAAAACTTAAGTCACTGAAATAAGGCCAAAAAAAGTATAGTAAATCTGTGTTCACAAGACTTTAGGGTATTGGAGGTTGTAGACTAGAGTTTTTGCTTCAGAATTATGTAAAAATTATGCTGCCTACTCCTTCATATAAAACAATATATTGATTTAGTTTTTGTAAGACACTTTTTGCCAAGAAACACAGTATGCGTGGAGGCGTGAATCACCACTGAATAATGGGCCATTCTCACCTGGGAAGACAAAAGAATTGGATAGTAATGAGCTGAAATGACTTGCATATTAATAAGGCAATTCAGTCAGGTAGGCTGTGAAAAAAACCTTCTGTGATGTCTCAAGCTCATCATGATATATGAAACATACAGAAAAATATTATTACAATATAAAGTAATGGTTTTATGTTATACTTTAAAATATAATGTATTTCTGTGATGCAAAGAGTCTGAATATAGGCTTTTAGTTTAAAAGCATGCACATTTGGAGAAATATTGGATTCTCATATGCTTATGTCAATTTTCTTATATTATATTTATATTATATATAGAATATTAGTTATATTTATTTAATATTCATTGTCATTACTATGAGCGCTGGTGTTTTCAATTCATCCTTGAAGTCGGAGGGCGCTCTCTGTGCATTTTTAGTCCACAAATTCATCTAAAAGAAGAAGAGGCTATTCCATGAATGGAGTTTCCAATTCATACTGCAGCCGGAGGGCGCTAAAGAAACAAAAACGCATCTAAAATTCATCTATAGAAGAAAAGAAAACAGGAACTAACTGCATGTCTTCTAGGGCTCGCTAACCATGACTTTTACATCCAGATAAACACTTTTGAAGACAATAAATACACGATTGAGATGATGAATGCATGTATTGCCTCTGAATTTGCGTCTGAATAGCGCTGGCTCCGTGGGCGTGGCCGCATTAGCGGATAATGAGCTGAATCACAGACTTCTGACATGGCTCTCTTTTCATACAGATTACATAAACACAGAAGGTTTGACTTACATGATTTAAAACCTGACATCTTAACGTTTTTTTAGACATAAGTTTAATTTTTCTGTGATTAGTATTCACTAAGTTACAGTTCATTTTCTGAGAACTATCAGATTGGACTTCGTTCAGAGGGAGAGGAGAAATCACGCATCATGTTAGTTTTCTTTATTTTACAAAAAGCACAACATTGTGTTTTTACTCTGAGTGTATACAAATAAAAGAAGATATTCTATAGTTTCAATTGATATATTACTTATGTCTCTATGACAAAAAATGACGGAGTATTTTAAGTCTGTTTTGCTGCAATGTGAAAAAAAACCTGCAAAACGCGTCGGCGCGTTTTCAGACCTCAGAGTGTTAAACACTCTCGTGGTCGTACAGGCAGGGTAGTTCTGGAGCAAACATGAATAGCAAGAGACAGGCAGAATCATAATCAAAGGACAGGCAGAGGTCAGGGCTGGCAGATAACACTCACAGATCAGAATACAAAGCACAGGTCAGGGGTAGGCAGAAGAGGTTCGAGAACGATGATCAGCAGGTTCAGCAACAGGTAAGCAGTCAGACAATAGAAGAATGCTCAGAAATGTACACCTAGGCAATACAAGACTTTGCGTTTAACTGATGTGCATGAGAGTCTTTTATAGTCCAGTAAATGAGCTTCAGCTGGCAGGTGATTAGCCAAGGTGGTGGTTTATGGGAAATGTAGTGTGTGTGTGTGTGTTAGTACTCGCGTGAGGGCTCCCTCCGATGGCCAGAGGAGGGAATCATGGAGTTCGTCTCTGGACTTGGACTTGGACTAAGTTTTTTACATGGTGTCTGGAGGCGTAGATCCCGGGTGGATAGCCATACCCATTGGCCTGGACGGTATGTGGGACCTGGACGGCGATGACGATCAACTTGTTCTCTTGTTCGTCGTACAGCATGTTGCAGGTGAGTGTGTGCTTTGTTCCAAGTAGCCTCGCTACGGTTCATCCAGTCATTCATGGCTGGCACATTGGTAGGTTCCCCGGACCAAGGAATCAATGCCGGTTGAAACCCCAGGATACACTGAAATGGCGTTAAGCCAGTAGCAGGTTTGCGGATCGAGTTTTGGGCGTATTCTGCCCACAGGAGGTACCGGGACCAGTCGTTCTGATGGAGGTTGCAGTAAGAGCGAAGGAAGCGTGTGAGTTCTTGGTTAAGGCGTTCGATCTGTCCGTTGGATTGTGGGTGATAACCGGAAGTAAGGCTAACGTTGATGTTGAGAGCTTGACAGAATGCAGACCAGAGACGGGACGTGAATTGGGGACCTCGGTCGGAGACAATGTCTTCAGGTAATCCATAGATTTGGAACACCCAATTGCAAAGGTGTTCCGCAGTCTGCATGGCAGTGGGGAGTTTGGGCAGAGGAATGAGACGACAAGCTTTGGAGAATCGATCAATTACTGTGAGTATTGTGGTATAGTTGTCAGATAGTGGGAGGTCAGTGATAAAGTCAATGGCAATGTGGGACCATGGGCGCTGAGGCAAAGGTAGTGGTTGAAGCAGGCCGGCAGGTAACTGATGCGATGGCTTGCTGATGTTACAGGTTGCACAGCAGTGAATGAACTGGGCAGTATCCTTGGTTAGTGTTGGCCACCAGAAGCGGTTCTGAAGAAGGTGAGCTGTCGCAGTTATCCCGGGATGACCAGAAGCAGGTAGGCTGTGGACCATTTCAAGCACATGGGTTCTGTAGTTCTCTGGAACGAAGACTTTATTAGGTGGGCAGTTTGGTGGAATCTCAGTTTGGGCGTTGGCCTCCTCTAGCTCGGTCATGATATCCCACTGGATGGGAGCAACGACAAGAGATTTGGGTATCACAGTTTCTGGACTTTGATGCAAAAGCTCACCTTCGTGCTGCCGTGAGAGGGCATCGGCCTTGACATTTTTCGACCCCGGTCGGTATGTGACCGTGAAATGGAAGCGTGAGAACAAGAGGGACCAGCGGGCTTGTCGAGGGTTCAGTCTCTTTGCGGTTCTGAGATACTCGAGGTTCTTATGGTCAGTCAGCAAGGTGAACGGATGAGTCGCTCCCTCCAACCAGTGCCGCCATTCCTCAAATGCGGCTTTCATGGCAAGTAACTCTCTGTCCCCAACATCTTAATTTTGTTCAGCAGCATTGAGTTTTCTGGAAAAGAAAGCACATGGATATTGTTTAGGCGGATTACCTTGCCTTTGAGAGAGTACGGCCCCAAGACCAGTGCTGGATGCATCGACCTCCACCGTGAACGGTTTGGATGGGTCTGGATGATGCAAAATGGGTGCTGTGGTGAAGCGTTTCTTGAGTTCCTGAAAATCCTGTGTAGCAGAGAGAGACCACTTGAGGTGAGTGTTACCTTTCTTTACCATGCTTGTAAGTGGGCAGGCGATGGTGCTGAAGTTGCGTATGAACCGGCGATAGAAGTTTGAGAACCCCAGGAAACGTTACATCTCCTTGAGTGTCTTGGGTTGCGGCCAGTTCAAGATTGTGGACACTGTTTTATCATCCATGGCTACCCCGTCGGGACTGATTATGTAACCCAGGAAGGAAACTGAAGTCTGGTGGAATTCACACTTTTCTGCCTTTGCATAAAGTTGATATTGAATCAGACATTTTAGTACCTCTCTGACCTGTTGAACATGTTCCTCCATGGAATCGGAATAGATCAAGATGTCGTCTATATAAACTATCACAAACTTGTTGAGCATGTCCCGGAAAACATCGTTGATGAAGGCTTGAAAGACAGACGGACTATTGACCAGGCCAAAGGGCATAACAAGGTATTCATAGTGGCCATTTGCTGTGGAGAATGCTGTCTTCCACTCGTCTCCTTCCCGGATTCGGATTAAGTTATAAGCGCTATGAAGGTCCAACTTGGTGAAATACTTGGCAGTACGTAGCTGTTCCAAAGCAGCAGGGACCAATGGAAGAGGGTAACGGAATTTGACTGTAATCTCGTTCAGACCTCTATAATCAATGCAGGGTCTTAAGCCACCATCCTTCTTTCCCACGACGAAGAAGCCCGCTGAAGCAGGTGAGGTAGACGGGCATATGAAACCCTTTGCGAGTTCCTCCTCAATGTACTTTTTCATCGTCTCGGATTCTGGCTGAGATAGGGGAAAGATTCGACCCTTAGGTGGAGTGGTTCCTGGAAGGAGATCAATAGCACAATCATATGAGCGGTGAGGAGGTAATTGTGATGCACGCACCTTGCTGAAAGCCCCAGTCAGATCCTGATAATCATTGGGTCGATGATTGGAGCGGTTTTAGTTGTTGTGTTGGGAGCATTAGTTTGGATGGTTCTGACAGGTAGAATGGGAGTATGAGACAAACAGTTAGACTGTCATTGTTCGTTCCAATGAGTTATCTGACCCTCTCTCCAGCAGATCTGAGGGTTGTGGATGCGTAGCCAAGGAAGCCCCAAGATCACGGTTGACGTAGATGTGGTAAGATGTGGAATTGTATGGTCTCAGTATGAAACAGGTCGATCTGCATAGTGAGTGGTTTTGTGATGGTCTTCACGTCTCCCGTTCCCAGCGGTCGGCCGTCTATCGCTTCCACTGTGAGAGAAGAAGAGCATTTAATTACTGGAATGTGGTTCTGTTGGACGAAACTCTGTGACATAAAGTTCCCCGCGGCTCCAGAATCCAGCAATGCGTGAGTGTTGAACAGTGTTGTGGGTAACGCGTTACTTTGTAGACTACTCTAATTACTTTTTTCCTGAAATGTGTAACTTAACGCGTTAGTTTCGTGCGCAAGTAATCAGTAACTTCGTTATTTTTTAAAAAAAGTAATCCGTTATTTTAAGGAAAGGAAAATCCCGACTGCAGCCTGCTTTTTGTCAGACAGTAGGCCTAGGTCTACTGTGCCACCTGCGGATGTATCAGCGGAGCCGAAGCTCTGTGATCGTAAAGTCAATGGCTGTGATACGTCTGTTGCCCTGCGCCTGACCCTGTGTGTGTGGGGGGGGGGTTTTTGACCTCCCGGCAAGATGGCAGAGAGGACAGCGTTTGGTTTATGGAAGTACGCACATTATTTTCAATTTGTCAACGAAAAAGAAAAGAACATAACGGTAAAATGCACACTACTTTGAAGAGTAAATGTAAGAGGACTGTGTTAAAGCGAATTTAGGCTTGTGACTGTGAGTGACACTTTAATAATAATTAGTTCGGCTATTAAGCGATTTGTCATTTGCCTGTGTGGCAGTGAAGGATTTAATTCGGTTTGTTATCATTTTTGTTTGACAGGCAGCTGTTAATTTCTGTTAGATCGTTGGCTGGCTGGTTGTTCATCATTTCTAAATGGATTTAAATCTGCAAACCTGTTTAAGGTTGTGTTTACAAGTAAGCATACTTGTACTTTGATAACTGCATTATTTAAAGTTAAAGAAAAATCAGGAGTTATCTTGTGGTGCTCATAATATACAGTAGACTAGGCTACCCGGGCTGGGTAGGTGCGAATTTTGATTAATAATATGTTCTGTGATAATAAATAAATAAAACGCCATGTGGAATAGCCTATTGCTGACTGTCTTTCCTGTTATTGTTATCCTGCAGTGTTAATTTAGTCGGATGACTGACGTTATTCATTGTCGGGAGTCACGACTTCTAGGTGCATTTAAAGGGGCCGGGGGCTGTGTCTGTCATGTGTGAGCCGCTGCAAACGGCTTTTAATTTTTGGTAACGCATGAGTACTCTAACGCGTTACTTTTATGAATAGGTAACGCTGTATCATAACTGATTACTTTTAATTGATGGTAACGTTGTAACCTAACTAACTACTTTCCAAAGTAACTATACCCAACACTGGTGTTGAACAGTTGATGATCAGTTTGCAGAGAAATGGGAACAGAAACACACATGTCAGATTGGTAAAATGGTTTGTCTTCACTCACCGACCGAGGGTTTTCAGGACGGGACCGGACTGGGCAATTGTTCCTTATATGTCCTGGATTTCCGCAATACAGACACAGACGGTGGCTCAGCCTGCGACTTCTCTCTGTTTCAGACAAATGGTACGTATTGATCTGCATAGCTTCTGGACATTCAGACTCTGTGGAAGTGACTGAGCGCAACGCTTGTGTCACTCACCCAGTTCGGTGCTGCCAGAGTGTGAAATGCCAAGGCGTATTCAGCGGCGGTCTTTCGTCCCTGTCTCAGCTCCATCAATCGATCTCCAGCCCCCTTGCCATCGCTGGGGTGATCGAAAACCTCCTTGAACCTCTGCATAAAATTCTCATAGGAGGGAAATGCGGTGCCATCATCTCGCCAAACAGCAGTAATCCATTCAAGCGCTTTGTCAGTAAATAATGAACAAACAAAAGCGATCTTACCAGCTTCGTTGGCATACAAGGTGGGTTGTTGATTGATGTACAATGAGCATTGTAACATGAAGCCCTTACATTTCGAGGGATCGCCATCAAACTTCTCCGGCAGGGACAAGCGCGGATGGCTCAGTGGTGGCGTCTCAGCCGCGTGGGTAATGGCAGCGGCGGCTACTGGTGGTGGATTCGAAGGCACAGGTGTTTGCAACCCTTGTAGCGCCTTCACCAGTTCCTCAGTGAGCGAAGTGAGACGATTGAGTTGATGCTGATGGGCGGAGAGCTGGCTGGCTTGAGCTGACATGGTAGCACACAGGTGAGAGAAAGCAGCTGGATCTTGTATTGGCGAAGTCTTCTGTAATGAATCATCACAGAGGCTGGGATCCATTTGCATGCTTTATTAAACACTCGTGGTCGTACAGGCAGGGTAGTTCTGGAGCAAACAGGAATAGCAAGGGACAGGCAGAATCGTAATCAAAGGACAGGCAGAGGTCAGGGCTGGCAGATAACACTCACAGATCAGAATACAAAGCACAGGTCAGGGGTAGGCAGAAGAGGTTCGAGAACGATGATCAGCGGGTTCAGCAACAGGTAAGCAGTCAGACAATAGAAGAACGCTCAGAAATGTACACCTAGGCAATACAAGACTTTGCGTTTAACTGATGTGCATGAGAGTCTTTTATAGTCCAGTAAATGAGCTTCAGCTGGCAGGTGATTAGTCCAAGGTGGTGGTTTATGGGAAATGTAGTGTGTGTGTGTGTGTGTGTGTGTGTGTGTGTGTGTGTGTGTGTGTGTGTTAGTACTCGGGTGAGGGCTCCCTCCGATGACCAGAGGAGGGAATCACGGAGTTCGTCTCTGTGACAGATAAACTGTTTCTCTGAAAATAATAAGGTGAAGAACCTTATTATGCACTAAACAAATAAACGAAAGATTATTTGTTATTAACTAGCATCAGCTATATTACAACTAATGTGAATTAGTCATAATTAATCATATACTGATAATATACAACAATGC
This sequence comes from Ancherythroculter nigrocauda, assembly GCA_036281575.1. Classification (NCBI taxonomy): domain Eukaryota; kingdom Metazoa; phylum Chordata; class Actinopteri; order Cypriniformes; family Xenocyprididae; genus Ancherythroculter; species Ancherythroculter nigrocauda. The sequence goes on from VTFQ01000009.1 coordinate 18,237,878, forward strand.
CAAGGTCTCTGGAAAGAGGTTTGGTTAAGTGATATTTACGTTCCACGTTGTTGAGTCCGATGACGGTGATGTCTTCCACTCGTTGTTCTTGGTGACAATGCAGTGGAGAGAGGAGTCAGAATCTGTTTCAACAGCCTTGAACACGAAGCTCTGTGGGATGCTGATCTACTGGAGCACCAAAGGGTCCTAAAATCTGGAACACGCAGATGAGGCCCTGGCGTAGGTGCAGAAGGTCCTTAACAATCTGGAACATGCAGATAAAGGTTCCTTGAAGTGAAGGTTTGCTCTCCTGAGCTTAACCTTGTTGCAAGTATCTCTGTGTGTCTTCAGCCTCTCTGAGCCAGACACTCAGAACTTGGTCAATCCGCTTTTGCCTCTTTGGAGTTGTTACTGTCTTGCTGGATGAAAACTCTGAACATAGTGTTTGTTAATGTCACTTTCCTCACAGACTGGAGGCTCAGAACATGGTCGTATCTGTTGCTGCCTTACCAGCTGTAGACTCAGATCATGGGATCTGTTGTTGTCTCTCTGGACGAACCAGAGGGTCAGAAAGGTATATCTGTTATGTCTCAGCTTTGCAGGCCAGGACTCAGGACAGCATATCTATTATGTCTCACCCGAAGGGAGACTCAGAACAGCATATCTGTTATGTCTCACTGGGTCAACCAGAGACTCAGAATGGTGTTGATCTGTTTTTGTCTCACCTTCGCAGACTGGAGACTCAGAACAAGGAGTGTCTGCTGAAAAGGGTATCTTTATCCCTTTCCGATGAGGAGGAGATTGCAGTTTGGTGCTTCTCCATTCGAGTGCTGCAATTGGCTGCTGGCATCAGAGGGGACACATACAGTGTGGCCCACCCTTCTTTCCCCTGTGGAACTCATTTGCATAAAGCACAAAGTTGGAAGTCTTTAAAGTGTCTTTAAAGTTTATCAATGCATTTCTCACTTTCCAAACCACCACCAGAATACCTTTGGCAATATTCTAAACAAATAGAGACTAAACATAATGGAAAAAGATTGAACTGTCATGCATTCATTCAGTTGTACAGCTGAATTTGTGTAAGATGTTGCATTACAAATAGCTGTCACTGAGAATACTTATTTCTGTGAATAAGTATGAAATGGATGTGTGTAGTTTACATTGGTTTTAAGGTTTCCAAACATAGTTATGAATGGATTTGGATGGATCAGTGTGATCCCTCTTTGTTTCACCCACTGCTGCTGAGGTCCTGAGGAATTTTTATGGCAGTCACTGGCCAACCTTAGGAATTAGTCTCTAGATGGGTGAAGGGCAGAAACTGCATGTGGACCAATGAGAAGTCCTGACCTTCCTGGGCTTGGTACCAGAGGTCTTCCTCTTGCCCTCTAAGAGGTGTCTGGATGTTGTCCTTACATCTTTATCTGATGGTGTTGGACAGTTTGTTTGTGTTAGTCCACCAAGATCCAATCAAAATATAGTAAACCTTTCTCCACTGTTACGGACAGAGAGGGACCCGGCCATAAACTGGGCCCTGGAATGTGCTGTTCCCTACACAGCCCACTCCAAAAACAGATCTTCAAGGTACCGTCATTCCAGGACACTAGGTGGCTGAGCTGGAGGAACACCTCCATGTAGTCTTCCAAGGTACAGCCATCTTGAGAGAGGGGGTGATGGGTGAAAGAACTGCTGCTAGATCTAAATGAGTCAATTAACAAAGGACACGTGGACACAGTACATTGCAATGTTAACAAACAGGCACACACTAGGAACCTAGTTCAACTAAGATTGACAGGAAATAAACACAGGAACATAGAGAACATAGAACTAAAATGGAATCAAAATAACGCTACCAAAACAGAATATAAACCATACAGCTTTAATTAATTTTACTGTTTCTCTTTTTCATCTTAAAACCACTTTTTTTTTTTTTTTTGTCACCTCACATAGATTTGTGTTGGTAAGAATGAAGACACGGATGGCTTTCTGAAGCTAAGCAGTGGTAAGAAAAGAGGTCTGGTGCCGACTGATTCACTGGAGGAGATATAACAGGTCGTTTAACCCAGTCAACAACAGCTGTTGCTTTTAGCATCTCAACATTGATCATGATGCTGTAATATTGTATAACATAACCCTTTTGTATTGTGCCAGATGTATACATGAATGTTATGTAAGCTGCACTGGATACTTACAATTTATGTTTCTATAGCATACTGGATGTCACAGACCTTCGTCTTCATTTTTTTCCTGGTACCATGTTTAATTCCTAGAGCATAATGGCATAGAAATGTAAAGGGGAAGGTTTAAGGTTTGATCCTTCCCAGAAAAGGCCTTTACCTCATGTAACAACACTACAAGATGCCTGCAGATAAGATGTTAAGATTTATAAGAGTTGTAATGAGCACATACACCTTTCAAAGAAAGGCAAAAAGGTTGCATTTCCTTCCATAAAAGAAATGAATAACACAGCCTGAATTTGTCAGGGGTGACCACTTCTCATACACACTTATGCTGATGTGCTTAATTCTTCTCTACATGCATGCATGTGTGTGTACTTGTTTAACCTACATTGTGAGGAACAAATGTCCCCAAAAGAGCCCTATTCAGACGTGATTAGTTTTACATGCAAAAGCCCTATTCGGACAGGATTAGTTTTACGTGGGGAGGTGGAGTAAAGTAATTTTACCTCAGGATGTCTGTAATATTAATTGGCCAATTCGCACAGGACAAGACATCTCAATAAAACTAGCAGAAGTGGGAGGGGTAACTCGATTTACACACCGCCGTCACCTCCCTGTCATCATGTGGGTATATGTTGTTTCCTGATACAATGTGTGAAAACACATATAATCTAAATATATAAACTATAAATAACAGTTAGGACCGATTTATTAATTAAATTCTGATTGGATTATGATGGTAATAGGCACTTAGCTAAAGATAAAATTAGTTTTCTGCCTCTGACAATTGCTTCGATCTTCTTTTTGCTCCGAATGGTATGTAGAAAATACTTGAGGTTTGCTACAGACTTGTCCCACCACCTACAACACAAATGAATGTTTCTTCAAGTGCTTCCATGCTTGAAAAATGCGCAGAAAACTACTTTTAAACAGGAAATGACGGAATTTTACCGTACATATTTACAGCGGGTCTATTTGAACGGGATTAGTATTACCTGAGGTAATTTTTCCGGAACTTTTTACAGAAGGTAAAAGTCGCCGTAATCTTTACTGACATTGTCCGCAATGATTACCGAGATGGCATATTCGGACGGGACTAAATTCACTGAGAAGCTCTGGCTAATAATTACTTTACCCCCACCTCCCCATGTAAAACTAATCCCGTCCGAATAGGGCCATAGGGTGGTGTGGTAAAATAATTATTATCAGAGCTTCTCAGTGATTTTAGTCCCGTCTGAATGTGCCATCTCGGTAATCATTACGGACAATGTCAGTAAAGATTACGGCGACTTTTACCTTCTGTAAAAAGGTCTGGAAAAATTACCTCAGGTAGTACTAATCCCATTTGAGTAGACCCGCTGTAATTATGTATGGTAAAATTCCGTCATTTTATGTATGGTAATTAGTAGTTTTCGGTGCGTTTTTCAAGCATGGAAGCACTTGAAAAAACATTCAGTTGTGTTGTAGGTGGTGGGACAAATCTGTGGCAAACCTCAAGTATTTTCAACATACCATTCAGAGCAAAAAGAAGATCGAAAACACTTGTCAGAGGCACAAAACTAATTTTAGCTTTAGCTAATTGTCTATTACCATAAGAATCCAATCAGAATTTCATTAATAAATCATTTGACCAGACCTAATTGTTATATATAGTTTATATATTTAAATTATATGTGTTTGCGCACATGGTATCAGGAAGCAATGTATACCCACATGACGACAGGGAGGTGATGGTGGTGCGTAAATTGAGTTACCCCTCCCACTTCTGCTAGTTTTACTGAGATGTCTTTTACTGCAAATTGGCTATTAATATTACAGATGTCCTGTGGTAAAATTATATTACTCTACCTCCCCATGTAAAACTAATCCTGTCCGAATAGGGCTAAGGACAGTAAAACCTGTCATATGAGGTGTCAGACAAGTGCCTTCACTAGAAGACCTGAAAGCACCAGCTTTAAAACAATTAAATGCCAACAAGAAAACAAGGAAATTACAGCACATTTACTGTCTTAAACAATCTGGAGACATAAAGAGATACAATTAAAAATTCCTTTGTGTTTTTAAAATAATATACCTGCATAAGGTGAGAGGTTGGATTTTGCCCTCATTTAAAAGGGTATGTGTTCAAGCAGTTACAAATGAAAGAAAAAAACAATCATCTGTCCCATGTAATACACTGTATACCTATTAAAACACTGTAAAATGTTCATCAGTTTAGTACATGGACTGAAATAGTTGCTTGCTGTTTTATAAGATGTGGTTATAGAACATGGCTTGCTTAGCAAAAAAAATAAATATTAATGGAACTTTTTTTCCCCCAAGTCACGTGACTTTCTAGTCATAAACAGGTTATCTTCATTTTAAAGGTGGCTTTCATTTCTTCTAAATCAACGATAAAGATGAAAGAGATTTATATAGACTACAACCTATTTTACACTATAACTGCTACACAGGTCTATTTTTGCCTGCCCTCATTCTGATAGACCTTGCGTATTTTGTAATTAGGACACTAAAGTAGGGCAGATTTCAGAGATGATGAAATGTTCTTAACACTATAGTGCAGTTAGATATGTGTTCATGTGTTCATTACTTCTGTCATCTTGCTAGCATCAGTCTTAAAACTATAACCTCATTCTTTTGTCTCTATCCATAGAGATACATTTGCATAGATGGATGAACATAATCATCTAATTTTGTGAATGACCAGTCACATTTGCATAAAGCACCCAGTTTGCATTTGTCAAAATTGCTTACATTTACAAAATGAGCCTAGAATAACATAAATATTTACAATAAGGCATCATTAACTACATAGGTAACATGAACTAAGAATAAACAATGTCTTATGTAATATTAATTTCAACATTTATTTAACCATTAGTAAATTTAAAAGTTGTATTTCTTAACATTAATGCACTGTGAACAAACAAAAAACTAACAATGAACAATTTCCATTAACTATCATTAGCTAAGATTAATACTGTAACAAATGTATTGCTGTTAATGTCAATTAACAAATGAGACTTCACTGTAAAGCTTTACCAAAATGTTATTAATGAAAATGTTTAATTAAATGACCACATAATTATTTGAGATCGCTCATTTGAGTTTTATATATATATATATATTCATATCCATGTATTTTGTTCTAATGTCACAAGTAATAATCCTCCAATAATAATAAAAATAATAATAATAATCATCAAGTAATGTCCTCCAAACTGACCCACAACCTAATTGGTTCATATGTAAATAAATGTTAGCTCATTGCATTTTGGTACTTTTTATATATCAAGAATAAATACAACAACTGTGTTTTAAGTTTTATTGCTTTTACAAATGTTTTCGTAACTCATACATCAATAAAACAAAAGAAAATATTTTAAAGTACAAAACATAGACACACAAAACAACAACACTGTTCAATTGCTGTAATTTACCAGTTTGCAGCACTAATGTAGACAGCCTCTTCTGATGACAGACTCCTGCCAAGGTACAAGATCCTGTTGTGTGAGAAAAAATGACTTTAGCTCATTTCTCAGTGTAACTGCAGCCTGGGATGCTCATGCACTTGACATTTTTCCTTGTGCAACCAAGATACAAGCCTTCTCCATTCACCTAGCATGTGTTCCCCTGATGCTGTGATACCATCTGCAAAATTTGGAGGAGTGTACTTTATTACAGGTGATGTTGCAGCATCTGTGATCATCATCTGCATCCACACAAACCTTCCCAACATCCACTGCTTTTTCCAGTGGTCACCCAGCATGCTAAAAGTGTTCCCAATGTCCCGCCTGGCCCGGAAGTATCTATAAGGCATATAAGGCATATATCTATACAGGCATCGTTCAAATCAAGTCAAGTCATCTTCATTTATATAGCACTTTTTACAATACAAAATTAAGTTGACACCAGTAAAACAAACACAATTGCACTGATTTGAGATATTGTTCTTTGTTACATTGTTCACATCCATTAAGTCATATCATTTAGCAGTTTATGGTACAAATAAGACTTTTTTTACTTGGAAATGGTCACACCAATTCACATGGAGTGGAAATGCATCTCCCAGGAACACATGGCAGTTTGGTGTTGGTGTAGGTTTGGTGTAGGTTTTCCGGCTGTGGGATTTCAAGGGTTCCACAAAGAAGCTTGGAACCAAGAATACTGTCCTTGAAAATCACACCATCACTTTTATGTACAAGCCAATTTCCACCATGGTGAAACAATACATCTAATCACAGACTTCCATTAGAACAATGGAGTGTGTTCCTTTATAATTGTACAAGTCACTTTTGGTGGTGCCTTGATTAGGATGTGTTTCCAATCCATGGATCCTAAACAGTTGGGAAAGTGCCACACTCTCCAAAATGCCTGACTGATATCAAGACATTCATTGCCTTTTGGTGGGCAGACAAAATAGCCTTTCAAAGCAGTCCAGGACTGAGGGTTTGGAGAACAGTTAACTCCAAATCGCCCCCTGTCACTTCAAAGAAAAGTAGAAACGCCTTGTCCATTTGGGGAGGAGCACAAAATTATAAACAACACTGTAAAACAACAACAACAACAACAACAACAACAACAACAAAATGGTCAAATGACTGGCAGCTATGGCTGCCAAACAAAAACTCTAAAAATCTTAATACAAATAAAGTGTAAAAGCAATAATTTTACTGAAATTTTTGTTAAAGGTTTTAGAAAAAAAAAAAAAAACACTGTTATTTTACGATTTTTTCCTTGTTTGAATTAAGATATTTTACTTCAATGTTATGGTTTTTGTTTGGCAGCCAGCTCAGTCATTTGACTGCTTTTTTAATGATTTTTTACAGTGTAAAACTGCTATTTTATGTATTTTTCCTAGATTATTACTAACACTTTCAATAAAGTGACAGCACTAAAAGTTCTACAGAGAAACACTTTTATTTTATATATTTTTCCTAGATTATGATCGAACAGCTTCAATAAAATGACAGTGCTAAAAGTTCTGTAGAACTTTACAGTTATTTACAGTTTTTTTTACAGATTAGTACAATAAAAAAAACTTCAATAAAGTGTAAAGCATGCTCAATATAAATTAACAGTTTTATTTTGGAAGACAAAATACAAAGTCTGTACAAATACTGTCTGTATAAAACTGAAAATTTAATAAGTCAGTTAAAGTCAGAAGAAATACAGTACAAATTTTAAAATAAATATATTTAACATTTAAAATACTGTACGAAAAACAGTAGAACAGTTTCATCAAAATGAAATAAAAAGTTTAATTAAACATTGTCAACTTCAAACTGAAGAAATACAAAACTGATGCATCTGGAAGATTGTCACTGTTCCCTTTCGAATGGGAGCTCATGCTGCGTCCCCTAGAGGGCGCTATGGGGAACGTCTTCGGCAGACCATTGTCTGAAGCATGAGTCTAAACATGACAATGAACTTGACATGGGACCAAAAAACAAACAGAGACCTTTATACGTTTCAGAGCAGAAAAGGACAGTGTCTTCACAGGGGGAAGAAACTCTGCTCTGAATGGTTGTTGCCCTTTGTTTTAGGTGCATGATGGGACAGACAAATTTATATTTTTTTACTATTTTTGACTAGATTTATCTTAGAGAAGATCGGTCACCAGGGCACAGTCACATATGTCCTGATATTGCTGAGTTAGATGCGTTCCTGGGTCAACATATTTTGTTGATCTTGGAACAACATTCTAGTCTGAAAATGTAGTCTTAACCCTATTCCTACCCCTAAACCTAACCCTACCCATAAGTTATCCCAAAAATCAGAGGGAAATGATAGATGAATAATGATGTAGAAGTACCAATTCATGATTTTAAGACTAAACTTGACATAATCTGTAAACTTGTCCCTCAAATCTGATTGGTTGATTTGAATGTTGTTCCAGGATCAACAAAAATGTTGACCCAGGAACATGTTGAACTCAGCTATATCAGGTTATGCCACAGGGCACCCCCCTCCAGGCAAAGAATTAGGATAATTTAAAGAGAGTTTTTTTTCCTCATTGTTATGTAGACCCTAGCTTGATTGTTCCTTAACAACTGAGCATATAAACTTACTGACACATCACATTGTGCCATATCTGTACTCATTAGGATTGTAAATGTCATGCATCTGGCCAGGGGACAGATGATGGGAAACCAACTGCAGCAACCTGTCCCTGGTTTGTGCTAATGGATGAGGTATTATGGCAGTCTGCCTCAGTGTTACCCCCAGTCCTAATTTCTTCCATCCAAGAGGACAAAGCAGAAACAAGCTCAGATGTGCTGGAAGAAGAAGGGACAGAGACAACAGACAAGACAGAGAGCAGAGGCAAGAAAAGCGGGAAGGGCACAGAGAATTACTTTTTTGTCACTGCTTAAAGAAGATATTGCTTACCAAAGAGAAGCAGAAGAGAGACAGGAAAGGGAGGCCGGGGAGAGAAATTAAAGATTTTTCTCTCTTTTTGAAAAATTTAATTGAAAAGAAAATGTAATTCAGACAAAGAGAAGTTTTCCTTTTTTCCCTTTTATTCTTGTATTTTATAATTTAATATTTATTTTGTATATTTTTCATAATCTACTTCTTGGTGACATCCTATGACCTGTGCAGCGCTGCCGACGACTTCCGTAAAGCCGAACGTGCGTCGATGGGATGCTCTTGCTCTTTGCTCTGGTTGGCGTGTGTGCATGCACACTCTTCAGGAGAAGTGCCTGTACAAGGAAATCTGACCTTTATGATGTCACACAGAAATACTCCGTCATACATCCAACTCGTGTTTTGAAACTTTGGCCATGTTTAGCATGAGAATCCTTGCTTTCTCTTTTAGATCATCTCAATTTTGCCATGCGAATTCCTCAAGGTCACTCATTTATATTAAGGTTACTCAATTTCACAAAAACAACAGATAAACTACATGATCTCATTAAATTAGATGTCAGATGCTGGTCTGAACTACGCTTCTGGTCCATTCTTTGTGATAAGTGGAACAGCATTTCCTTTTTCTATAATGATTACATCAAAACTTCTGTTGATCTCAAATTCTATACAGAAGCCATGCCTTCTGTCAGATACAGCATTTTTTTTCAATAATGAATGGTTTGCAAATGTTTGGCCCTCCAAATTGCTCAATTTACCTCAAAATATTTCATCAACAGCTTTGCTAGAATTATATCCAGTAATCGTAGCCTGCTTGCTATGGGGTAATCAGTGGTCAAAGAAAAATGTTATGGTCTACTGTGATAACAAGGCCACTGTGTATATCAATAAAGGGCGCTCTTTAATCCCCTTTATTAATAGGTTTCTGAGACGTCTCATGTGGACAAGCATCACTCGCCATTTCACACTCCACGCCACCCACATACCTGGTCTCGACAACAAAATTGCTGATTGTTTGATTCTTTTCAGTAAGCTTAAATATGCATCACTACTGTGAACCTATAGTGATTGTGGTATTTGTGGCCATTGGTTTCTTTATGCTTTAGTGTGAAGAAATATTATTCTGTAATGGAGATTACTGAATAACAAATGAAAAAATTTGTTGCTTGACCCTTTAAAATATACATACTTTATTGCATAAACATTTTTTCAATATTAAATAAACATTAAAACAGTGTACGTTCACATTTATTTGAATAGCGCTTTTCACAATACATATTGTTTCAAAGCAGCTTTACAGAAAATACATGTCTACACAATTTAGAGTAATATGTTATCAGATGTGACTGTGAAAGTAATGTCCATTTCAAAAATGTACAGTTTAAGATAATAATCATGCAGTTAGCTAACATGTACTATTTTTATGCTGAATCAATGAGCTCCTTAAAGCAATTATTACAAGTAAAGGCAAGTAAAGTTTAATATTAACTGAAGAACGCAAAAAAGTCACAGGTCTCTGTATCAAGATTCAGGGCTGGGCACAGACAAAAAAAATTTAAAAAAAAAAAAAAAAAAAAAAAAAGCTATGCATTTGTGAGTTAACAAATGCTATGCAGTTGATTAATATAGCAATTGTGATTTGTACACATCAATGTACATCAGTGTTTTCTGGATTTATGTTTAATAAATTTACCTGAAAAAAGTAGTCATGATCCACTGGTGGTCCTGTGGAACATCTCCATCTTCCAAGAGGTCACCTACACCATTGCATATGTTATGCAACATTGCACATGCTACAACCACATGCAGGTAAAATGAGAAGAATAATTTGGTTGTTATAAGAAAGACTGGGTAGTAATATTCTAAATCAGGTGTGGCGAATCAGCCCTAGCCCTATGGATGTGCATACTCTGATGGTATGCCAGTGTTGTGATTGTAAAAGAAGTGGCTGATTCATACATTTTATACATTATAAATATAACAATACTAACTCTCAGCAATGTAATACAGAATAATTTGCGATGATTAATCACCTTTGGGACAAAATGTGTATGTACTTCAAGTGTTTCTAAAAAGATGCACCTGAAGCGGGTTTTCATCATTCCAAAGGCGCCCTCTATGATTGAGCGACCTCTAGAGTGATGCCTCTTAAACTTTTCCTCTGCCATGCCTCTCACTGGCCTGTTATATGGTGTGATAAGGGCCAGGGGTTGTTCAAGACATGGATATCCACCATCAGCTAAGTTGAAATACCCTGGTGGGGGATAAGTCCCTCTATCATAGATGGGGCTGTTTCTCAGTATGCCTGCATCATGCATGCTGCCTGGATATCCCACAAAGATGTCGAAACGGCCCTGGTGGTCACACACTGCCTAAAGCACAATAGATGGAAACAACTTGTGGTTTCTGTAGGACTGACCATCAGGACCAGCAGGACATTTCATTCTGATGTGGCAGCCATCCATTGCCCCAGCCACCTTCTGAAAAGGCATGGTATCCTGCCAGCCGAACAAAACCATTTCCCACAGTTTGGACATCAGCCTCTGTCTGTGGCAGATGAATAATCCTGGGTAAGATGAGTAACATCTCACCTGTCACTCTGTACACCACCATATGGACAGTTGGTAGGGGCATTCCAAAGGCCCTGCAAACTACTCTGTAGGCTGCCCCAGTTGCCAACCAAAACAGGAACACCAGGGTTTCCAGAGTTGGGCCCCACCCATGATGTCTCTCCATCCCCAGTACTCTCAGGAGTTCATTGATGGCCTCCCTGCTGAGACGAAAATCAGGCCATGTATCCTCTCCACCAAAGCTGAAGGACTGGAACACTCATATTAATTCTTCTGTAGTGCTGGACCTTGAGAAAAAAAAAAGAAAAAAAAAAATCATTCTGTGTCCATGTTTTCAGTGATCACATGTTTCCTGTAGCTGACTAGGTCTTACTAATATACACAATTAATACAAACAGTTCCTTCTTGCATGCATTTAACTATGTAAAGGGGATTTTTTCCGTGGTGTATCACTATTCTATCACTATCTAAAACATTTATGCAGAAACCTATTACACCTGCAATTAATTACCCACAGTATTGCAGGAAGAAAAAAAAAATCTTTTGACCTACCTCACCACGTCATTTGCAAAGATGCAAGCATAGAAGAAAGCGCCTTCTGCGTGTAACAGCACGATGGTGCAAACTCCTGTTATCTTACGGGTGGGAAGTCACAGGTTTGACTGCCATTCCAGTGCACTTTCACGGGTAGAAGGTTGGAAAAACAAGAGTTACGGGTTGCCTGGAATGCAGCATTAGTCCTTGAGGGGGCTGTTTGCATGCGCTTCCCTTTAAATAAGGTGCGCTCTCGTCTGTCCCTTTTCTCGAGGGAATTGGGGCAGGCATCTGCACTTCACGGTTCAAGACCTGTTGCAACCGAGGCGAGTAGGAAACTGCACTCGTGGGGTTCGCAGGGCTCGCTGACAAATTTTATATAGATATGGATATCTCTCTGTCGTCGGTGGCTGGCGAGAGCGATGATGTATTATCTCTCAAACATTATTGGACATTATGTCTCACGCTACTGAAATATTAGATCTGCCGTGGAAGCGAAAGAGGTGCAAGCTCCTTCTTAGCCACCTTGATGAACGCTTCCTGTCGGGACATAACCGCCCAGCTCATTCACAGGCAAACTATGCTGATATGGAGGGGGAGCAGGAATATGGTTATGCGTCAATGCCGCCAGAGGCTCGCGAACAGAGGCTCACGAGCTGTCTTTCAATAGGCGAAGTATCCACATTGAAGACGCATCTTACATCACACCTGAATGGCAGAGCATATGTAGCAGCGGGTCAGGCAGGATCGGCTTTGCACACAATGGTGGTGTTGCAAGCTTACCAGGCTGACCTGCTGAAGGACCTGTATCAGGGCCAGGGGCTCCCCCTGAGGTGGTTGAGGAGCTGTGGTGTACCATGGATTTGGCTCTCCATACCACTAAACAGACTGCCGTCGCGATCAGTTGGTCTATGGCGGCCATGGTGGTTACAGAAAAGCATCTCTGGGTAAACCTGGCTGACATCCGGGAGGAAGAGAGAAACTTTCTCCTCGATGCGCTGGTTTTTCCTTCCAAGCTGTTTGGCACATCTGTTGAGATGGTGGTCAGGAAGTTTCAGGAGGCAAAGGCATGCTTTGCAGCTTTTAAAACCTGCTTACTGTGCCGGTCCAGGCCTATGCCTCAAACCACGAAGGGGGCTGGTCTGTCCCTGTCTGAGGGCTGGAAACAGACCAGAAGGCAAGCACCACCTCTCACATTCCCCTTCCTTTTACATCTGGCCCTGAAGCTGGACCTATGATGTTTTTGGTAGTATGCATTGTTCCATCATCTGCCTTACTGATGGTTTAGCATTAGAGGCTGGGTGTGAATGCATTATGTATAGCAGACAGTATGCCAGGTAATAGGCTCTCTTGAGCCTCCTTAGCTGCTGCCCTTTGTGTCATGGCATGTCCTGCCCTCTCTCGAGTGGAGCTTTTGTGAGCGTCGTCAGGCCTCCTCTAGCTACAGAGAGTTATCTTTATTGAGGCCTCCACTCGTCAGAGCTCTGTCAGGACAGCATCTGTGAGTTGTAGACTCTCTGTTAGTCTCCTTACAGGATGTCCTAAGTGTGGGGCGCAGTTAAGCCTCCTTTTATTTTGGAGAGTTGTCATACTGAGACCTCCGCTTCCAGAGCTAGGCCATCTACTGCGAGTGTCATCACACCTCCTCTCGCTACAGAGAGTTTTTTTATTGAGGCCTCCAATGGCCAGAGCTCTGCTAGGTCATCATGTTGCAGGTAGGGCCCATCTGCCCGGCGCTGTACGATCCCATCAGAGGCAGCACGGTCCCGCCCAGTCGGACTGTGAGTGCTGTGAGCCTTGGTCTCCCACTGGATGTTGCAAGAGCCTTCCCGATTGGCCGATTTCGGCTATTTTTGGGGGAGTATGGGTTCGGGCCAAAATCCAGAGCTCATAGCCCTTCCCACGGACAGCATGCCAAATACACATAACTTTATTATATTTAATTATAAGTAAATGTGAATTTGTGAAACAGTTACGTGACAAAAGAATGAACGACTCAAACCCGAAGACTCGAGAGGTGAACTAAGCATTTCGGTTTCAGGTAGACTACATAGCCTTATAGCCTATGGGGCTGCCATGGGAAAAACAAACAAACCCATAGCCTGAAGACCCATTATTTTAGAAATTATATATTATACTGTAATTAATCATTTCTGTTGAATCATAATTTGGCCTTGGCTACATTATAGTTTTTTTTCCTATTTGAAATGTGATTAACATCACTTGTAGATGTGTTGGGGAATTTGGCTATTAACATGTAACCTTTTTTATTATATTCTGCTGAAATCAATTAAACGACTTGAAAAAAGATTTGTTCATTTTGATAAATGAGATTCAAAGATCCGAGTAAAATGACCCAAACTTCCCATCTTATTGGTGATGGAATCTGCCCTATTATCTTAGCTCCTCCCTGAGTAAGTTGTACACAGTCTGCCATGTTTATCACCTCGCCAGAGCAGCGTTCAAGTAATTAAATCTTCTAAAGTTATTTAATCAAGAGCAGTGAGTAATTTTCTGTTTTTATTTTCTGTATTTCTTTTGTTGTTTGGTTCATATTAACAGCGTATGCAGCAGTGGGTACTGTATATTACGCTGCAGTCATACACAGATCTAATTTACACAAGTGATTTTTTCCCCTGCTGTTTACGTTCACAAACATAACTGACTGTATTTGTGAACTTTGTGTTTTGACATAACTTTGTGTGTATTTGACAGTTTAAGTGCATTAAGACGTGTAAGAGAAATCCCCACCCAGGATGCCCCGTCTGACAGCCAGCTTTCTGTTTGCGTGCTTTGGATGTGTGCACTCAGAAAACCATATCAGAAGTTTAAACTGTTATGGCTTTAAAACACATACAAATAATTAAGTTTCATGGTGACGAAGAACTGCATGACTGCAATATAGATGATAATCAAAACCAAACAGATGTTTTGTTAGTTTTTCACAGAGTAGCTGAGGCAGAAGTTTTACAGGCTCCACCCTCTTCTGAAAAGCGGGGTGGGGAGCAGCAGCTCATTTATATTTAAACATACATGCACGAAAACAGCATGTTTTTCCTTTCACTCCAAAATGGGAATAACATGGTATAATAAATGATCTGTGGGGTATTTTAAATTGAAACTTCACAGACATATTCTGGGGAAACAGAATTTATTAAATCTTGTTAAAAGGGCATAATATGTCCCCTTTAAAATTGTAATATTATTTCACAATATTACTGTTTTTACTGTATTTTTGATCAAATAAATGCAGCCTTGGTGAGCAGAACAGACTTCTTTCAAAAGCATTAAAAAACAGATTAGCAACATTAACGAGGTCAGCTGCCAGAGAAGGGTGCTGACCATGCAGCAGTATTAAAGCCCATCACCACCAGACATTTGTAGCAGTTGACTCATATACAGGACACTCAGGAAACAATTTAACCTATTTCTGCAAATAAAAGTAATGATAAAGTAACTGCTGAATCTTTTCATATCTTTTTGTCATGTCTTAATTAATTTTACTGTCCATAATTTGGCACACAAAAAAAAAAGAAGTAAATATTAGTTGACTTTAGAGCTTTTGTGTAAACCATTGCAGGCACAAAGAGCATGCATAGCACTTGTGGGAAATGGAAAGGTACTGGAAGTTTACATCCAATAACTAAACACAAATATTTGCACTGGTATACCTTGGTGACTCGCCATGTGTTTCCGTAAATTCCTCCAGGTGTGCACACTGATGGGGCATTCAGAGTGATAACCTGAAAAGGTGGCCATTGTAAAACTGTGTCGGATAAAGTAGTCTCTGTCTGGCAGAGGTGTTCTTGAGTAATTGTACTTCATTACAGTACCAATAGAGTAACCTACTACTGAAAATCAATTTAAGTTTAACAACCTTCAAAGGCAAAAGGCAGAAACTGCACATTGTCAGAACTGAGTTGGGCCAAACCCAGATAGTCCTGGTCACAACTGTTTGATTTAGAGAACCCTTCATGATTCAATAAAAAGCCATTTTATTTAAGCTCTATTATTACCATATTTACAGTGTCTTGCCTCAGTAGCATGGTCAGGAAATTAAATTATAGATGCTTTGGAGTTGAGACTTACAAAGTTTGTACATTAAGTTACATACAATATTCCCTTCAGTGCATTTTACTTTGTTTTGGTTTTATAAATACTGAAACTGACAGTACCCATACTTGCCATATCAAGTAAATAAACAATGGTTATTCAGTTAATGCCAATAAAAGAACACAAAGCATTGATGAATCCTCACCTGTATGTCTTCTATAATGCAGCCTTGGTAAGCAGAAGAGACTTATTTCAAAAGCATTAAAAAACAGATTAGCAATAGCAACATTAACAAGGTCAGCTGCCAGAGAAGGGTGCTGGCCATGCAGCAGTGTTAAAGCCCATCTTCACCCAGACATTTGTAGCAGTTGACTCATATATAGGACACTCAGGAAACAATTCAACCTATTTCTGCTCTTAAAAGTAACGATAAAGTAACTGATGAATGTTTTCATATCTTTTTGTCATTTCTTTATTTTTTGTGCCAAATAATGGAGAGTAGAATCAAAAAGAGTGTCAGTGATAAAATCATTATTTCACTAATACCCATCCCTAATGATGAGACTTTTTCAATAAAAATAATTCAATAAAAACATCCCATAGGAAAAAAAATATTGCTCAGTGGTTGCTTTTCCTAAGCTCATGAGACTTAGTTGTGATTCTCATATATCCCTCATTTTAGTGTCAACAGAGTTTCAGATGTTTCTCCTATGGAAGGCCATTTCAGCATAAAAACGTTCCAGCGTTACTTGTCGTAATTATATTTTTACTAGTAACAATTAAATTAAAGAGCTCAATAATTTAATTTGTACTAGTAACAATTACAATTACAGAGCTCTATAATTCAATTTTTACTAGTAACAATTATAATTGTAGAGCTCTCTAATTGAATTCTTACTAGTAACAATTACAATTATAGAGCTCTCTAATTGAATTCTTTCTAGTAACAATTACAATTATAGAACTCTCTAATTTAATTCTTACTAGTAACAATTACAATTATAGAGCTCTCTAATTGAATTCTTACTAGTAACAATTACAATTATAGAGCTCTCTAATTGAATTCTTACTAGTAACAATTGAATTACAGAGCTCTCTAATTGATTTATTACTAGTAAAAATACACATTAAAGATATGTGTAATTGCAGAGATCTATAATTGAATTACAGAGCTCTCTAATTCAATTGTTACTAGTAACAATTGAATTAGAGAGCTCTGTAATTCTAATTGAATTACAGAGCTCTCTAATTGAATTGTTACTAAGAATTAAGTTACAGAGCTCCATAATTCAGTTCTTACTAGTAACAATTAGAATTAGAGAGCTCTGTAATTGCAATCTTACTAGTACAAATTGAATTACAGAGCTCTACAATAGCAATTCTTACTAGTAACAATTGCATTACAGAGCTCTGTATTCGGCGACATATCATTATGCTAATCGTGCCTTATGCATATTCAACTGGGGTCAGTGGCGTAACTTTGTTTTACAAAGTGGGTGGGACAAGAATGTGTATGGGGGGGGGGGGGGGGTGTTGTATTATTATTACAATAATAATAATAATATGATATTAAAATGATAAATGTGTTCAAATATGATAGTTTTCCTACATCTGCTATAATACAATGTTGTTAGTCTCGAGAGTATGTACATTAGTTAATAAATACGACGATCCGCCTTTGATACCTGAGTGTCCTGATGGACTAGTGGCAGTTTCTCCGTTTAGGGTGCAAGTGGTTCCCGGTTTTATTCCAACCATGTGTAATTTTTTTTTTCTCATTAAAACCAAAGATTTTCATCAGTGATTGTATATCAAGAGCAGGGATACGTTTATATGTATTTTGTTTTTTGTGATTTCAACGTATCGAATAGAGAGTCTCCGCAACAGCGATAGATTGAAGTGCTAATCCGTGTGCAGGAGCGCTGTGAACCCTGTTGCACGCGCCTCTGATAACAGTGACAACGAGCACTCAACAACATAATTTCAAAAACAACACATCCCAGCGCCAAATCGCCTATTATTAACACAAATTGATAATCAACTAGAGGTGTTTATTTTGTATTAGATATCCGCGATAATCATTCTATTATTGCATAACAATACTAAACACTGTAAATATTTAAAATGAATTTATACTCCTTAATATCAAGTTTGTCAAAACACTTTGGGTGGCTTAGGGCATTTCACCCTATATTATGTCCAGTGACATGGAGTGTTCTTGGCTCTTAGCTTTACCAATATACAAAGGTGAATGAATATAACGATTAAATATAGGCTTTCATCTCAGGCATCATCTTAATTTTGCTTTAATGTGAACATGATTAATATGTTACCTAAGTCTGTAAAATATTTCAGGATACTTTAGAACCACGCTACAGGTATTTTATTTTGAAACGCACTTTTGTAGGCAGGAAATCTGCAATCTGTTTTGCATCTCATGAATAGGAGTTTTTATTAGTAATAATACAATTATAGAGCTCTGTAATTAGAATTGTTACTAGTAAGAATTGAATTAAAGAGCTCTCTAATTCAGTTTTTACTAGTAACAATTACAATTAGAGAGCTCTCTAATTCAGTTTTTACTAGTAACAATTGAATTAGAGAGCTCTCTAGTGGAATTGTAGAGCTCTGCAATTGGATTATTATTAGTAACAATTGAATTACAGAGCTCTGCAATTGAATTCTTACTAGTAATAAATGAATAGTTGAGCTCTCTAATTGGAATTGTTACTAGTAAAAACTGAATTATAGAGCTCTACAATTCAGTTGTTACTAGTAAGAATATAATTGCAGAGCTCTATAATTCAATTAGAGAGCTCTACAATCATAATTGTTACTAGTAAAAATTGAATTATAGAGCTCTATAATTGTAATTGTTACTAGTAAAAATTAAATGATAGAGCTCTTTAATTTAATTCTTAATAGTAAAAATATAATTACAACGAGTAACGCTGGAACGTTTTTATGCTGAAACGGCCTTCCATATTCTCCTAAAGTTCCTTAGGAGAAATAAGAGTAGACAGAAATGAGACATGAGAAATATCTGAGAGAAACAAAAGTCAAAACTGAGAGTGTGGTGGAAGAAACTTAGAACATCTCTTTATTGTCTTGCTGCAGTCTCTTTTAAGACTCCATTTTTATTGCTCAGAGGTTGCTCTTTCTAAGCTCATGAGACTTAGCTATAATTCTCATATATCTCTCATTTCAGTATCAGCAGTGTTTCAGATGTGTCTCCTAAAATTCCTAAGGAGAAATAAAAATAGGCACAAATGAGACATGAGTCAAAAAGAAAAGAGTCAAAACTGAGAATTTGGTGTGAGAGACATGGGAGATCTCTTTATTATCGCTCTGTTATCTCTTTCAAGGCTCCATCAGAGAAACATTTTATTGCTCAGATGTTGCTCTTTCTGACCTCAGGATACCAAGTAGTGATTCTCGTATATCTCTCATTTTAGTATCAAAATTGTTTCAGATGTTTCTCCTAAAATTCTGTAGGAGAAATAAGAATAGACACAAATGAGACATGAGAAATATCTGAGAGAAAATTAGTTAAAACTGAGATTTTGGTGGAACAAAATAGAACATCTCATTATTGTCTTTCTGTAGTCTCTTTCAAGACTCCATTATTTTATTGCTCAGAGGTTGCTCTTTTTAAGCTCATGAGACTTAGTTGTGATTCTCAAATATCTCTCATTGTAGTATCAACACTGTCTCAGATGTTTCTCCTAAAATGCCTTAAGAGAAATAAAAGTAGACACAACTGAGACATGAGAAAGTTCTGAGAGAAAATGAGAAATAAGAAATCTCTTTATTGTAAAAATATGTTCAGAAGGTTTTTTTTTTTTTTTGTGACATTGTTTTTTTTTTTACCTTTAATGGACAGGACAGTAGGATGGGAGAGGTGAGAAGGGAACAGGAGATGGAAAGTACCTTTAGCTGGGATTCAAACTTGTGCTGTCTGAGGAGCTTCTGTGTCTCAATGCTGATGTGCTGTCCACAAGGCTATGGCTCTGACTGAGCTTTCTCTAAGTTTGGGACACTAAGAGCTGATTATTCTGTTACATGTCTCATTTAGGTATCAGCTTTGTCTTTTGGTGCCAGCTGCATTATCTTAGCATATAGTTGCATTTTAACTTAGGAACTAGTTTGACTAAGTAGCAGTTAACCAAAGGGCAGTCAGTCTTACTTTCCTGATTCAAATTAAACAGATATACCTTTTTATGCAACTTATTTTAAATGTTATTACCAGGCTTGAAGTTTTTTTTAAAAAAAATTAAATGACTAATTTTTTAAGACTATTCTAAGAAGTTTTTGCAACCAGCCCCAGATGTCTTCAATTTTATTTTAGGAGAAACATGTTAAATTTTAAATTTTTACTAATATTGTAAATACTGAAACTATTATTCAAATAGCATTATACCTTACATAATATGAATATAAAGGGATAATACTCATTTAAATGTATCTTCAATACCCAGCATTGTATATGCAGTGCATATTCCAAACAAGGGATTAGACAAGTGTGAGATGTTTAGGCTAAGATAGATACTTTCTTTTTAAACAAATTTAATAATGAACCAGTTCCTCATTTCTTCATTTAACATTGTAAAGTTTGCCTTGTACAACCCATTTTGCATGCATGAAAATATTGGTCATGTTTTCCTCTGTTAAGTAATTGTGCAACAAAACTAAACTTCAAATATGAGAATGCGTGTATTGTGCTTGATTGAAATGGAATGAGATAGAAGCTACCCAAAGGGGAGAAAAAAAGTTTAACATCTCAAATGTTTCTGCTAGACATAAATGAGGTTAAATTAATATCAAATGGAGACTTTTGCTTTAGTCTCCTGCTTCTCACACTTGTCTCCTGAGACAAAATCTCTACACTTTCACAATGGCCTTCTTTTTTTAAGTTTTAGAAGAGATCTCAGCAACATCACACACTGTGCTCAGACTTTTCTCCTCAGCTAGAGACTCAGGAGCTCTCACATTTGTCTCCTCACATTTGGCTCAGGAGCTCTCACATTTGTCTCCTCACATTTGTCTCCTCTTAAAGTTTTAGAAGAGATCTCAGCAACATCACACACTACGCTCAGACTTTTCTCCTCAGCTAGAGACTCAGGAGCTCTCACATGTGTCTCCTCTTAAAGAGATCTCAGTAACATCACACACTGTCCTCAGACTTTTATCCTCATCTAGAGACTCAGGAGCTCTCACATTTGTCTCCTCTTAAAGTTTTAGAAGAGATCTCAGCAACATCACACACTGTGCTCAGACTTTTCACCTCAGCTAGAGACTCAGGAGCTCTCACATTTGTCTCCTCTTAAAGAGATCTCAGTAACATCACACACTGTGCTCAGACTTTTCTCCTCAGCTAGAGACTCGGGAGCTCTCACATGTGTCTTCTCTTAAAGTTTAGATGAGATCTCAACAACTTTACAAATTGTGCAACAATAAAATAAAAAAAGTCCATAATTTCAGCTTTTAAGCCTATATTAAGAGTGAAATTATGCAGAAATGAGGTTCCTTGACTAATTTGATTATTAATACATAGTATATGATAGAATTGTTTGAGTTCACATTGAGACATTTAACTTGGTATACACATTGCAAAGTTGTTGAGATCACTTTTAAAATTTAAAGGGGACAAATGTGAGAACACCAAAGTCTTTAGCTAAGGAGAAAAGTCTGAGCACAGTGTGTGATGTTATTGAGATCTCTTTTGAAACTTTAGAAAAGACAAGTGTGAGTGATCCTGAGTCTCTAGCTGAGGAGAAAAGTCTGAGTACAATGTGTGATGTTGTTGAGATCTCTTCTAAATTTTAGAGGAGACAAATGTGAGTCATCCAGAATCTTTAGTATAGCAGAAAAATCTGAGCACCGTGTGTGATGTTGTTGAGATCTCTTCTGAATCTTTACAGGAGACAAATATGAATGATCCATAGTCTCTATGTAAGGAGAAAAATATAAGCACCATGTGTGATGTTGTTGAGATCTCTTCTGAATCTTAAGAAAAGAAAAATATGAGTGATCCAAAATCTCTAGGTAAGGAGAAAAATCTGAGCATAGTGTGTGATGTTACTGAGGTCTCTTCTGAATCTTTAGAGGTGACAAATATGAGTGATTCAAGGTCTTTATAGCCAAGCAGAAAAATATGAGCACAGTGTGTGATGCTGTTGAGATCTCTTCTGAATCTTTAGAGGAGACAAATGTGAGACCACCAAAGTCTCTATCTAAGGAGAAAAGTCTGAGCACAGTGTGTGAAGATGATGAGATCTCTTATGAAACTTTAGAGGAGACAAATGTGAGAGTAGAAATGTCTCTAAGAAATGATAAAGATCTGAGCACAGTATGTGAAGATGATGAGATCTCTTATGAAACTTTAGAAGAGACAAATGTGAGAGTAGAAATGTCTCTAAGAAATGAGAAAGATCTGAGCACAGTATGTGAAGATGATGAGATCTCTTATGAAACTTTAGTGGAGACAAATGTGAGAGTAGAAATGTCTCTAAGAAATGAGATAGATCTGAGCACAGTATGTGAAGATGATGAGATCTCTTATGAAACTTTAGAGGAGACAAATGTGAGAGTAGAAATGTCTCTAAGAAATGAGAAAGATCTGAGCACAGTATGTGAAGATGAGATCTCTTATGAAACTTTAGTGGAGACAAATGTGAGAGTAGAAATGTCTCTAAGAAATGATAAAGATCTGAGCACAGTATATGAAGATGATGAGATCTCTTGAAACTTTAGAGGAGACAAATGTGAGAGTAAAAATGTCTCTAAGAAATGAGAAAGATCTGAGCACAGTATGTGAAGATGATGAGATCTCTTATGAAACTTTAGAGGAGACAAATGTGAGAGTAGAAATGTCTCTAAGAAATGAGAAAAATCTGAGCACAGTATATGAAGATGATGAGATCTCTTATGAAACTTTAGAAGAGACAAATGTGAGAGTAGAAATGTCTCTAAGAAATGAGAAAAATCTGAGCACAGTATGTGAAGATGATGAGATCTCTTATGAAACTTTAGAGGAGACAAATGTGAGAGTAGAATTGTCTCTAAGAAATGAGAAAAATCTGAGCACAGTATGTGAAGATGATGAGATCTCTTATGAAACTTTAGAGGAGACAAATGTGAGAGTAGAATTGTCTCTAAGAAATGAGAAAAATCTGAGCACAGTATGTGAAGATGATGAGATCTCTTATGAAACTTTAGAAGAGACAAATGTGAGAGTAGAAATGTCTCTAAGAAATGAGAAAAATCTGAGCACAGTATATGAAGATGATGAGATCTCTTATGAAACTTTAGAAGAGACAAATGTGAGAGTAGAAATGTCTCTAAGAAATGAGAAAAATCTGAGCACAGTATGTGAAGATGATGAGATCTCTTATGAAACTTTAGAGGAGACAAATGTGAGAGTAGAATTGTCTCTAAGAAATGAGAAAAATCTGAGCACAGTATGTGAAGATGATGAGATCTCTTATGAAACTTTAGAAGAGACAAATGTGAGAGTAGAAATGTCTCTAAGAAATGAGAAAGCTCTGAGCACAGTATGTGAAGATGATGAGATCTGTTATGAAACTTTAGTGGAGACCATTGTGAGATTGTTAGTCTTTTTGTCTCAGGAGACAAGTGTGAGAATCAGGAGACTCAAGCAAAAGTCTCCATTTGATGTTGAAGTAACCTCATTTATATTTAGGAGAAACATTTGAGATGTTAAAGAGATCTCACTTTTGATTTTTCTTTCCTATGGGATTTTATTAATTGGTTACATTGTTCATTGATTTCATTGTTTAAATTATGATTTGATGTTCAATTTTCCGAACTCATGACTTTATATAACACTATTATATGGTTTATATAACACTTTATATGGTTAAAGGTGCCCTAGAATCAAAAATTGAATTTACCTTGGCATAGTTGAATAACAAGAGTTCAGTACATGGAAATGACATACAGTGAGTCTCAAACACCATTGTTTTCTCCTTCTTGTGTAAATCTCATTTGTTTAAAAGACCTCCGAAAAACAGGCAAATCTCAACATAACACCGACTGTTACATAACAGTCGGGATCATTAATACGTACGCCCCTAATATTTGCATATGCCAGCTCGTGTTCAAGGCATTACACAAGGGCAGGCAGTATTAACGTCTGGATCTGTGCACAGCTGAATCATCAGACTAGGTAAGCAAGCAAGAACAATAGCGAAAAAAGGCAGATGGAGCGATAATAACTGACATGATCCATGATATCATGATATTTTTAGTGATATTTGTAAATTGTCTTTATAAATGTTTCGTTAGCATGTTGCTAATGTACTGTTAAATGTAGTTATAGTTACCATCGTTTCTTACTGTATTCACGGAGACAAGAGAGCCGTCGCTATTTTCATTTTTAAACACTTGCAGTCTGTATAATTCATAAACACATCTTCATTCTTTATAAATCTCTCCAACAGTGTGTAATGTTAGCTTTAGCCATGGAGCACTGTCAAACTCATTCAGAATCAAATGTAAACATCTAAATAAATACTATACTCACATGATCCGACGCATCCATGCAGTATGCATGATGAACATCTTGTAAAGATCCATTTGAGGGTTATATTAGCTGTGTGAACTTTGTAAATGCACTGTATTATAGTCGAGAGCTCGGGGGGCAGGGAGCATGCGATTTAAAGGGGCCGCAGCCTGAACCGGTGCATAGTTAATGATGCCCCAAAATAGGCAGTTAAAAAAATTAATAAAAAAAAATCTATGGGGTATTTTGAGCTGAAACTTCACAGACACATTCAGGGGACACCTTAGATTTATATTACATCTTGTAAAAACTGGTTCTAGGGCACCTTTAAAGAACTGGTAATGTTCAAAATGTATTGGCTTAGTAATTGTACAAAGTAATACTGAATAAATGCTGATTTATTAATAAATGCATGAAGTGAACAAATAAATTTAGAAGGTAATTTTTATTTTACAGCAGAGATTGTTTGGAAAATGAATTTTTCCGAAGTCCCTTTTAGGCAGCCATTTCAGTCATGCGAGTGCAGCTATCTCTTTGAATGGGGAAACACCAAATTCTCCAAAGCTTACAATTAAATTTCCTATTTGCGATCACCAATGGAATTACAACTATGGTCTCAAATTTCAAAAACCACAGCATTTTTCAGGCTGGACCAGCCAATGCACACAAGCAGTCCTAAGCACTGACTTAGAAACAGGAGCTTCCCATATGAAAAAAATCTGTATGTTTCATATACAGCAACCATATATCTTCCTTACTCAAATCAGCCAGCATTTCCTTATGTTTCATATAAGTCCAATACATGTCATATACAAAATCAGACGGATTATGGCCACTTTCATACTAAAAAGCACACATAAATCTTTTATTTTTAGGTCATATATGAATACTGCAAAATTCTTATACGAGTTTTACATGACAACAGTATGTAATAGTATATGATTTTAGTAGAAAATGTGTATGAATATCAGTACATTTCCTATACAAATCATTTAAAATTCTTGATTGGATCATATGCGAGTCATATAGGATTTATTTAAATTTTGCATCATTTGCTCATATGAATTTTATACAGATTTTATATGTTTCCACCTAATTCCTCATATCTCTACATATAATTATCTTCCATGATTTCAGTAAATATTACAATATCTCTGCATATACAAATCATATATGATTTCAGTCAATTACTTGCACAGATTTACATTAGAAATACTTTTATTTCAACACAATCAACAAGACAATCAAATTATACTCCACAAGAGTAATTTAAAATTACAACATGATATCAAACTGAACTTTGTGAAGACAACACACACACACCCCAACAACAACAACAACAACAACAAAATACCTTGAACACACTGTCACGGCTATCAATCATCAAACACCATTAAGGTTTTCAGATGTTTTTGTGTTTTCTTCCCTCTAATTTCAGTAAGTTTGGCATTAATTGCTGTACCAATGCTGGTGGGCACCACATGAGGACACTTTCTGCAATGTTGCTCCTGTGAGACAAACTAATAAAAGGCAAAACATTTCTAGGAAGCAAAGTGGCCCACAGTCCATGACTACATATCAAGTTAGACAAATCAACAGCAGCATGTTTGGGGATCTGGACTTCCAAATGGAACCAAAAAGTTGTGAGTATGACAGGAATTTCCACTATTGTGGCACTGAGCAAGACACTTAAAAGATTATTTCACTTTGGAATGAAAATTAGCCCAAGCTTTACTCACCCTCAAGCCATCCTAGGTGTATATGACTTTCTTCTTTCTGATGAACCTAATCTGAGAAATATTAATAAATATCCTGATGCATCCGAGCTTTATAATGGCAGTAATAGTGATCAATGACTATAAGGCTGAAGAAAGTGCTTCCATCCACATCCATCCATACTCCACATGACTCCAGGGGGTTAATAAAGGCCTTCTGAATCAAAGCGATGCGTTTGTGTAAAAAAATATCCATATTTAAACAAGTTATGAAGTAAAATATCTAGCTTCCGCCTTCTGTATTCAACGTACAAAGAAAGTGTAAAACTCTTGCAGCTCACAAAGCTTACGCTACGTCCTACACCTTCCCTATTAAACTTACGGAAAAAGTGTAACTGACATGATCCCAATTTACACTTTCTTCGTAACTTGAATATGGATTGTGGTCTGGTGGAAGCTAAATATTTTACTTCATAACTTGTTAAATATATTTTTCTTACACAAATGCATCGCTTCGCTTCAGAAGGCCTTTATTAACCCCTGGAGCCGTGTGGAGTATGTTTATGATGGATGGAGGCACTTTCTTCAGCCTTATACTCATTGATCCCATTCACTGCCATTATAAAGCTTGGATGCGTCAGGATATTTATTATTATTTCTCAGATTGTGTTCATCAGAAAGAAGAAAGTCATATACACCTAGGACAGCTTGAGGGTGAGTAAAGCTTGGGGTCATTTTCATTTCAAACAACTAATCCTTTAACCTAAACTTAACTCCAACTGGATCACTTTGAATATAGTATTAACAACAGGGTTTCAGCACTTCATTGACAAGATAAACTGGTACACTACCTGTTCTGTTGGAAGGGCTCAGTAATTACTCTGTGGCAAATCCTGTCCCATCATCCAAGTCAGAGCTGACTGATGCTGACAAACACTGAGACTTCAGGGCCATCTTCACTTCATTTATCAGATTTGGTAGCTCTAGCAACAAAAAATATAGCAAAATAAATGATAAAGCAATCTCTTAAACCTATTTACCAACTCGACTGCCTCCTATGTGTACATATGGTCATCTAAGCTGATGAATTTAATGTTAATGATGCATTTTGCAAAGCCATCATGCCAGACATTAGAGGTTGGATAACTTTCAGGTTTCTTGTCATATACTTGATAATGTAATTAATTACCAATAATTATTAAGTTCTTTGTCTTAACTTTACATAGCAAGTTGAATAATAATATTAAAACAATAGCAGTTCTACAATCATTTAAAAGTTTTAAGTGTAAAGACAGAAAAAAACTACTAAAATAAACCACCAAACAGTTTGATAGCTGGCTGCTGATTCACCAAACAGTAAAATAACTAATACGTGCATTTTTTCTTACTTTTTTGCTGTCATTTCTCAATTTTTCTGTTTTCCTCCTGTTAAATGTGGTTATAGTTACCATCGTTTCTTACTGTATTCACGGAGACAAGAGAGCCGTCGCTATTTTCATTTTTAAACACTTGCAGTCTGTATAATGCATAAACACATCTTCATTCTTTATAAATCTCTCCAACAGTGTGTAATGTTAGCTTTAGCCACGGAGCACTGTCAAACTCATTCAGAATCAAATGTAAACATCTAAATAAATACTATACTCACATGATCCGACGCACGCATGCAGTATGCATGATGAACATAAAGATCCATTTGAGGGTTATATTAGCTGTGTGAACTTTGTAAATGCACTGTATTATATTCGAGAGCTCGGGGGGCAGGGAGCATGCGATTTAAAGGGGCCGCAGCCTGAATCGGTGCATAGTTAATGATGCCCCAAAATAGGCAGTTAAAAAAATTAATTAAAAAAAATCTATGGGGTATTTTGAGCTGAAACTTCACAGACACATTCAGGGGACACCTTAGACTTATATTACATCTTGTAAAAACTGGTTCTAGGGCACCTTTAAAGAATTGGTAATGTTCAAAATGTATTGGCTTAGTAATTGTACAAAGTAATACTGAATAAATGCTGATTTATTAATAAATGCATGAAGTGAACAAATAAATTTAGAAGGTAATTTTTATTTTACAGCAGAGATTGTTTGGAAAATGAATTTTTCCGAAGTCCCTTTTAGGCAGCCATTTCAGTCATGTGAGTGCAGCTATCTCTTTGAATGGGGAAACACCAAATTCTCCAAAGCTTACAATTAAATTTCCTATTTGCGATCACCAATGGAATTACAACTATGGTCTCAAATTTCAAAAACCACAGCATTTTTCAGGCTGGACCAGCCAATGCACACAAGCAGTCCTAAGCACTGACTTAGAAACAGGAGCTTAACGTTGCTACAACAAATATGGTTAGTTGTAGCTGTTAGCCATCCATATTTTTTTTTTTTTTTTTTTTAATAATTCAGCTATGCATTTCATTAGTTTTGTGAACTGGTATCATCAGGCCTCAAAGAAAGAGACTGTTTTAGCATCTGCACAGTGTCGAAAGTGAGCATATTCCCCCCATAAACTGTGTTTAAGCCTCAATTCAAGAAACTTTGGTCCATAAATCTCACTTTGGCTCCGGCCTGGCGCACACCAACGGATCACGATACCTCTTTTATGACTGCTTCGATAGATTCCTGAACATTCCCTTCACGACTTCAAAAGGGATGCGGACACCACGGATCGGGTTGCTACGAGACAGGCCCGCATTCCAAACAGCAATAAAGAGAAAATACACAAACGCACCCACAGACACACACACAAAGACCTACATAAAGACTGTATGCACAAATATGATTGTACCTGCAAATATGAATGTATCTGCCATTGTAGTGGTTGTTGCATGTATGTGTTACTAGTGTAGAAGTGTAGAATTGACTGTAGTAGGTTAGTTTTCATGTTAAACGATAGTATTAGAGTATAAAGTGTATCTTCTTTAGATGATGGGCGACACCTGTCGAGTTTGAACTCTCCGTAAAGCTGTGAGTCCGAGCTATTCACTCATGTATGCTGCATTTCTGTCAAATGCATCGTTCAATTTTTAATAGTACTATGAAGAAAATACACCCGATTTGACATACCATAAATTATGCATATTAATCCGTGAGACAGGACAAAGGAAAGTGGAAAACCGCCAAAATTGCAACGCTATCATTGGCGGACGTTATCAAGAAGGCGTTCTAGTCTGTTGTCTTTAAAACGTACTCGGTTACTAACGTAACCTCGGTTCCCTGAGATACGGAACGAGTACTGCATATGGGAAAAGTCTCCCTTTTTCCCCGTCACTGAAGCCTTTTTCAATAACGCAGTGTAACTGCACCGTCATTGATTCCCTCATAGACAAGTTGTTGAACCAATGGCGGCGCGGCATAGCTGCGCGGCCTATGGCGAGAAAGCGCGCAAACTTTCCCGCCGAAATGGGCGGGGTTAAGGGCTACATAAGCAGGCGTTTCGCCATAGGATTTCAGTGCCAATCGACTGAAGCGACGACTCTGAAGCCGCAGCCTCGTGGCACGGCAAGTAACGCAGTACTCGTTCTGTATCTCAGGGAACCGAGGTTACGTTAGTAACCGAGTACATTCCCTTTCGATACTTCACTCGTACTGCGTATGGGGAACGAATTAAACCGCGCCGTGCCACGGCAGGGAACGAAATAACTTGTTTTGGACGCCGGGAGGGGACCAGGAAAACAAGCAAGAAGGCAAAGCCGCCGTATCCCTTGTTACACTACAAAGGAAATGATTCCTGTAACGGCGTGAGGTGGAACTCGTAAGGGGCCGCCAATCACACTGAAAGAACCCGAGCTTGTAAGGTCGGGACATCAAGATGGTAGAACCTGACAAAAGTGGATGGCGAAGACCAGCCGGCCGCCTCACAGATGTCTTTTATGGAAACTCCGTTGGACCAAACCCATGAGGAAGCCATTCCCCTAGTGGAATGGGCTCTAACTCCTATGGGGCATTCAGCACCCAGAGAGGAGTAACACAGATTAATGGCGTCGACTATCCAACGTGAGAGACGCTGTTTTGAGACCGGAGACCCTCTGGTGCGGCCACCAAAACAAACAAAGAGCTGATCCGACTGCCTGAAAGGCTGAGATCGCTCCACATAGGTCCTCAATGCCCTGACAGGGCAGAGTAATTCCAGCTCTCATTCATCCGTAGAGGAAGGAAGAGCAGAAAGCGAGATGACCTGCGCTCTAAACGGGGTTGAGAGCACTTTGGGAACGTAGCCATGCCTGGGTTTCAGAATGACCTTAGAATCATTAGGTCCCAATTCGAGGCATGCAGGGCTCACAGAGAGGGCCTGCAAATCGCCAACACGCTTGACCGATGCTAGTGCAAGTAGCAGAGCGGTTTTTAGCGTCAGGGACCTGAGGTCAGCTGAACGCAGCGGCTCAAAGGGGTTACCTTTTAGGGCCCTGAGGACCAGAGAAAGGTCCCAAGTGGGCACGGTAAGGGGACGAGGTGGATTTAATCGCCTAGAACCCCTTAAAAAACGGACTACAAGGCCGTTTTGACCCACTGATTGGCCAGCAATAGGAGCATGGAACGCTGCGATGGCTGCCACGTAAACTTTAAGCGTTGAAGGGGTGCGCCCCATATCCTAACGCTCTTGGAGGAAAGACAGTATGAAGGATACGAAGAAGATTGAAGGGCTTTCATCACTGCTAGCATCTCTAGACAGTTGATATGTAGACGGCTTTCCTCGTGACTCCACGAGCCGAAGGCCGGTCTGCCCTCGCACACAGCGCCCCAACCCGAGTTGGAGGCGTCCGTTGAGAGCACCGTCCTTCGTGAGACCGCCTGCAGGGGTACTCCAAGACTGAACCAGGCAGGGTTCAACCAAGGTTTCAGGGCTAGAAGACAGGCCCGATTGACCTTGAGACATAGGCGGCCGTGCCGCCAGGCATTTGGAGGAACCCGGAACTTCAACCAGTACTGCAGAGGCCGCATCCGAAGAAGGCCGAGCTGCAGCACCGGGGAGGCGGAAGCCATCAACCCTAGCAACCTCTGGAAAAGCTTCAGAGGGAGATAGGCTTTGTTCTTGACTGAGGCCGCGAGCTGCTGAATCGCCAGAGCGCGTTCCGCCGAGACTACTGCCGTCATACGGACTGAGTCGAAGACTGCCCCCAGAAGCGAAATTTGCTGGCTGGGGCACAGCACAAGTTGACCCTGAGACCCAGATGCAGATGGCTGAGGAGCACGGATCTGTGGTGTTCCAGCTCGGCTCGCGAACGGGCTAGAATGAGCCAGTCGTCGAGATAATTTAGAACCCGGATTCCCATTTGTCTCAGAGGGGAAAGCGCCGCGTTCATGCACTTGGTGAAAGTGCGAGGAGCCAGAGACAGCCCGAAGGGCAGGACCGTATATTGGTACGCCACCCCCTCGAATGCGAATCTCAAGAATCGTCTGTGATGGGGGGCTATCTGGATGTGAAAATACGCATCCTTCAGGTCCAGCGAGCAGAACCAGTCCTCGGGGCAAATGTGCACGAGGATCTGCTTCAGCGTCAGCATTTTGAACTTCCGTCTCATGAGGGAGCGATTCAAAAGTCTGACCAGAAAGTAGCGGCTGTAAAAGCCTGACTCGCGCTCCGCAGGGGAAACTATTTCCACAGCTCCCTTTCTTAGCAACGTCATAACCTCGGCACGGAGGACGTGAGCGTCGTCCGGGTTCACCGAGGTTTGAAGCACCCCGCCGAAGCGAGGGGGCCGTCGTGCGAATTGGAGCGAGTAGCCCTGAGTTACAATCCCCAGAATCCATTCTGACACACCGGGGATGGCTTGCCAAGCCTCAGCCAGGTTGAATGACATCGGATGACAGGCCGCCGGTGAGGGGGCCGTACATCGAGAGAGGTGGAAGAGGAAATTTGCTCTCTTTTTGATGAAGTAAAATAGTGTTCGCCGTGAAAACGGCGTTTTGAGTGGGCGCAACAGGTGTGGGCCCAGCTACAACATGAAGCATGTTTCCCACGCCCGGAATTAAACGAGGCGGAGGAGAAACTGCACGTAGGAGCTTTTGGGGTGGTCTGGTCACAACGAGACAATCCCCCATCCTCTTCCTTTTTGAAAAATCAGGACATCTTCGGAGTCGCGGGTCCAGCACAATTTTGGGCCGGGGTCCCTGGCGTCTCGGGAGGGGAGGGGGGGGGGGGGGTATGGGGGTGTGGGGGCGCTTTGCAGGGCGTGAGCGCTGGCGGTGCTCCTTAGGCGGCGCTGCCTGGGTGGCGGGTGGCGTTGGCTTGGTCTGCTGAGCCGGCGCAGGTCCTTGAAGGCCGGTGCGTCTATACCGGACTCATCCAGCGTGGAAGACTTGGAATATGGCCATTGTATGGAGCGCGGAGGCAGCCAGAGTAGATGTGGTCCGGCAGGGCTTGGAAGGAAGGGCCCTCTTCGTCTTCCATCCCACAGCCGCGGGAGGACAGAGGTGAGCAGCCACCGCTTCATCCAGGGGTGGCAGATGCTCGTATCCCTTCTCCTCGGCGCCGTCAACGGCGGTGAGGGCAGGGCAATGTGTCGTGTGGAGGCGGGCAGAGTACGGAGCGCGCCACGACTTTGTCAGCTCCTCGTGGACCTCGGGGAAGAAAGGAGCTGAGCGCTGGCGAGGTGCTTGGCGGCGGCCTGGGAGGAACCATTCGTCCAGGCGGCTGTGAGATGGTTCCTCTGGAGGGGCCCACTCGAGGTCCAGCTCTTCCACGGCTCTGGACAGGATGCAGAAGAGTTCGGCATCCATGCCTTGGCCGTGTTCTATGGGCTCCAAAGGAGGTGGGGGAGCGGGATCCTCCGGCTCGCCAGCCCAACCTTCTGCTTCAGAGGCAGCGAGGGACATGGAGTCATCCTGTTCGTCGTCCGATCCTCCAAACGAGACGAGGTCACTTGCATCGGCAGAGGGACACTGCTCGGGTCAGGAGAACAAGACGGGAGAATGTTCCCTTGGAGGAGAGGGCGAGGCACGCGGGGGCTGGGACGGCGTGAGCTCGCTAAACTTCGGCACTGGGTCGCTCTACCCCGCTGTCTCTTCCTTGCCAGCTCGTGGGAGGAAGGAGACTGTGTGACTCTGTGAAGAAGGCGACCCGCGAGTGCAGGGAACCGAGACTCATGCTCTCGCAGTGCGGGCATGAGGCTCCAGCAAGCGTGCCGTCAGCGTGGGACTTGCCCAGGCAAGCGACGCACTCGCTGTGACCATCGTCGTCATGCAGAGGGGCTCTGCATTTGCATCAATGCCGCCGCCGTGATAACGGTGATTGGGGGGCTCTTTTAGATCAGGGGCCGTATTCACAAAACATTTTATCTTACCACTAAGAGTTCTCCTAAATAGCAGTAAAAGTTCTTAGCTAAGAGTTTTCTCTTAAAACCTATTAACAAAGCTGCTGAGACCAACTTTTACTAAGGAATAGACTGAAGTCTTAAGCTAAGAGTAAGGGCGGGGTTGACCTCGTTGCTATGGTGTAAACACACAGTGATTGGCTGATTTTTGACTAATAAAAGTTTTTGTTTCTTTGTTTCTTTCATACACATCTTCTTAATGAGGTGTAGATGTTTTATCAAAATTTATAAATGTCACCGTTACAGAGGTAAGCGCTTGTTTTAGCTGGGCTCCTGACCCTTGACAATTTGACTTTAGTTTTTCTCCAATTGTTGTAACTGTGTTTTTTTAAAGCATTTGATACAATAAAAAATTGTGAAAAAATTAAAGTCTGTTCAAATTGGTTTTGGATGCTTGATTATTGATGATGATATAAACTCATACAGTGGTCTTATTCACAAATCTTTGAAAATTGTGTTATCATTCATCTAGACATAATGCAGGATTATGAAAGTTTTTATCCTTATGCAGAAATTATTCAGACAGTATCATACAGATTCACACAGACATCAAGATTCTGCATATGATCCTCAACAATGATGACAAAATTTTCAGATAAACACTGAACATCACAAAACAAGCTACAAAAAAGATATTTTAGTGACACCATCGCTGAGGATCATACGCTGATTCATGATGTCTGTGTGAGAAACACTGCTCAAAACTCTGCATAATGTATTAAAAAACTAATAAAAAAGGGGGTAAAAACACCTTTAATTAATGCAAAAATGCAATTTAATACACTCAGTTTACATTTTGGTGATGATCAATGAATCAGGACACTCCATGATGATTGCATCACCAGCACAAAACAACCAAATTCATCTGATGAACTAATGTGTTTTGATAACACAGTTAAAGCAGCCAGAGAAAATCAAATGTTAAAAATGGCAAGAATCAAGAGCACATCTAAAGCAAACGCTCTCCTCTATAACGGTGACTTCAAACTTTATTATTTTCTATAAAACACAAACGCAGAAGGCGATGTTCTCGTGACCTTGTTCAACTTTGCCTAAAAGTTCTCTAAAAGTGACAAAAATTCTAAAACTTTACAGAACATTTGGGACATAAAACATCCTCTTTTGGTAATGAAAGTGCTGCAGTTTAAGTTTCCTTATATGATTTTAGGGGGACGTTCCAATTTGGTTAATTTTATGCTCACACAAGAACGTTACAATGAGGATATTTAGGACATTAACTGAACGTTGCTACATGTTTTTTTTTTTTGTTGGTCATTTAATAACGTTCCCGATATGAGTTTAGGGGAACGTTTTATTTTGGTTATTTTATGGTCATGCAAGAACGTTACAAAGAGGACATTTGGGAAGTTAACAGAACGTCCTATAGTGATAGTCCCCTAAACACGTCCTGAATGTTCCTTAAAGGTCCACCAAATAACGTTCCCCAAACCTTAAAAGAACTCCACATCGTTCTTGCATGACCATAAAATAACCAAAATAGAATGTCCCCCTGAAGTCATATCGGGAACGTAATTAAATGATCAACAGAGGACCATGTGGGAACATTCTGTTACTGTCCCAAATCTCCTATTTGTACACTGTAAAATGTAATTTTTTTGTAATTAGTGTAGTTTACTTATAAAGCTTAATTAAACTGTTGGGTTTACATAAAAAAAAAAATTACGGAAACCGATTGCCTTAAATTTAGCAAGTAAGTTAACTCATCATTTTGAATTGATAAAACTAGCTACCACACAGTACAGAGTACTTAGAAATCTTGAGGATTGGTAATTCAATTTTACAAATTGAGTACTTAGTTCAGTCATGTTAAAAATCTTGTTCACATTATGTAGAAACTGCCTTAAATTTCTCAAGCATTTTTACTCAAAGTTGCAGCAATGGACCATACATTTATTTGTATTTATTAAACTGGAGATACTGTTGAAAATAATAAAGTTTGATGTCACCATCATGGTGGAAAGTGTTTGCTTTAGTTGGGCTCTTGACCTTGACTTTTAACATTAGTGTTTCTCTGGCTGTCGTAACTCAGTGTTTGTAAGACACAGCTGTTATGGTGAAAAAAGCCTAGAGAAATACTGGGATTGATCTGTTGGATCTGTACCACTGATTCTTGATGTCTCTGTGTGTCTATATAGTCCAAAATGTTTTTTGACTAACGTATTAAAAATATGATTTCAACAGTGCGCCGTCTCTTGCTATAGTTTCATTGATTATTAAAAACAAATAAGTGACAAACCACACTTTTCACAAAGTATAAACCTCAGGATTAAATCTGTGGGTATTCAACAATATCATCAGGAAAGATGCAACAGATCAATCCCAGTATTTCTCTTGGCTTTTTTCACCATAACAGCTGTGTCTTACAAACACTGAGTTACGACAGCCAGAGAAACACTAATGTTAAAAGTCAAGGTCAAGAGCCCAACTAAAGCAAACACTTTCCACCATGATGGTGACATCAAACTTTATTATTTTCAACAGTATCTCCAGTTTAATAAATACAAATAAATGTATGGTCCATTGTTGCAACAGAGTAAAAAATGCTTGAGAAATTTAAGGCAGTTTCTACATAATGTGAACAAGATTTTTAACATGACTGAACTAAGTACTCAATTTGTAAAATTGAATTACCAATCCTCAAGATTTCTAAGTACTCTGTACTGTGTGGTAGCTAAACCCAACAGTTTAATTAAGCTTTCTAAGTAAACTCAACTAATTACATTTTACAGTGAATACTCAAGATTTCTAAGTACTCTGTACTGTGTGGTAGCTAAACCCAACAGTTTAATGAAGCTTTCTAAGTAAACTCAACTAATTACATTTTACAGTGAATACTCAAGATTTCTAAGTACTCTGTACTGTGTGGTAGCTAGTTTTATCAATTCAAAATAATGAGTTAACTTACTTGCTAAATTTAAGGCAATCGGTTTCCTTAAGTTTTTTATGTAAACCCAACAGTTTAATTAAGCTTTCTAAGTAAACTCAACTAATTACATTTTACAGTGTAACATTCTTTTTTGACCATAGAATAACCAAAAGAGAACACCCCCCTAAAGTTATATAAGGAACCTTGAACTGCAGCACTTTCATTACCAAAAGAAGACATTTAAGGAACGTCCCGAATGTTCTGTAAAGGTTCAGAATTTTCATCACCTTTTGAGAACTTTTAGGGAACGTTGCGCATGGTCCTGAGAATGTTGCCTTCTATGTGGGAGGTTGTCCTGCTAAAAATTTTACGTTCCCAG
This sequence comes from Ancherythroculter nigrocauda, assembly GCA_036281575.1. Classification (NCBI taxonomy): domain Eukaryota; kingdom Metazoa; phylum Chordata; class Actinopteri; order Cypriniformes; family Xenocyprididae; genus Ancherythroculter; species Ancherythroculter nigrocauda. The sequence continues at coordinate 18,274,375 of VTFQ01000009.1, forward strand.
AACATTCTCAGAACGTCCACTGGTATTAAGAACATTGTCTAGTATGTTCAGTTCAGTAATGTTCAGTTTAATGTCCTAAATATCCTCATTGTAACGTTCTTATGTGACCATAAAATAAACCAAATTGGAACGTCCCCCTAAAATCATATAATGAACCTTGAACTGCAGCTCTTTCATAACCAAAAGAGGACGTTTTATGTCCCAAATGTTCTGTAAAATTTGGTTTGTAATAAGTGAAGATGCAGAGATCTAGAGAGATCTGGGGCTGTATTCACAAAACATCTTAAGGCTAAAAGTAGCTCCTAAATTGCCGATTTAGGAGAAACTCTTAAAAATAATGGGCGTGTCAGTCCTAATTTTAGGAGTCCTACATTTTTGCTCTAAGAGTATTTCACAAAGCATTTTAGCGCTAAAACTAGCTCCTAAATCTGTGAAACGTTAGGAGTAGTCAAGAGGACTCCTAAGTCACTAAGACCAAATCACAATCAGTCCTAATCCACACAAAGACACTGAAAACCATTGAGGGAATAGAGGATAGAGCCTTAGGTGCTGAACATTTTCTTCATAAATGCAATAAAATGCAATGCAATAAAAAAAAAATGTAATTTATAGATTTGAATCAGTGCCAAAAATTAATCTTTAACAAATAAATAAATATTGTCTGATTACCTGTGGCAGTGGTTTACATGGGTTCACACTTACAAATAATTGAATAGAGTAAAAAAAAAAATATATATATATATATATATAATATATATATAATCTCATCTGTGTATTTATTCCTCTTCTCGTGCTGATTAGAAAGACCGTTTGAATGTGTTTCTCCCAAACTTTGTTTATAAAACATAATTTGTCGGTTGAATTCTGCATTCTCTTGAGATGAAGACATCCAAGAGGTGGACAATTAACTGGATAGTTTAATTAGTGACACTTAGCCTACATTTTAAAACCTTTATGGCAAAAATATGTCAACATTTTATTTTGACTGTGGGAACATTTTTATTAAAAAAAAACATTTATTTGAATAGGGCAACATTTGTATTTTTAAACCTTTATTTTAATATGGAAACATGACACCTCATTCTACAATATTTCTATGATTAAATCACTGACTCCTCCCCCATCAGCCAATCACTGTGTGTTTACTCCATAGCAACGAGGTCAACCCCGCCCTTACTCTTAGCTTAAGACTTCAGTCTATTCCTTAGTAAAAGTTGGTCTCAGCAGCTTTGTGAATAGGTTTTAAGAGAAAACTCTTAGCTAAGAACTTTTAGGAGAACTCTTAGTGGTAAGATAAAATGTTTTGTGAATACAGCCCCTGATATTGTTTAATGTTGTTTGTACTATCTGAGTTTTGTGTGTCACCATTGTGCTGAAGGGTAGCTCCTGTGCTTCAGTCAGTGATGATCCAGAAGCACAGATGTTCTGCTGCATGTTGCTTTATTTAAAGACAGTAACTGTGTAGTTACTGATGCAGTGATACAGCAGTTACATTTAGCTCATGTGTGTGTTTTTGTCAGCTAATGATTTAATGCAAGAGATTTGCAATTTAAAGAAAAGGTTTCAAAATTTTAATTATGAAAATACCTGTATAGAGCTTTAAGTGAAAATAGTTTTTGTTTGAACAGCCACTTTTATTAGTCAAGTTTTTGACAAGGGCAGCGGGGACGTTCTGAGAACATTTCCAAATAAAGTATGGTTCCCTAAACGTTCAGAGAATGCCTTGAATGTTCCCTGAAGGTCCACCAAATAATGTCCCCCAAAACTTAAAAGAACTCCACCTCGTGATCGTCTGTGAACATAATGGGAACGTTACTCAACACCAGTGGGGACGTTCTGAGAATGTTCTGGGAACGTAAAATTTCTAGCGGGGTAGTGACTTAGGAGTCCTCTTGACTACTCCTAACGTTTCACAGATTTAGGAGCTAGTTTTAGCGCTAAAATGCTTTGTGAAATACTCTTAGAGCAAAAATTTAGGAGTCCTAAAATTAGGACTGACACACCCATTATTTTTAAGAGTTTCTCCTAAATTGGCAAGTTAGGAGCTACTTTTAGCCTTAAGATGTTTTGTGAATACGGCCCCTGAAGCTCTGATGGAGTGGTGAAAACTGCTGTTTATGCTCTTTTAGAGCGGCAATAAGCCGCGGAGAAGCTCTCAGGAAGGCGCGCCGGATGGCGGCAGGAGACACGCTAGGAAGCGGCCGGAAGCGGGAAGCGGGAGGCGGCGACTCGAGGACAGCGCTACGGGCTGCAGTCAGCGAGGACGCCGTCTCCGACTGGCGAGTCCAGCTGAGTCCGCTGCGGGAGCCTCTTCTGACGGCGGCGAGAGCTTCTTGAAGGTGGCGAGCTTCTTCGGCTTCAGGCGGAGATCAGCGAGGAGAAGTAGAAGTCGTCGCTGAAGGAGAAAGCACTGAAATCCTATGGCGAAACGCCTGGTTATATAGCCCTTAACCCCGCCCATTTCGGCGGGAAAGTTCGCGCTCTTTCTCGCCATAGGCCGCGAAGCTATGCCGCGCCGCCATTGGTTCAACAACTTGTCTATGAGTGAACCAATGATGGTGCAGTTACACTGCGTTATTGAAAAAGGCTTCAGTGACGGGGGAAAAGGGAGATTTTTCCCATATGCAGTACGAGTGAAGTATCGAAAGAGAACACCATGACACGTGTCTCTTGGTTGCACAAGTTTTCCTGTCGTCAAGCTTTCGACGCTCCATCCCCGGAGTCCAACTCGCTTCATTTTCCGGTCATAATTACTCAGTTTAAACCCTCGTTCGAAAAACCCACCGGAGAAACAACCTCCTGATGAAGGACCATCACCAAACTGAGCGCTCCGAAACTCTAAACCACGCACTGAACCAAATGCAAGTATTAACTTAAAGATTTTATATATACACTGAGTTTCCTTGTTGGCTCTCAAAAGGGTTTTACTGCTGGTTGTAATTTGCCATTCTTTGATCATCTCTCTCCTGCCTTTACTTTCACTTTATATATATATATTTGTGTTTACTTGTGTACATTTAGCCGTATAACCTGTGTATTACCCGTTTCGTATATTAAACACATTGTATTCATGCTTGTTTGTTCTTTGCTCATTCAACAAAACCAGGTCACTTTAACATTTTTCGATCGCTTTATGCTTTAATGCTATAATAGGAAGTTATTCTTGTGGCCAAAGAATAACTCCGTTTATAATAGTCTGAGAAGTTAACTTTTTGCTGAACATAGTTTTTTGGGTCGGTATATGCATCATCATAAATCAAAGCTTTATGATTTACCATATTCATATATCTAACCCATAAGTTGATTAATAACTGTACAACCGCTACACTGTGTAAGTGAAAACCAACCATGTTTCATAGTGATATCTTCAAAGGTAAGCGTGCACAGGGTGGAAAGCAATTGCCCTAATCGGTTTGAGGTTGTAAGGGCATCCCTATGGCTCTACAGCAAAACAGATGCAAAAGTAATATTGGTGTCTGTGAAAGTCACTTTACACATTATGTCTGCACCTTCAAATCAAGACACCTGTATATTGAATTCTTTGCACGCAAATCAAAACATGCAGCTTTTCACAGAGCTGCAAATATAAAACAATTTAAAATTACTTTCAAAAAGCATTTCACAGACCAAGGAACTACAAATCTAATATGAAAATGTACAGAAGCCAGACTGCCAAACTTGAACCACTTTTATTTAGCATATAGAACTCAGACTCACAAAAACCAATTTCTGTTCTCAGTAGCCTAATAAAAGAAAAGCTGTACCTCAAGTACTAACACATTAAACAAAACATTCTTCAAATAAACTGAGCATGTCAGCACAGTATTTGCAAGTTTATATTTAAAAAAAAAAAAAAAAAAAAAAAAAAATTGTTTTTTTTTTTTTTAAATACACATCAACAAACCACCTTTGTAGTTGGCCGGACACGGAACAGATCTCGCAGGTTTACTTCAGGATCAACATGGTGTGGGATTTTACGTTCATTAAACAGGCCTGTCAGATCAGCTTCTAGTTTGGCCCTCTGAGTGAGGTTCATGCGTAGTGAAAAAAGCGAGTGAAGGTCTTCAAAGAGAGGACGTCGATTTCGCCCTTCCAACCGCTTCTGCCAACTCTTGCTGCTGCGCTTATGTGGGTGCTAAACAAAAACAAGTATTAAAAACAGTGGGTTAATGGAGAGAAAAAAAAAAAAAAAAAAAAAGGAAAAAAAAAAAAAAAAAAAAGCACTGTACATTATATATGAAAGCAACACGATGTGTCAATGTGGTAATCTACAGCATGCAATACATGCTGTTGAAGTTCAAGCAGCTTTTAACCCATAATACTCCTTTAAAGGGACATAACTACCTTGAGTTTGGCCACATCAGGTTCATGACGCAACATGTGGCGGACAAGGCTTTCCTGTAGAAACAGCACAGATAAGGTAGGGGTTACTAGCACAATATTTAACACAGAGGCCCTACAAGTAAACTTTAATATGAAATCAACTTGAGTTGTGAATTGCAGTAGTTTAATTTTGGTCCTGGGGACCCCCTTTCCAGTTAATATTTCAACTACAGGTCAGCTGCATCTGATGCTGCAGAGATCAATTTCTTCAAAAAGAATAGACAAGAACATTCTACCTATACATCCACATTCCTCAAAAAAAAAAAAAAAAAAAAAAAAAAAAAAAAAAAAAAACACAACCAACTCACGCGCATGGCAAAAGTCTTGCTGCAGTCAGGGAAGGAACAGCCGTGTGAGAGAAGCTGCAGATGGACCTTTCGAATATGGTGCTGCAGGTTGAAGGTTGTGGAAAAGTACGCTTGGCAACCTTGACTGGGACATAGCAAAACTGGCTTCTGCAACGCATGTGTCCGCTTGTGCCTCCTCAAGGCATCACGTTTCCGAAATGCCTTTTTACATACCATACAGGAGAATGATGCTGTTGACAAAATTTGTTTACTTTTGAGCTTTTGTGTAAACCATTACAGGCACAAAGAGCATGCATAGCACTTGTGTACTTGAAAGGTACTGGCAGTTTACATCCAATAAACACGAATGTTTGCACTGGTTTACCTGGGTGACTCGCCATGTGTTTCCGTAAATTCCTCCAGGTGTGCACACTGATGGGGCATTCAGCATAAAGACAGCGATAACCTGAAAAGGTGGCCATTGTAAAACTGTGTTGGATGAAGTAGTCTCTGTCTGGCAGAGTTGTTTGAGTAATTGTACTTCATTACAGTACCAATAGAGTAACCTACTATTGAAAATAAATAACACAATAAGTTTAGTTTAACAACCTTCAAAAGGCAGAAACAGCACATTGTCAAAATGGAGTTGGGCCAAACCCAGATAGTCCAGGTCACAACCATTTTGATTTAGAGAACTCTTCAATAAAAAGCCATTTTATTTAAGCTCTAGTATTGCCATATTTACAGTGTCTCGCCTCAGTAGCACGGTCAGGAAATTAAATTTCAGATGCTTTGGAGTTGAGACTTAAAGTTTGTACATCAAGCTATATAGAGAATTCCCTTCAGTGCATTTGTTTTTAATTACTGAAACTGACAACACCCATACTTGCCATAGAAACATCAAGTAAATAAACAATGGATATTAAGTTAATGCCAAGAAAAGAAAGAATTGATGAATCCTCACCTGTATGTCTTCTATCATGAGCTTTCCGCGCAATATGGGACTCAAACCTCATTCCACAGCCGCTTTTCAAGCATCTTGGGTGGGGGGAGAGAGAGAGAGAAGTAATATTTCCTCCATATTTTACTTTCAGCGGTCAGTTATAAAGGGTTATAATTGTATTATAAAAACACTTTTAGGCTGCAGACGCACCTGAAACTTGAAGTACCGTGCGTCGCCAGGTGCAGTTTTAACGCTCGCCGTTTCCTGAACGTCTTTGCGCAATGAGGCTCTTTACACTGGGGAAACAGACTCCGTCTGATTAAGCTTAACTTGTTCCGCGAAAAGCTAAATGCGGCAAGAGCCAGTAAATTAAATGATGGAGAGAGAAAATGGGAGTCAAACCTTGAAGTAATCGAGTTTTTCACTGTGCGCGTAACGCACGTGCCTCTTAAGTTTATCTGCAGCATAGAAGTTTTTGCCACATGCATCAGCAGTGCACCTGCTCAATGATAAACAACATTTCCAAAAGCAAAGAAAAAAGGAAAAATCGTTAGTCCATACATAGTAGGCCTGTACATCAAGAATCTTCATTAATTTCTAAACTGGCCACAATCTCTTTAAGTTCCATCATACCATTATTTTAGCATTTTGTGGTCGACTTTAGTCATGTACTTTAAGGGAACACTTTTTAAACGTAGCCTACAAATAAAACAACCTTTTAAATTAATACGATGCCATAACTTAATTAAAAGTTAGAAAATGTTTACCCAAATAGGTTACCCAGAGTATCTAACATGTGCCTATACAGGTCTAACGACAGGACACGCCTGGCAAAAAAGACCACACACAATTATCTTATTTATTTTTCTTATTTTATTTTAACGTGATCGTATTTAATAACCATATTACTTTAAGTTTTTCACGCCGCTGTGTACTGAAGCATGCCGACTCAGGTGCGATTTACGGGTAAAACTGCGTCCACATTCCGCAAATACACACTTGTGAGGTCGCTAAAGAGAACAGAAAGAAGAGGAGTCTGATCATAAATACAGAGCACAGAGTTAATGTTGTTTTTAAACACTTGTGTGTATTATGACTCACCGCACCAGTGTGCACAGTCTCGTGCTCCTGCAGACGCCATTGCCGAGTGAATGTCGCGCCACATTCAGCAAAAGAGCAGTTAAACAACTGCAGTCGCGGCACAGCATCCTCTTTCCTAACCACCTGTGTGGTCATCATTTTACAAACGTGCTTGCATCTGTACCAATGCGTTCTACTGTGCTTTGTGTGTGCGTTCGTATTATTAATTGCTTGATGACCGTCTCGGCTTTAAGCTATTTACACTCCTGCCACCTGCAAATGGTTGCGCTAATGATGTTTGGTAATAATAAGGGAGAGTTAATGAGAGCACACCTGGGGCCTGTATGATGATGGTAGTTGAACAAACTCGGGGTAATAGGATTAGTTTCGAGTTGACAAAACCAAACCACTCCAATCCGGCTTTGTTGGTACCATGATGCTTATCATCAGCTTTCTCTGTCAACTCAGGCTTTGTTGGTACCATGATGCTTATCATCAACTTTCTCTGTCAACTCAGGCTTTGATCCTGAGTTTGTGGACCGCGTGCACATGAATGTGTGACATCAGTGGTGAACAGCCAATCATATGCCTTGCAACGGAGAGAAACTATGATTCACTTCTTACGAGAGAGCCAGCGCGATTCAAAACTCTTTTGCTGAAGGTTAAGAGATTGAAAAAAATGAAGAACTTAAACTCATTTACACTGACAAAAATATTTGTCAATGAAAGAGGACAAATAAAAGAAATGATCTTGCTCTATCAGTGCAAGTGAAACTTGTAAAGTTAGTTTATTTAGTTGATAATATATAGTGATAGAGACATGTAAGGTCACATGTTCATATTAAAGTTTATTTACAGCTTAATTATATTACATATGATCCGTATATTAATACTCATAGAAACTAAATAATTAATAACTGTTGAACTAAAATCGCTTGTGTCATGGAGTAATAATAATATATTATTGAATTATTATATAAATCATAAAATAATATATTAAGTAATTATCATTAAAGCCAGACAATTTCATTGTTTAATTTAATTTAATTTTTTTTTTTTTTTCTAAATAGTTACCTTTGATTTGGAGGAAGAGAAACTGGGGGAGTGACTTTGGATGTGTCAGTTCATTTAGCTCACATCTCATTGGCCCAATTTCAGTTTGAGATCTCTTATCCAGAACATAACCTGCCCCGGAGCAGGTTAGCTGTGGAGGGTAAGTTGCTATGGCGATGAACACCGCTAAAAGCCAAGTCACTTTCATGGTACCTAAAACCCAGGATTGGTGCAAACTAATCTGAAACTTACCTGGCTAGCCAGTTAATCCGGCTTCATGGTACAGGCCCCCGATTTCAAATACAAAATAGTATTTTGTAATTTGTATTTGATAGGGTTGATGAAAATGGCTTCGTATTTTGTATCAAAATGCTTTAGTGTTTTGTATTTTTGTATTTTTAAAATACTGTAAAATACTTTGTAAGAAGTCTACATGATGACATCATAAAATTGTGGCCTCTGATTGGTGCCTACTCAGTAGTTTGCAGAGACTTGTTGAGATCAGAACAGAAAATAGATCCATATGGAAGAAGGTGGTCAGGGTAAGAAACGTGCAGGCTGCCAGCTTTCTATCAATTTTTGCATAAATTGCTATAATTTTTAACAGTTCATGTTAAGTTTTGGTGTTCATTTTGGTAGCCTAGGATAAATAATTTACCAATTTACATAATGTTCTTGAAAACTATTATACCGAGCAGCAGCTCCCTATATTTATGATTAACAATCAAATGATTAATTAGTTAGAAAAAAGTTGCTATGAATACAGGTGCCATCAATGACTTGTTTGTCATTGAGTCAGTGTTGCTGATGCAAAATAGGCCCTTCGTTACCAAACACACACAGTAACTAAATTAGGAAACTGTTGGTTACATTACAACTAACCTTCGTCTTTGAGATCACAGGGATATGTTAATATTTGATCATTTATAAGTGATATATAATTGTTCTTGTAGGCTGGAAATTAAAAACACCTCATATTAGGCGCATAGACCTAAATGTAGGGAAATAGTCAGGCTGAAAGAGAAAATCTCAGAATTAGAGACACGCATCCAAACCTTAATCCAGGATAGTAAGAATGCAAGGGCTTCAGATAATGTTTTGGATGCGACTAGCTTAGTGAACTCTGTACATTGTTCGGTTCTGGCCAGTGGCGTAGCAAGTCAGCCCCGGGCCCATATGCAATTTTTTTTTACGGGCCCCCCTTGTTTTTTTCTTTGGGTCTTATGCGAAGAGTCCCAGGACTTTAACATAAATTAGATATTATCACTAACATGCAGACAGAAATGGTAAAAGCATTTATGAAAAAACGGCTTTTCAACACAGTCTACGTTTGAATTTGGCCGATACGACTCTTGCTTTGGAATTTCAGAATGATCATAGCATCATTTCAGATGCGATGAGTTCGAAGATTATTCCAATTATGAATGAATTAATCTGTCTTTTTTAATGCACGTTTTATTCCTAATAAATTTACTACAAGTTTCTTCTCTAAATATTTTTCCATCACGCTTTATGTGCATTTTATTCAATTCAATTCACAATTATTTGTATAGCGCTTTTCACGATACATATCATTTTATTTCGTTGAATAAAGAGTATCCACCCCAACAAGTGTACGAGTTACATTTATTCACATCTTGTGCAGTATCTTCAAATGTGCAGACGTAGATGTTTTTTCAGAAAACCAATATGACTCATTTAAAATTCTGTACTACTGACATTACTGCATGCATAAGTTTTCAGAAAGCGAATACTGGTCAAATACAATCATCGCTAAGACATGGCATTGGCCATTTTATGGTCCATTTATTAAGATTCTTAATGATTTTCAGTACATTTAACATAGATAGACTATAGAAAGTTATTGACAAAATTATTTCTACTATACTTCATTTTTCTGAACATGTACACGGGTTCTTTCTCGCGCACAGACGCGCGTGCGAGCTTTTGAAAGTATTTAGCTGCAGAAAGACGCGTTCGGCGTGTGCGCTGCGCATTATTTAGTGGACTTTTGTTTTCAAGCACTCAATTCACTCTCGCATGGGCAGTTGTACAGTACACACACATTGTCCGTGCCATCACAAAAATTAGGCTGCATGTGGATGGGTAGTGCGGTCATCCGCAAACACTCCTAATGACGAAAATTTCATGATGCGGGCGGTGCGCGGACGCCCTAAGTATAGTCTACTTTGGGGTAGGCCATATCGGGCCCCCAATCCGCCCGGGCCCATATGCACGTGCATACCTTGCATGCCCAGACGCTACGCCACTGGTTCCGGCTGTAGAGCCCGCGCAGCAGGGCAATTCGGTGAAAACACGACTCTTGCGTTCCAATAAGAACATCAAACAGGTTCTCCTCACTTAGTGACGCTCCCACTGAGAATCCTGTTGAAAGTGCCCTAGTTATTGGCGATTCTATTACACGGAACGTGAAAATAGAGACACCAGCCACCATAGTCACATGTTTGCCAAGAGCCAGAGCACCTGACATCAAAGCAAATTTAAAAGTGCTGGCTAATGCTAATCGTAAATACTCTAAAATTATAATTCACGTCGGCACTAATGATGTTCAACTTCGCCTGTCGGAGATCACTAAAATTAACATTAAAGAGGTGTGTGAATTCGCAAGTACAATGTCAGAAAAAGTAATTTGCTCTGGCCCTCTTCCTGTTTGTCGGAGTGATGAGATAGTTCGCAGATTACCATCACTCAATGGCTGGCTGTCTAAGTGGTGTCCGCAGAATAATATAGGTTTCATAGACAATTGGTAAAGTTTTTGGGGCAGACCTGACCTGTTGAAAAGAGATGGTATTCATCCCTCCTGGGATGGTGCTGCTCTTCTCTCTAGTAATATGGCATATAGTCTTAGAGCTGAAACATGACAAACTGGGGCCCAGGTCAGGAAGCAGACAGACTGGCTAAACCAACTGTCTCCTAGCTGCCTCATGTCCAAAGACTATAGAATAATACAAGACGTGTCACTCGTATTGTTTTGAATGTGAGAAAGTGTAACGCGCAATATGGCGGAATAAGTCCCGCCTTCTAAATAAGAGCCGATCGCCGACTGGTAAAGTCATCGCGTCACTTTAGCGGCCGTTAGAATCACCGGTTTCTATAGAAACAGTCAGACGCACATTTAGGTCTGCGCATGCACATTAGCTTGATCCAGCCTGAAAAATATTTTTTTTTGTCATGATTCGAGCGTTTAGAAACTAAATTTATGAGCCGGTTGTTGTTAGATTTCATTGGTGATTTCAAATATGAAATTTAATCATAAGGTTGGCAAACAGTTTTGGAGAATTTGATGTTTCCCCATTCAAAGAGATTGCATGATGCCCAGGATGCCCGAGAGGTGTTTCAAAGATGGCCGCCGAGTGAAATGACTTGTCAATTCCGATTTTTTCCTCCCATATGGCACAGAAAAAAACTAGTATAGGATGGCGGATTCAAGCCCATGAAGCTGTGAATATCTACCCGTACCCAAGTATTATTCAACTCACGCTTCCAGCGGAGCTGCGTACGTATACTGTCATGAAGAATTTGTATTATTTTTAAGTAGGGATGTAACTATTGCATTAAAAGGGTTTCTATATGAATTCATGTCAATAAATTAAGCTCAATGTACCATTGAAATTGATTTGTGATGTCATATAGGCTATTTTTGGTAGGTTTCGCCAAGTACAGTGTAAAAAGGAGACATCCGATACAGGTCACTTTTAAAAGAAATGTAAGCACGTCATCCAAAAAAATCGGATATGGTCAAAAGATCGGATCTGTGCATTAAGACTTGCAGTGTAAATGCGGCCTTAAAGGGACTTTGCTCATGTCACAGAAGTCAGATAATTCCCAACACATAGAAACTCTTATACCTAGATATTATCACATAGAGACTGTGTCTGTACCCCGAATTAGTAAAAACAAAAACTTCCACACCCATTTAAGGGTAAAAATTTAATTGATGTTCAACAAATAAAAATAGACATAATACTGATAAACAAATGATAAAGGTTGGGTTGTTAAATATTAGACCCCTTTCTTCAAAAGCACTTATTGTAAATGATATTATCACAGACAATAATCTAGATTTGCTGTGTTTGACAGAAACTTGGCTAAAACCGTACAATTACATTACTTTAAATGAGTCTAGCCCTCAAGGATACGATTATCGACACACTCCTCATCAGAAAGGCAAAGGGGGAGGTGTTGCTGTAATTTCTAGTAATATTTACAGTATTAGTCAAAAGTCTTTCAAATATAATTCCTTCGAAGTGATGGTACTTTATGTAATGTTATGTAAGTTGACATTTGTGCTGGCTACTGTATACAGGCCACCAGGACACCATACAGACTTTATCAAAAAATTTGCTGATTTTCTATCAGAGTTAGTACTAGCTGCAAATAAAGTCCTTGTTGTTGGTGATTTTAATATCCATGCAGACAATGAAAAAGATGCATTGGGACTTCTGGCATGGCGCAGACGCGGTCGGCAGCATAAGTTAGAGGCTCCCAGATGGTCTTACTCCCCCGAAATAAATACTGGTTATCCAGATAGGAAAAGTTGTCATTTATAGCATGAGAGGGGGAAACAGGAGAATGACAAAAGGAAAATCGCAACAAAACCCGAAGATAGACGATAAATCCCTGATTGAAAGTGGAGATACTGGCGACGGTGCTAGCAAGCAAGCTGACCACGAGGGTATGGACGCTATCCAGGCTAACATTATTTCCGAGATAAAGGCGGTCTGTTTGGACTTGAAAAAAGAATTTATCGAAACAATGGGGCCACTAAAGAGGAACTGGTGGACTTCAGGGAAGATGTTAGCCAGAAGCTAAGTGCTATCGTTACAGATTTAAAAGAAATAACCGACAGAGTCGAGGAGAGGGAGCAGAGAGTGGCTGACATGGAGGAGCAGGGTGCAGAAAACAGTGAGTTGCTCTCCCACACTTTGGAGCTCCAAGACAAATTACAAGCTCGGCTGACAGACTTGGAGTCGCGTTCACGCAGAAACAACATACGCATCCATGGAATCCCAGAGGGGGCCGAGAGAGACAATTTACAGGAGTTCTTAGAGACATTCATTAAAGCGGAGCTGTCCCTCCCCGATGTCACCCTCGCTAAACAATGCTGTCACTGATCCCTTGGAGCCAAACCACCGCAAGGTGCTAACCCGAGGTCTATGGTTGTCTATTTCCTGGAGTATAAAACCAAAGAGCTGGTGCTCCGCACTGCCTGGAAAAAGAATAACATCCAATGCGACGGAAAAAGAGTGTTCTTCGAGCAAGACTACCTAACCGAAATAGTTATGAAAAGAAAGGCTTACTCCACCATCAGAAAGGCACTTAAAGAACAGGGGCTCCGTTTTCAGACTCTTCTTCCAGCAAAACTTAGAGTGTTTCTTGACACCGGTGCAGTTATCTACAACAGCGCGTCAGAAGCAATGGATGACCTGAAGAAAAGGGGATTGATGCCGAACGGCGGGGCCGGGACCCCAGCGGAAGACTGTGCTACACCCGCGACGAGACGGAGACAACCTTCCTGGGAAACGGCAGGTGGTACATCACATCGTCACCGGGAGGCACACATGAGACACATCCAGGAGAAACTAAAGGGATTTCGATGCAACAAATGAGTAACTGAGTAACTTTTGAATAGACCGCCCGGTAAGAGTGTAGCCTATCATATGTCTCCATCGGTCCGTATTTCCAGGAACTAATATGAGACCAGGTGAACTTTCCTATTCATATAAGTTTGAGAAATTGAAATTGACCACATTTGGGAATTTATGCCTGTTTTTATGTAGTCATAGATTTTGGTCCACACTTAGAGGGGCCCCTTCCAGATGTAGGGCTTCCCCTCTAGTTTTGGAAGTAGAATTCATACTTCAGAGATGGAAGTCATTAATGTTAAGCATTTGTGTTTATGTATTAAGTTTCATTTTGTTTCACAGACAGACGTTCATTTGTTCAGGCCTTCTAGGGATGCTTAAACATCTTGGTAAACATTTTTACTTTCATATTGACTGAAATGCCTCATCAAAAATACAGAATAATCACACTTAATGTAAACGGATTACATAATCCTATAAAAAGAAGTAAAGTAATCGCAAAATTAAAAGGGAAAAACAAAGCATCATTTTTTGGCAAGAAACACATCTTTCGAATATTAAACATGAAAAGTTGCAGAAAATGGGTTTCCAAAATTCATATTACTCCTTCTTTGAAGGAGGAAGTGCGAGGGGGGTAGCTATACTAATTTCAAATAATGTAAATTTCCAGTTCTCCTCACAAATTACTGACAAGGAAGGGCGATACTTAATGGTCAAAGGCTTTATCGACCACAAAGAAGTTACATTAATGAATGTCTATAGACCACCAGGACATGATAAACAGCTGATCAAGAAAGTTTCTTATATGATCTCTACGGAAACATCAGGTGTATTGATTTGTGGAACATCCAGCTACAGCAATCCGTGGACTACTCAAATACAACAAAAAATATAAGACCTGAAACGCTATATGTAAAAAAAAAAGAAATCGGAATGATAGACATATGGAGGGAACTGCACCCATATGATAAACAATTTACTTTTTTCTCCCACCCTCACTCTGCATACTAGCCTTCTGAATGATCCCCAGTGTCAAAAATATATAAAGACAGAATTTAAAGATTATATGACCCATAATGACAACGGAGCAGTGTCTCCTAGCACATTATGGGATGCTGCAAAAGCTGTTATTAGAGGTAAACTCATGATGTGGTCGGCCCAAAAGAAAAAGGAAAAAGAGAGACAAATTAAAGACCTGATTGAAAAATTAAAATCACTAGAAAGTAAACATATGGAGTATAATGACACCAGTATTCTAAATGACATAACGGAGACTAAATGAACCTTAAACAACCTATATGAAAATCAAGTAGAGAAGAGAGCTAAACTAATTAAACAAAATTTCTATGAAAATGGCCCTAAATCTAAAAAACTACTTGCATGGAGAATACGGAAACAACAGGTTGAGAGATTTATGCATAAAGTGAGGGACCCCAGGACCAATGAGATGTATCATAATTTGGAAGACATACAAAATGCCTTTGAAATGTATTACACAAAATTATATGCTCAGCCTCGAACAACTGAGTCATCTGTTATATCATCCTTTCTAACATCTTTGGACTTACCATCTATAGGGACAGAGCAAAACAAGATAACTCAGGAGATAACAGATGATGAGATAAACAAGGCAATATCAAGATTAAAAACAAATAA
This sequence comes from Ancherythroculter nigrocauda, assembly GCA_036281575.1. Taxonomy (NCBI): domain Eukaryota; kingdom Metazoa; phylum Chordata; class Actinopteri; order Cypriniformes; family Xenocyprididae; genus Ancherythroculter; species Ancherythroculter nigrocauda. The sequence continues at coordinate 18,289,383 of VTFQ01000009.1, forward strand.
AATGCCAGGTGCAGATGGGTACCCATCAGAATGGTACAAAACCATCAGGAAAACAATAACACCAATGCTAAAGGATTGTTTTAACTATGTTCTGGGAGGTGGCGAGACCCTGGTATCCTGGAGACAAGCAGTAATCTCAGTGATTCCTAAAATGGGTAAAAACAAAAACAGACTGCAGCTCCTATAGACCTACAGTTGTGGCCAGAATTATTGGCACCCTTCATAAATATGATCAAAGATGACTCTAAAAATAAATCTGCATTGATTATCCTTTTGATCTTTAATTCATAAAATTAGAAAAAATCTAACCTTTCATTGAAGGAAAAGAATTGAAAGTGGGGGGAAAATAACATTAAGATATAAATGTTTTTCTCCAAAACACGTTGGCCACAATTATTGGCACCCCTAGAATTTTTTATGAGTAAAATATCTCTGAAGTATATTCCCATTCATATTTACATTTTTTTTTAGCTCACCAGGGTGATCATGAACATGAAATTGTCCAGCCATGACTTCCTGTTCCACAGGAGTATAAACATGAGGAAACACAAAGGCCAAATTCCCTTAATCATTCATCAAAATGAGAAAAAACAAAGAATATAGTTCTGATGTGCAGCAAAAAATTGTTGAGCTTCACAAAATAGAAAGTGGCTGTAAGAAAATACCTAAAGTATTGAAAATCCCCATTTCCACCATCAGGGCAATAATTAAGAAGTTCCAATCAACTAAAGATGTTACAAATCTGCCTGGAAGAGGATGTGTGTCTAAATCGTCCTAATGCGCGGTGAGGAGGAAAGTTTGAGTGGACAAAGACTCTCCAAGGTTCACAGCTGGAGAATTGCAGAGATTAGTTGAGTCTTGAAACTTAGAAAGCCTAAAAAAAATATCAAAAGCACCTACATCCCCACAAGTTGTTTGGGAGGGTTTCAAGAAAAATCCTCTGCTCTCATCCAGAAACAATCTCCAGCATATTCAGTTGTCAGACAAGACTGGAACTTCAAATGGGACCAGCTTCTATGGTCAGATGAAACTAAAAGAAGAGCTTTTTGGCAGCAAACCCACCAGATGGGTTTGGTGCACACATGGATAAAAAGTGCCCCATGCCCACGGTTAAATATACTGCTGGATCTTTAATGTTGTGGGCTTATTTTTGTGCTGGAGGTCCTGGACATCTTGTTCAGATATTTCGTATCATGGATTCTATCAAATACCAACAGATAAAAAATCAAAACCTGACCACTTCTGCTAGAAATCTTATAATGGGCTGTGGTTGGATCATCTTTCAGGACAATGATCCAAAACAAACATCAAAACCAGCACAAAAATGTGTCACTGAGCACAAAATGAAGCTTCTGACATGGCCATCCCAGTTCCCTGACCTGAACCCTAAAGAAAATGGGTCTCATTCATGAAACACAGAACGAATTTTTGTTTAAATCGTGTGTAAAGCGGTTCTGGCGTAAATTTTCGGATTCATTAAAATGTTCGTATTTTCCAAATGTTAGTTGGTACGAAAGAAATCTACACCTGCTCCCAGCCACGTGTAAATAGTGCGTTTAACATCCGAACGTTTTGCTCATTAATAAGGCTGCATTTTAATTCACCTTAATAAGGTACATTACACAGCATTTTGAAAAAAATATTATATATAGTAATTACATACGTTTTTTCTTTTTACTTTTATTGTGAGAGCCAGTAATAGCATCTGCAAACGGAGCACTTTAATCAAATAATTAATTGATTTCAATAGGGCTGGGCAAACTAATGGCCCCTTAATTGTTACGGCAATTGTTACCTATAAAATGGCCAAAATCCTTCGTTTGGTGTCATAATATGATGCCCATATATGGTTGTCAGTCGGATTTAATGGGTGGGATTTATAGTAATTGAGAATGAGCATGCACGCGCGTCCCATTTACGACTGATTGGAATTCATTAACACACACACACATTTCACTATCACTTCTGACGTTTACGAAGTATTTGTGAATCAGGAGAAGAGTTTTCGGGAAGGTCTCTTTACGCGCAAATCACTCACATATTTACTCATATATTTACGAATGTTTCATGAATAAGACCCAATGAGTGGAGTGAACTGAAGAGAAGAAGCACCAACATGGAGCTGGGAATCTGAAGGATCTGGAGAGATTCTGTATGAAGGAATGATCTCTGATCTCTTCTCAGGTGTTCTCCAAACTCATCAGGCATTATAGAAGAAGACTCAGAGCTGTTCTCTTTGCAAAAGGAGGTTGCAAAAAGAATTGAATAAAAGGGTGCCAATAATTGTGGTCAACGTGTTTTGGAGAAAAAGATTTATTTCATAATGTTATTTCCTCCCCACTTTCAATTCTTTTCCTTCAATGAAAGGTTAGATTTTTGCTCATTTTATAAATTAAAGATCAAAAGGATAAACAATGCAGATTTATTTTTAGAGTCATCTTTGATCATATTTATGAAGGGTGCCATTAATTCTGGCCACAACTGTATATCAGTTTTAAACATTGATTATAGATTATATGCGTCAATACTTGCAAAACGATTGGAAAACATAATCCCGGATTTAATAGACACAGACCAGACAGGCTTTGTAAAAAACAGGCAAACCCAAGACAATGTGAGACGGGCTCTCCACCTCATTGACCATATGAAAAACTGATATGGAATCTGTAGTTATAAGTCTTGATGCCGAAAAGGCTTTTGACTCTGTCCGATGGGAATATTTATATTTGGTCCTTAGCTGCTTTGGTTTTAATGACCAGGTAAATAGATGTTTGAATTCCCTATACTCCTCTCCTATGGCTAGAATTAAAATAAATGGGGACTTATCCAAAACAATATTTCTTGAAAGGGGGTGTCGACAGGGATGCCCCCTCAGTCATACAACATAAGATATGACACTTACCAGTCCTAATGCAAGTTTGCCTAAATTATGATCTCTTCTTAAAGGTGCCCTAGATTGTTTTTTTACAAGATGTAATATAAGTCCTAGGTGTCCCCTGAATGTGTCTGTGAAGTTTCAGCTCAAAATACCCCATAGATTTTTTTTTATTAATTTTTTTAGCTGCCTATTTTGGGGCATCATTAACTATGCACTGATTTTTTCAGCACGGCCCCTTTAAGAGATGCGTTCCCTCTGCCCCACGAGCTCTCGACTATATATACATCGCATAAACAAAGTTTACACAGCTAATATAACCCTCAAATGGATCTTTACAAGATGTTCGTCATGCATGCTGTATGCATGCTTCAAATTATGTGAGTAAAGTATTTATTTAGATGGTTACGTTTGATTTTGTGTGGGTTTGAGGCTATGCTCTGTGGCTAAAGCTAACATTACACACTGTTGGAGAGATTTATAAAGAATGAAGTTGTGTTTATGCATTATACAGACTGCACGTGTTTAAAAATGAAAATAGCAATGACTCTCGTCTCCGTGAATACAGTAAGAAACGATGGTAACTTTAACCACATTTAACAGTATATTAGCAACATGCTAATGAAACATTTAGAAAGACAATTTACAAATATCACTAAAAATATCATGATATCATGGATCATGTCAGTTATTATTGCTCCATCTGCCATTTTTCGCTGTTGTTCTTGCTTGCTTACCTTGTCTGTGCACAGATCCAGCCGTTAATACTGCCTTTCCTTGTCTAATGCGTCGAATGGGCTGGCATTATGCAAATATTGGGGTCATACATATTAATGATCCCGACTGTTACGTAACAGTCGGTGTTATGTTGAGATCCGAGTGTTTTCTGGAAGTCTTTTAAACAAATGAGATTTACATAAGAAGGAGGAAACAATGGAGTTTGAAACTCACTGTATGTCATTTCCATGTACTGAACTCTTGTTATTTAACAATGCCAAGATAAATTCAATTTTTCATTCGAGGGCACCTTTAAAGAATTTGGTTCATATTCCGGCTATAAAATAAACCTGCATAAAACTCAAATGCTTACTTTCAACTACGAACCATAAGAAAATATTTATAAAATCTGTCAATAAATGGAGAAGTAATACAATTAAATATTTAGGGGTAAAAATACCTAAAGAGGTCTCATCCATTTTTGACCACAATTACATTCCTGTAACAGCTGATATTAAAGCAGACTTAAATCGTTGATTATTATTACCAATGAATATGTACAACAGAATAGACGCTATAAAGATGAATATACTACCTGTCACAGACACGTCAGGTTCCAACGTCACCCAGTCACAACACACGCTGTCTCCAGAGTACTGATCACCGCCACCTGCACCTCATCACCTCACTCATCAACAGCACTACAAAGCACACACGCACACAGCACTCTATGTCTGGTCTCGTTCGCATATACTCCATGTGATGCTTACCTTAAGGACTCCTCTTCGTATACTCACCTGTCTCCAGCGTCTCTCCTTCCCTTCGTGTGCTTCGTCTGCTGTGTGGGTGTGTGTCAGCCAGCTCCAAATAACTCCAGCGATCTCTCAGCTCCAACGAACCTCGACCTGCAAAAGAAAGGACAGTAACTATTCCTCATATCATCTGTTTAACATCATCTATCACCAGTTCACTCACCTGTCTGTTGTTTCACGCTCTACTGTGGTCAATAAAACTACCATTACCTGTTACTACTGTGTCCGTCTCCTGTATCCCGTAACAGAAGACCGGACCAACACCGCGACCCAGTATGAGCCAACCGGATCCATTCCAGGAACTGGTGGATGCGTTGCGACGCACACTTACCATCAATCCACCACCGCCAGCTCCAGTTACTGTCCCCTCACCTGCACCAGCTAGCACTAACACCGATGTCAACAGTTCTCCTTCACTACCGCCGTACGCCAGTCCCATGGCCAAACCGGCGCCCTTCTCAGGATCGGCGGAGGATTGCAGCGGATTCCTGCTGCAATGCACACTGGTCCTGGAGATGCAGCCGCACCTGTACCCGAGTGATACTTCCAAGATTGCTTTCATCATTTCTCAGCTCAGCGGCAAAGCATTGAAGTGGGCCGATTCCATCTGGTCCCAGCGGGGCGCTGTAACCCAATCCTACTCGGCGTTTATTTCCCACTTCCGGGAAGTGTTCGGGAAACCGATCACGGATTCTTCAGCTGGTGAGAAACTCTATAATTTGAAACAAGGATCAATGTCTATTTACGATTATGCTTTGCACTTCAGAACGCTTGCAGCACTCAGTGGATGGAATGAACAAGCCCTAATAACCACCTATCGTCAAGGACTAGAACCTCGGGTACGGCTGCATCTCGCTGCATGCGAGGACTCCATCGGCCTCGAAAAATTCATCCAGCTCTCCATTCGCTGTGCCACTCGCATGCAGGCGTGCATTCAAGAGCACCAGGACCAGGCACTTTCCAACATGCTCCTCTGTCGATCCGAACCCGTCAGCACTCCAGAACCAGCCCAAGAGCCCATGGAAGTAGAAAATTCACGTCTTTCCTCCGAAGAACGCCGTCGTCGGCTGACCCTGCATCTCTGCCTGTATTGTGGAGGCCCCGGGCATGTGATAGCAGCATGCCCCACACGACCACTGCAACCCCTGGTGAGTGCCATTATTCCTGCTACTCATAAAATGAAGCCACTCACTACTGTCGTCAATCTTACTGCCGCTACTGTCTCCCTTTCAGTGGTTGCGCTCCTCGACTCAGGGTCAGCCGGCAACTTCGTCTCCGGCGCCATCTGTCGTCAGCTATGTATCAAGACCTCACCGTCTCCGACCATCTACAAGATCAACTCAATAACCGGCAAACCCCTGAGTCGTAAGCGCGTCCGTACCGTGGCTGGACCTGTTACACTCCGAGTTGGTCTTTTGCATCAAGAGGATATCCATCTGCTGGTTCTGGAGGACTCCACCGCTGACGTGGTTCTAGGGCGCCCCTGGCTGGAGCAGCATAACCCAACCATCTCCTGGAAAACGGGCGAAATCCTGAAGTGGGGCGATACATGCTTCTCTCGCTATCTGACTGAACTTCCGGTTCCACCGTCTCCTTCGCCTGATCTCTCTCTCAACGCCCCGTCCATCGAAAGTCCAGTGGAACAACGCTCCATCGACATCCCCAAGTGTTACGCCCCCTTCAGCGATGTCTTCTGCCCACAACGGGCTTCCAAGCTGCCTCCACACCGGCCATGGGACTGTGCCATCAACCTGCTTCAGGGTGAACCAGTGCCAAAGGGTAAGATATACCCACTTTCCATCCCGGAGGAGAAGGCCATGGAGGATTACATCAAGGAAGCCCTCGCCCAAGGTTACATCAGGCTGTCTACTTCCCCTGCTGCTTCCAGTTTCTTCTTTGTGGCTAAAAAGGACGGAGGCTTGCTGCCATGCATTGATTATCGCTCCCTTAACAAGATTACAGTCAAGTTCAGGTATCCCCTTCCTCTCGTCCCAGCGGCCCTGGAACATCTCCGTGGTGCCACTGTGTTTATGAAGCTGGACCTCCGCAGCGCGTACAACCTCATCCGGATACGTGAGGGGGACGAGTGGAAGACCGCCTTCATCACCCCTACTGGCCACTACGAATATCTTGTCATGCCGTATGGTCTGGTCAACGCCCCCTCCGTATTCCAGGATTTCATCCATGAGGTGCTCCGGGAGTTTCTCCATCGCTTCGTTCTGGTGTACATTGACAATATACTCATCTACTCCCGGAGCCAGGCCGAACATCGCCGACACGTTGCGGAGGTCCTCACCCGGCTTCGTCAGCACAACCTGTTCCTCAAGGCAGAGAAGTGTTCTTTCCACCAAACTTCTGTCTCGTTCCTGGGTTACAACATCGACCACAGTGGCATCTGGATGGACGAGAGGAAGGTGGAATCCATCACCAACTGGCCAGAACCCACCACCATCAAGGAATTACAGCGCTTTCTCGGATTCTCCAACTTCTACAGACGGTTCATCAAGGATTACAGTTCCATTGCCCATCCACTCACCAGCCTGCTCCGTAATAAGCCCAAGTCTCTGTCCTGGAACCCAGCAGCCACCAACGCCTTTAACCGTCTGAAAGAAGCCTTCACCACCGCTCCCTTACTCATCCATCCAGACCCCGAGAAACAGTTCATCGTCGAAGTGGATGCCTCGACCACTGGAGTGGGAGCGGTGTTGTCACAGCAGCAGGCGACGCCAAGTAGACTCCATCCATGCGCCTTCTTCTCCCGCAAGCTCAGCCCGGCGGAAGTCAACTACTCCATCGGTGACAGGGAACTTCTTGCTGTTAAGCTTGGCATTGGCTGGAGGGAGCCAAACATGCGTTCCTGGTGCTGACAGATCATAAAAACCTTGAATATCTTCGGTCTGCTAAGAGATTAAACCCAAGACAAGCTCGTTGGGCCATGTTCTTCTCCCGATTCAATTACACCATCTCCTACCGCCCAGGTACTAAAAACATCAAAGCAGACGCCCTCTCCCGTCTTCATGCTCCAGAAGAAAAGACCGAAGAACCCAAACCTATCATTCCGAGCTCCCTCATCGTGAGTCCTATTACCTGGTCAGAAGAGACCATCCCCTCCTCCAATGCCTCCACGAACCCTCCGCCGGGCTGTCCACCCGGCTTGCTTTACATCCCACGGACACGACACACTCCCACGATTCACTCAGCTCACACGTCACTTGGCACTGGTCACCCGGGGGTCAATGAGACCCTCTCGTTGCTAAAAGAATGCTTCTGGTGGCCAGGGATGGCTTCGGATGTCAGAAGGTACGTGCAGGGCTGTCGGGAGTGTGCCATCTCCAAGAGTCCTCGTCATCTGCCATCTGGGAAACTCCTTCCGCTGCCCGTTCCAGATCGCCCATGGTCACACCTAGGAGTGGATTTCATCACTGATCTCCCTGTCTCAGAAGGAAATACCACCATCCTAGTCGTTGTGGATCGTTTCTCAAAGTCCTGCCGTCTAATTCCTCTCCCAGGATTACCCACTGCCATGGAGACCGCCGAAATACTCTTCAACCAAGTCTTCAGATATTTCGGAATACCAGAAGACATTGTCTCTGACCGAGGACCCCAGTTCATATCCAGAGTGTGGAGATCGTTCTACTACCTCCTAGGTGTGGCCGTCAGCCTGACTTCCGGATACCACCCGCAGTCGAACGGGCAGACGGAAAGGAAGGTGCAGGAGATTGGCCGCTTCCTCCGTACCTTCTGTCATGACCACCAGGACTCTTGGAACCAGTTCCTGGGTTGGGCCGAGTATGCCCAAAACTCTCTCCGACAGTCAACTACAGGGCTCACACCATTCCAATGCGTACTCGGCTACCAACCCCCACTGTTCCCCTGGACCGGGGAACCCTCCAACGTACCAGCAGTGGATTACTGGTTCAGAGAGAGCGAGAGGGTCTGGGACTCAGCACACCATCAACTGCAACGAGCCCTGCGCAGACGCAGGATGGCAGCCGACCTCCGACGCTCCAACACTCCCGTCTTCCAGCCTGGTCAGATGGTTTGGCTGTCCACTCGGGATATCAGACTGCGTCTGCCCTGCAGAAAGCTGAGTCCCAGGTTCATTGGCCCATTCCCCATCATCAAGCAGGTCAACCCAGTCACCTATCAACTCCGACTTCCACAAGGGTATTGTATACACCCCACTTTCCATGTGTCACTACTGAAAGCTCACCACCCTTCTGTTCTTCCCACAGGACCTGACGTGGCTCCCGCCGAGCCCCCCCCTTCACTCATCCTGGAGGACGGAGCTGCGTATGAGGTTCATGAGATCTTGGACTCCCGGTGTCGTGGTGGTCAGCTGGAATACTTAGTGGACTGGGAAGGATACGGCCCCGAAGAACGCTCCTGGGTCCCAAGAAACGACATCCTGGATCCCAGCCTACTCGAGACGTTCCACGACAGTCACCCTGAGAAACCGGCACCGCGGGGAAGAGGACGACCACCACGGCGTCGGGGTCCTCGGCCCTCTGGAGCGGGCCGTGGAGGGGGGGGTACTGTCACAGACACGTCAGGTTCCAACGTCACCCAGTCACAACGCACGCTGTCTCCAGAGTACTGATCACCGCCACCTGCACCTCATCACCTCACTCATCAACAGCACTACAAAGCACACACGCACACAGCACTCTATGTCCGGTCTCGTTCGCATATACTCCATGTGATGCTTACCTTAAGGACTCCTCTTCGTATACTCACCTGTCTCCAGCGTCTCTCCTTCCCTTCGTGTGCTTCGTCTGCTGTGTGGGTGTGTGTCAGCCAGCTCCAAATAACTCCAGCGATCTCTCAGCTCCAACGAACCTCGACCTGCAAAAGAAAGGACAGTAACTATTCCTCATATCATCTGTTTAACATCATCTATCACCAGTTCACTCACCTGTCTGTTGTTTCACGCTCTACTGTGGTCAATAAAACTACCATTACCTATTACTACTGTGTCCGTCTCCTGTATCCCGTAACACTACCCAGGCTGCTTTTTCTTTTTCAGTCCTTGTCTGTTGAAGTGCCTCCCAAGCAATTCAGTAATTGGAATAGAACTATCTCATCTTTTATTTGGTGAAAACAAAAACCAAGGATTAGATTTCAAACATTACAACCCCCCAAGGACAAAGGTGGTATGGCTCTAGGATTATTATAGAGTAGCACAGTTAAGTTCTCTGGTCTGTTGGTGTGACCCTGTGTGTGATGCAAAATGGAATGACCTAGAGCAAAGTCAAATAAGCATACCTCTCCAAACTATACTGGGTGAAAAAACTCTCCTGAAAAAGCATCTGAAAATAATAAGTAATTGGATGGCAGTCCCTCTTAATATCTGGCACAAACTATTTAAAAATAAGGAATTTGAAAGAAATGTACGAATATTACGTTGGGTGAAATATGATATAGAATTCGCACCAGCTGGACTAGACAGTAGATTCAAACACTGGACTAATTCAGGTATCACTTCGTACTGTATAATATCGTCCACTGACGGTTTGGATACTTTTAAAAAACTCATGGATACATACAATTTAGGGAAGGAAGATTTTTTCAGATACCTTCAACTGAGATACCACTTTGATAAACGTATTAAAACTACTGGAGAGAAGGGAAAAGACCTGATTAGAGTATTCATTGATGCATATAAGGGTAATACTAACAGAAAACTGATTTCCAGGTTATATTCATGTCTACAGTTAGACAGAGGACTTTCAACAATGTATGTAAAAAAGAGGTGGGAGAAAGAAGCTAACATAAAGATAAGCGAAGATGACTGGTTGAATATATGCAGGACACAATCTACCACTTCTAGCTCAGGTTTGTGGAGGGAATTCACCTGGAAAAACACTTTAAGATTCTTTATAACCCCTAATATAAAAAAAGACACAGAGTAACAATCCTGAACATGGTCAGTGTTGGAGAATGTGTGGTAATATGTCTAGCAGATATGGTCACTTCCATATCTTTTGGGAATGCCCTATTATTTCTTCGTATTGGATAGAGGTGGTGAAGGTAATTAGGTCAATATTCGGCTCAGAGCTCGAGTTTAATTTCAGTGTTATATATTTAGGAAATCTACCAACAGGGCTGAGAAAGACAGATAGATATTTGTTACAAATACTTTTAGCAGGTAGCAAGAAAGCAATAACTAGGAAATGGCTAAGTGGCTAAAGATTCCCCGACAATTGCTGAATGGATAGAAATAATTAAGGAAATTTATGTTATGGAACATTTGACTTTCTCTGTGAGACATGCCCGAAAGAAATGTGAAGCATATTGGGAAAAATGGATATCTTATCTGAATACAAACTGAGATGTATATGTCTTTATTTATTTATTTTCATTTATTTATTTATTTATTTTTTCCCTTTTCTTTTCTTTTCCTTTTCTATTTTACATGATGTTGAGCACTTCTGTTAATCTATGATGATTTTGCCTGATGTCCCTTTGTCTGTCTGTTTGGTTTTCTTTTCCTTTTTTTTCTTGTCAAAAAAGGAAAAAAAGAAAGTTAAAAAAAAAAGAAGAAAAAGACGCATTGGGATTGGCATTTACAGACATTCTAAACTCTAGCGGAGTTAGACAACACGTGTCAGGACCCACTCATTGTCGTAATCATACTTTAGATGTAATATTGTCACATGGATTCGATATTGATGCAGTTGAAATTCAGCAGCAGAGTGACGACATCTCAGACCATTATTTAGTCTCGTGTATACTACATTTAGTCAAGGCTGCAAAACTGCCTCCCTGCCATAAATATGGTAGAACCATCACTTCTACCACTAAAGATCGCTTTATAAATAATCTTCCTGATCAGTTTCATTGCCTTAGCATACCATACCAGACAGCTTAGAAGACCTCGATGTTGCAACAGAAACTATTGCCTCTGTCTTTTCCAGCACATTAGACTCAGTTGCTCCTTTGCGCTTAAAAAAGATTAAGTAAATTAATCCAACACTGTGGTACAATGAGCACACTCGGGCCCTAACGGGAGCTGCCAGAAAAATGGAGCGCAGCTGGAAGAAAACAAAACTAGAAGTTTTTCGCATTTCGTGGTGAGAGAGAATGATTGAGTACAGAAAGGCCTTAAAAACTGCTAGATCTGCCTATTTTTCAAATCTTTTAGAAGAAAATAAACACAACCCTATGTATTTATTTGATACAGTGGCTAAATGAACAAGAAATAAAGCTTCAACTTCTGATGTTTCCAATGAGCACAGCAGTAATGACTTTATGAACTTCTTTACTTGCAAGATTGACAATATTAGAGAGAAAATTATAACCATGCAAATGTCTACTACAGTATCACGTCAGATAGTGCATTGTAGTGTCCCTGAGGAAAAATTCAATTCATTCACTGCTTCAGGAGAGGAACAATTGTCTAAGCTTGTTAAATCATCAAAATCAACAACATGTATGTTAGACCCTATACCGACTAAGCTATTGAAAGAGATGCTTCCAGAGGTCATAGATCATGTTCTTAATATCATTAATTCATCTTTATCACTAGGATACATACCAAAAGGTTTTAAGCTTACTATTATTAAACCACTTATTAAAAAAACAGAACTTGATCCTAGAGAATTAGTCAATTACAGGCCAATCTCAAATCTCACTTTTCTGTCAGAAATACCAGAAAAGGCAGTATCATCACAACTATGTTCCTTTTTAGAAAGAAATAGTATCTGTGAAGATTTCCAGTCAGGATTTAGACCATACCATAGTACTGAGACTGCTCTCATTAGAGTTACTAATGATTTGCTCTTATCATCAGATCGTGGTTGTATCTCTCTATTAGTGTTACTGGATCTTAGTGCTGCATTTGACACTATCAATCACAACATTCTTTTAAATAGACTCAAAAATTATGTTGGCATTAGTGGAATTGCATTGTCATGGTTCAAATCATACTTATCTGACCGTTATCAGTTTGTAGTATTAAACGAAGAGATGTCATATCAATCACAAGTTCAATATGGAGTACCGCAAGGCTCAGTACTAGGACCGTTGCTGTTCACTCTGTACATGCTACCCTTGGGAGATATCATTAGGAAGCATGGCGTTAATTTTCATTGTTACGCTCATGATACTCAGCTCTATATTTGTTCGTGCCCTGACAAAACTTACCAATTCACAAAATTAAAGGAATGCATAGCTGATATAAACAAATTGGATGACCAGTAATTTCTTACTACTAAATTCAGAAAAAAAAAAAAATTCTAAAAATGCTAAATTCAAATGTTTTGACCAAAAACTTCTTCACGTAATAACCTAGAATACTGTCAAACACTTGAGGGCTGCTCTGTTAAGTCTTTGTCGTCAGTTAGGAATCTGGGTGTGCTCTTTGATACCAATCTTTCATTGGAAGGCCATGTTTCTAGCATCTGTAAAAAAGCATTCTTCCATCTTAAAATATATCTAAACTACGACATATGCTCTCAATGAAAAATGCAGAACAGTTAGTTCATGCGTTCATGACCTCAAGGCTAGATTACTGTAACACTTTACTGGGTGGTTGTCTCGCACGCTTGATAAATAAACTACAGGTCCTACAAAATGCAGCAGCTAGAGTTCTTTCTAGAACTAGGAAGTATGACCATATTACCCCAGTTCTGTCAACACTGCATTGGCTTCCTGTTAAACATCATATAGATTTTAAAATCTTGCTAATTTCTTTCAAAGCACAAAATGGTTTAGCTCCCCAGTACCTGAGCGAGCTCTTAATGCATTATAATCCTTCACGTCTATTGTGATCTCAGAATTCAGGCCAGCTGATAATACCTAGAATATCAAAATCAACTGCAGGCGGTAGATCCTTCTCCTATTTGGCACCTAAACTCTGGAACAATCTTCTTAGCATTGTTCGGGAAACAGACACACTCTGTCAGTTTAAATCTAGACTAAAAACGCATCTCTTTAACCTGACATACACATAACACATTATCAATTTTATATTTCAAATCCGTTAAAGGATTATTAGGCTGCATAAATTAGGTCTGCCGGAACTGGGAACACTTCCTATAACACCAGATGTACTCGTTACATCAGAAGAAGAATGGCATCTACGCTAATATTAGTCTCTCTGTTTATCCCAAGGTTTACCGTAGTCAACCGGATCCGGGCCGTATCTGTCATAGTCACCGTCATGTTCTGTTTGTTTTAGTTTTCATTTTGTCACATGTGCTCCTTTGTTCTGTTTTCCCAACACAATCAGTCACCATGGACACTGCACTAATCATCACAGCTGTCTGTCATTTGAGTTAATCATCAGTGTATATAAGTTACTGTTATTCCTTAGTTCAGGGTCGGGTTTCGTATGTTATTGTGTGTGTAAACTTGTGTTGTGTAAACTCCTGTTCCTGTATCTTCCATTGGATTGCCTAGTAATGTCTTACATTTGAATCTATCTTCCTTGTCGTGTGTATTCCTACACAAGCAGCGTGTTACAGTATCCAGGTGGGATCGAGGACCTGCACCTTGACACGACCACAACGCAGCCCTGAAGTATCAGCAGAGATAGAGTCAACTAGTTCATCCATTGTGAAGGCCTCATCGACATGACAACCAGTGGCATAGTTCCTCAACAAACCGTCCATACCAGCGTGATGAATACGATCCTCAACTGGATGGAACTGGAATAAATACTTTGAATGTTGCGATCCTATCGGATTTATGATAGCTACCTGAATCGTGACAAAGCACTGTTGGCCAGAGGAGAACTGGCCCCCTGACTAAGCCTGGTTTCTCCCAAGGTTTTTTTCTCCATTTTAACACATATTTGCCAATGTACAGCAACACGCTCATTGGGTTAGCAGGGTCATACAAAAACAAGTGGAAAAGAAAAGACACATGTTAACTGCAAGAGAATTAAGAATTAAGGTGAAGAATTAAGTGCGAAACCATTAATCTCCAGCACCACCATTTTCCAGAACTGCAACCTACCTGGAGTCTCCAGAAGTGCAAGGTGTCAGGATCTCAGAGACTTAGGTTAGGTAAAGAATCCTAAAAAATTACCTAATAAGAATGACTTAAGAAGCTGAAGTGTTGTAAATTACATGAATACTGGGTTTTTATAGGCTTTAAAGGTCCCGTTTTTCGTGTTTTTTTGAAGCTTTGATTGTGTTTATAGTGTGCAATATAACATGTGTTCATGTTTCGCGTGTAAAAAAAACACAGTATTTTTCACATAATTTACTTATCTGTATACCGCTGTTTCCACTGTCATAAAAACAGGCTGATGACTTCCTTGTTCTATGAAGTCCCTCCTGCAGAAATACGTAACGAGTTCTGATTGTGCCAGCGGTTCCTGTGTTGTGATTCGACAGCAGCTTAGCGCTCCTTGCCCGGAAAGGTCACGCCTCTTACCATAACGTGTGCTGCACATAGTTTTACATGTGGATTATTGTGGTGTTGTGCCGAATGAACACAAAAGACAATAATTCCCGAGAGACTGAACTCTTTAATCTCCACAAGCAGCGACAGAAAATGTACAACGTTAGCACTCACTCAGAAGATTACCTCATACGGAAAACAGCCATATACATAAACATAGTCCCCTCTTGTGGCCATTATGTGCACTGCAGTCCAACATTAACTATTGCAGTAAGGATACCACAATTATAATTTTCGGGAACCGAGTTAAACATAAATTGTAACCATTGATCTCTAAGTACAGCGTCCCTGGGAAGGCCAAACAAAGGTGATTGGACTGCGGGATGAAAATAACACCGTTTCGACGACATGGCGACAAACACACTCTACAAACGCAACTCTTGCTCTTCTCCGTGGGAGCGCAACAAGACCACGCTCCCTTTTTTGTGTATTCCTGTGGGCGGAGGTTAGTCAAAAAACTGTTTTAGTGACGTCATTAAAGAAGGAAGTAGAGGGATGTAGTCCAAACTGGCCGTTCGATGTAGGCGACTTCTGTTAAATAAAATATCTCGCTTGGCATTGAACTTTGAGCTTTAAAATTTTACAGATTTTATTTATACTCTAACAACAACATTACACACTAACTAAAGTTTGAAACATGGGATCATGAAGAATGGGACCTTTAAAGACCTTTTAGAGGGACCTTTTAGAGAGTGACAGTATGTATAAAGTACTTGAAAACCATACTTGAGTAAAAGTATATGACTTTTGTAGAAGTTAAAGTCACTGTTTAGAATGTTACTTGAGTAAAAGTTTTGAAGTATGTGATATTTTTTGTACTTGAGTACAAAAAGTATTTTTTTGATATTAAACATACTTAAGTATTGAAAGTAAAAGTACAAATAAATGTAAAAATACAAAAGGAGCAAAAAAATATAAAAAATTGTTCTATACACAGTTTGAGAAGCAAGATTGTGTTCAATTTTAACTCTTTCTTACATTTTGTTTGTTTGAATTAAAAAAATGGCTTAATGTTTATTGTAATTTTTAAATATAAAAAATACTAATAAATTAATTATACATTGATCGTTCATGTTAATTCATAGTGTATTATAACTAAAACAATTTTAAAATGTAAATGTTGAAATTAAAAATGAACAATACTTTTATGAACCTTATTTAATGTTACAAATGGACTCTTATTGTAAAGTGTTACCATTTCATATAAATCCAAACAGTCATGCTTAAAAATTACCATCTTTACACACAAAGGCATAGCATAGGTCTATTATCTGTATACTTTCACACATTATGTGCTTCTATTTTAGAAAACTCAATGATTATCCAATCAAAATATGTTACAGTGCCGATAAAAAAAGAACTGAAATCGAATACATTTCTGATTTGTTATGTTTCTGTCACTGCATGATGAGAATACAGTTTAAATATGCAACTTCGCTAGATAATGAATGCATAAAAGCGAACAAATGGATATAAACTAATGCAAATGAATGATAACAATCATGACATTAAACAGTTGGTGATTTAGTCACATTGTTTTAACTGCTTGAGGTAGGCTACTACTAATAGCATCCTCTCAGCCTCAATGGCAAACATACTACTGTTCTCCACTAATGCAGCATCTAGTCAACAAACTAATTACTTTATAATGATATAAAAACATGTACTTGTTACGTGCTGGTGTGTATAGACAAGGTGTATATGGAAATCCACAATTATATAGGCTTTATTAATAATCCAGGAGCAGGTAGACAACATCAGCACAATAACTAACAATAAGAACGGACAGGGAGTGCAGGGAGTGAGTCCAACTTAAAGGGAGTGCTAACGAGGACAACAGGTGCTGGGAATCCGGGGAGATGGCGGGAAGACTGATGAGGGAAATGAAGACAGGTGTGGAGAACAGGAGGATGCTGGGAACTGGAGTCTGGGAAGGCGTGAATGTAACAGTACTGTAGTGTACAATGTATAACATACCGTTTTGTTGTCTATGTTTTAAATCTGATTTTGAAGTGTCCCGCTTTGTGCAGTGCGCAGCCTCACATCACGAGTCAAAACAAACTCTAGGAGGCATCAGTGATAGTTTTTATTTCGCCTCTAGAGGCCGCTCTCGTACTGTATAATGACAGCGCACTCTTCTCAGCCACTCCAGCAATGGACGCAACCCGGAAAATGAAATCAACTGTGGTTGTGCGAGCACTTGTTTGCACTTTCTTGCAGTCTGTGTTCTTCCTACTTTATTTTGTAGTAAGTAACGAAAATGCTTTGGGAACATGTATCGGAGTAAAAGTATACATTTTATTTAGGAAATGTAGTGGAGTAAAAGTAAAAGTTGACAAAAATATAAAAACTCAAGCAAAATACAGATTCTCCCCAAAAATACTTAAGTACTGTAACAAAGTATTATTACTTTGTTACATTACACCACTGGAGAGTGACTTTTGAAGGACCAGCGCCACATCTTCTTGTATCACTGTTTGAAGAATTTATCTTCCAGAATCTGGCAGTAAGGTGTGGGAGTTTATTTTTAGTCCATCTCTTTTCCTGAAATGTGGGTCATGCAGATATGGACTAAAAATGATCTTCCAAAACTTATTGCCAGATTCTGGAAGATAAATTCTTCAAACAGTGGTACAAGAGGATGTGGTGCTGGTCCTTCAAGAGTCACTCTCAATCTGTCTGTCTATAAAGCCAATAAAAACTCAGTCTTCATGTATTTTACAACACTTCAGCTTGTGAATCTTATTAAGTGTGGGTCATTTTTTAGGATTCTTTAGCTAACCTAAGGGTGTACTCACACTAGGCACGGTTGCCTTGAACCGAGCCAGAGCGCGATTGTTCCCTCTCCCCACTACCCCGCTGGCCTGCACTCACATTGCACTTAACATTCATATACGATGCAACTTTTTGAATGGAAGAAAACAGGAAGAAATGCTTTTTTGCTAAGATTCTGCCTAATATGTTTATCATTTATGCTGCGCAGCGATTTTCACTTGCATGTATCAGAGGATTATTACAGCAGCTGACATTAATGGAGGAATTTGCAGGTTTACTCGCAAACTACAATTCCTGTTCATCAGTAAGGTGAGAAGCAGACCCGCTATAAACCCAAATACACTCAAATTAATTACATGAATTGATAAGTGTACTATCAGAGTAGTAATAAAGATGTCTGCCGTCGTAATTGCACAGTAGTGCAAAAGTAGTAACTGTTCCGTGCTCAGGCACAGTTAGCGCTCACACTGCATGCGAACCGTGCTCAAGCTCAACTGAACCGCGCTCTGGCCCACCTCTTCCAAGAGGGCCAGGGCCGGCTAAACAAACCGCGTCAGGGCACGGAGTGATCACACTTGCAAACGAACCGGGCTTTGGGGGTCAAACGTGCTCAGGCACGGTTCAGAGCGCCTAGTGTGAGACTCCAGGTAGGTTGCAGTTCTGGAAAATGGTGGCACTGGAGACTACAGGGCTGCCGATGGTTTCTCACTTAATTCTTAATTATTTTGCAGTTCATTTCTATCATTTCTATCTTTTCCACCTGTTTTTGTATGATCCTGCTGACCCAATGAGGGTTCTGCTGTCCATTGGTCATGCTTTAACTTTGCAATTTCTAGTATTGCATTAGTATTGCATCCTTCTCATGAACATTTAATAATTTTTTACTTTTCAGTCTGAGTTAAATCTATTTTTTGGCTCATTTTGCCTGTAAAAGAAACCTGCCTAATAATTATGCACACCTGAATATGAGGCATTTTTCATTTCCAGCCTTCATGAACAATTATATATCACTTATAAATTATTAAATACAAAATTAATAGTAGTTATTAAGATTGATGTGGTTTGGAATTTGTAAAATGTTCTTGAAAAAAAAAAATATGATCAGAAAATCAACTTGCCTAATAATTCTGCACACAGTGTAAAGTTACTGACTGTATGCCCAACATTACGCTTTTCTGTATTGATCTAAAACTATTTTATGACTGTCTTTGTTCATCACTCAACAAGAAAGCTGTTAAAACTGCACTACAGCTGAAAAAAAGTATTCTTTCGTTATAACAATACCTCCTGTGTATTTCCTGAAAGTTTTTTTTTTTTGTTATATATAATTATTTATTGTCTTAGATGTTTATGTTAAATTATTTTTTTGCTAGCTTTTACATCTTTTTTTGTATTTTCTTTCATAATCTATTTCATGTATCCCCTGTATGTGTTTAATAATAATAATAAAATAAAAAATAAAGTGATGTCTGGAACAGTTTAAAGTTAAACAAAAATACAGGCAGTCAAGAAGTTATAAAGAATATTAGGATTTTAGTAAAAACTAAGTAAAACTAAACTTAGTAAAAAAAAAAAAAAAAAAAAAAAAGCAAGACGCACAGAGATCAAAATATTAGAATAGCTTAAACGTTGAGAGAAACACGAAATTATCCAAGAATAATATTTTTTTCCCCTACGCATTGAGGCTCCACTCCAGTTCAGTCGGTGGCGGTAACGCACCCATATGCTATTTTGCAAACCGTCAATAGACAGAAGAAGAAGAATTAGCGCACGCACGCACACACACACACACACATACATAGATCCAATTTTACGTTCTCTGTTTAATTCACTTAATAACTTAAGTCACTTCGAGTCTTATTTAATTCATATTATAACCAAAATCACTTCGAGTCTCGACATGGTAAGTTATTACAGCATTACTGACAATTTTGTCTCAGTCACGAGTATTTGACAGTCACTGTTTACGGATGATAAATTGGTTATGGAATTCATAATACTCATTGCATTGTTGACTTCTGTTTGCCTGTGTTTTCGAATGCCTTCTTTAAGAGAACATCAAAAAAAAAAAAAAAATACTACTAGTATGAGACCACCTAGTGTTTCATTGATTCTTCTGCTGCTGTTACATTTATGAGCCACCTTGACAAAAATCGCAGCCTGTTTTGTCGTAAAACAATTAAAGTTGAAAGCTCTGTAACTTTAACATATTGAACTAATTAAACATTAATTTACTGAACAAATCAACAATGAATCCGTTGCACATCAGTCAGCGCAAGACAAAAGATGCGATCGGAAGAAATTGTCATTTAACAGTGATTTATTCTAATAATCTGTAGCGTATAAATTTAATGTATAGACAGTTTTCTTGGGTTGTGTTTCCCAACAGCATCGCAATAAACATTGGTGAGAGTGGTTTGATGATTTTAGGAAACGCAGGCATGGAAATTCGCTTGAATTAATCGGATCTCTCAACTGGTAAAGTTTCTCTCCAGCAGATAGTGAGAAGGGTTAAATCTAGAATACAAAGCATTTATTCAGTAAAATAATACACCATAGAACAAAAACTTCTACAACTGATTGGATAGGTAAATAAATGATCTATTTTTACCCCATACTTTATATATCCTATGAAGTCTTCCTCTCTGCATCCCATAATTACTCTCATTTATGCACGCAGATGCCTTTGGTAGTAAAACAATTCTCCAATCCCTAGTCTCTCCCAGAATATGCTGGTCTTGACCAGTGCTGGCCAATAAGGACTGCCTGATGGCTCAGGGTCAGCCTGAAAGATGCTTCTGACCGTTGACGGATTTGTAACTTTAAATGTCCGGTAACCAATTTGCAGAACTGATATTAATGCAGTTTTACTTCTGTGTTTGTTAAATTAAATCTCCATAACAATAGAAAAACATAGCATGTTGTCTTATTTTCATAGCAGCAGCAAAAATAATATAAATAATAGGCAAAATAAATGAACAAAATCTAATGTTTTCAAATGGAGAGCACAAATATAAAACAATGAAGTTTATCAATTTGCATAAATGTAATCATTTTTTTTTAAACTACAGCTTAAAATAAAGGTTTGAAACATGCACCCCTGGTTTCACAGACAAGGCTTAAGCTAGTCCTAGACTAAAATGCATTTTTGAGCTGTTTTAACTGAAAGCAACTTGCATTGACATGTCTTAAAATATGTCAGTGCCATTGTTTTATCTCAAGATGCACACCAGTAATGTTTTTTTTCTAGGGTATGTTTATAAAAGCTACAATACCCTAATTGAACTAAGACCTAATCCTGGCTTAGCCTAAGCCCTGTCTATGAAACTGGGCCGCAGTGCAAACAGACTAAGCTGTGTCTCATTTCAAAGGCTGTGTCTTCCGGAGGCAGGGCTTGACGCTAACATTTCCCCCCTAGGAGCATATGTGCTCGTAATTTGAAAAAAATTAGGAGCGTATTAAAAAACATTTTCACAATGCAGATGAATCAAATAATGTATTTTACCTTAATAAATGGATTTAAGGAGACATTTACAAGCACTATAATAATTGCTGAAACTTTTATCACAGTATACGGTATTATCATGGTACTGAATTAAGTTACAAATGAAGTTACAAAAAAAGTTGTCCTCTTAGCAGGTTTAATGACTTCTTATAACAAAAAATTATGAACATTTAAGTACAATAAAACGATACACACACAAAAAATATAAAGTAAACAAATGTTTCAAACAGATTAAAGTGCAAAAGAATTATGGGCAATTCCACGCAAAGGTCATCTTTACAATGAAAAAAAAAAGTTTTAACCAAAAGAACAAAACCCTTTTTAAGTTGTCCATTTAGGTCTGTAATATTCTGTATTAATGTGCTCTAACAGAAATTTTAAGAAAATTGCCTTGTTTATCCACAATATATGTGGTAAGCAACAATGCTTAAATTAAATTTTCAACCAACCATATTTCATGCTTTCAAAAAAGGGATCAAAGACCACCCTTTTTTAAACTTTATTTTAACAGTAAGCATTGTGTAGAAAGATGGAGGCATGCCTGAGAAATAAATACACTCATTTTGTCATAACAGCACTGCCTGTTGAATTTATAAGGGCTGGAATAAAGAGGTCATGACGCTTCAGTGCTCTGTCACGTCCGTAACGTTTTAATGATTAAGTTTATGTCATATAACAATTATAAATGCAAATAACGTGAAACTTTATATGCAAAGCTAAATTATGTTTATGCTTATTAGGATCAACAATTTATTTCATTACGTTGCTCTGAACAACCATAATAAGCGTTACGGACGTGACCGTCATGGACGCTTCATATTAAATCCTATGATTTTGCTTCTTTATATTGCCATCATCTGTTTCAGGCTTATATATCAGAAGATACCCAATATTCGCAACACTCTTTGTGCTTTGTTAGTTTTAATATGAAAAAGGTTTAACTTTCAAATTCAGTCGATTTTATAACAAAATTTAAACAATAGATGTCGCTCTTTAATAGCCTACGGCGAGTGACAGATTAGCTACTGCAGCGCCTGTAAGCGGCGGATCAGGCGCACATGAACCGATCTTCTCTTCCTCTTGCCAGTTACAGAACGAAATATAAACATCAAATGGTAGGCTTATATGATACAGTACAACTTATAGAAGAGCATTGTGTCTCATAGGACACAATTCGGATGTCGCGTTTTTACCTGTTGGTTAAAAAATGAATAGCCTAGCCTATTGATCACAATCCGCGCGATCAAGCTGACAAAATAAAAATAATAAGATTGCAATAATTTTGACTTGAAATAAAGTTTGATCATTTTGACTCAAGACTCCGCTTTAAACTGTGAAAACTGGCCGAAAAAAAACGTGTGGTCATTTAGACACAAAACATAAAACTGACATGATTGCGATTGGCAATAGTGTCAATCGGTTCACCTGTCTGTGGGGAAAACATGCGATTTTAAACTGCTTTATGATAAACATTAATATTTGTCAATGTATTTTAGCAAGCAGTTCTGTAAGAAGGAAAAACATGGTCTCTAAATTGATTCTTGAACAACGCACACGCTTGTCAACATGAGAAATAGGTCTAATCTATAACCTTTTGCAATACAGAGTATAAAGTTGTATAAAGTTTAGTAAAAAGTTGATAAATTGTGGAGTCTTACCATACTGGTATCCCAGATTTCAATATTTGGTGGTTTACATGCCTGCTTGAGGTCTCTGTGAAAGTTTTAAAGCAGTTTTAAAGCAGTCTTTTGTGCCGCTTTCAGACCGGTCACATCCGTAACAAAAAACTGTCACAACCGTAACGTTGTTTTTTCCTCATTAATTCCGAACACAAAAAATGAAATAAAATTATTATTTTATGCTCTGTGGAGAGCCAACCCTTCTTCATTCGGTGGGCAGTATTACTTTTGTTTTGTGCAATGTAATTCACAGAATTCTTAAAAAATATGTTGTCACCCAAAACTTAGTGACTTTTTTTGTCACGTCCGTAACGCTGTATATTTCACTCATCTAAAATATAAAACAGTTGTATAGACTGACATTTTTCTAATGTCTGGGCTCCTTTAGTAAGGGATTATGAATATACAAATAGACGGTTCAATATGTTGCTATTAAATGTATTCTTTGAGCATTTATATTTCAAGCTTTGACTCCAAATGTCACGTCCATAACGCTGGAATTGCCCTTATAAAGAACATCAGCACTTTACAATAAGGTTTCTAACATTAAAGGGATAGTTCACCCAAAAATGAAAATTTGATGTTTATCTGCTTACCCCCAGCACATCCAAGATGTATACTTTCCAGCAGGTGTTGCTATTATTTTACATATGCATATCATTAGTGATAGATGTTATTATTATGTTCTGGGGTATTTGAAGAAATAAGTATGTATATTTACCATCTCATTCTAAATGTGAGCACATTTATGTTATATTTCATATATGTTAATCTTACTAGGTTACAGATATGTTTTATTATCGTTCCTAGTCACCAGATTATATGTGTAGTTAGTCAGTGCGCAGGCACCGCCTATGTTCATTTTCATTCTGTTGTTGGATCAGGACTGGTACGCTTGCCGGTGAGTGTCTGTAAACTGGCATTGCTAGTAATTCAGATTAAGAATTAATATCTTATGATTGTATAATTTCGCTAGTTAATTCTGATGTTTTTTTTTTGTGTGTGTGTTTCATTGTAGGTTTACAACCTAGCAATCGAACTAACTGATTAGTTAAGTGACAAGCTAAAACGTCACCATAACTAGCTTGTGGATGATTATTGTGCATTTGTACATAATAAAGGCTCAAGTTGTATCCGCCGTGCTTGTCCTGAAACCCTTCCAGTGGGGAGTTTAGTGAGCTATACCAGATAGCTTATTAAAAAACTGGACAGTTGTAAACCGCCGTCGGAGCCGCGCTAGAGAATTCACGGACACCGAGTGGAGGAGAAGCCATCGTTGATGACCGACGTCGGGATCGGAGACCCGTATTCTGAGAAAGAAGCGGCCGTTAACAACACCATTTCAACGGAGGAGCCAAAGCTAATAGCTAACGGGGCCATTAAAGTGCTGAATAACTTCTACAACCGTGAGTAAGACTGTGTGAATAATAATATATGCGGGGCTAATAACGCAGCTACCAGATGTAACGGCTGAGTCGAATCTTTTGAACCGAATCTTTCTGAACGAGTCTTTCGAGTCAATTCTTCTGAACGATTCTTTCGAACAATTCTTTTTGCCAAAAAAGTGATTTTAGTGATTCTGATCACTGAAAAGAGGAAAAAAGAGACAGAAATGGCAGATGACAAACCAGATTTAGAGAGTTTAAAGCGGAAACGCTCAAATGCTCAACGAATCTTTACAACAAGAATAAACTGCCTTGAAGTTAGTGCTGGCCGTTTACGTGAAGTTGAGTTGTGAGAAGAGTTAGCGAAATTAAAGGATGATTATGACAATCTCCTTGATGTCAGTAATGAGTATGTTGACGCATTGAGCCAGTTAGACCCTACAGGTGACGACAGTGAGTCACGCGACGCTCTGGCGAGGAGGGATGCCAGTGAGCAAAAATTCCTTGAAACTGAGAGCACGATCATGGAAATTCTGTGGTCTAAGTATGCCGAGCCAGACATAGACACTCTTGTAACACAGTTCAAGTCTGCTTTTGGTCGAGCTGAGGCACTCGGCACAAGTAAAGTGCCATGGACGCAGCAAAGGGTCGAAAGTGGTAAACTGGATAGGAAACTCCATGAACTCAGGGAGGCTGTTTACAATTGGAGAGATTATCGGCCATATGGAAGAGACAAATGGATGCTCTTTTTATCATTGAGAGAGGATAAAGAGCAACTGATGGATGAGTGGACATACAGACATGAGAATGAGGTTATGAAGAGGAACAGTACAGAACTAAAAGGCAATGGCAGAGGTGAGGAGGCAGAGGATGAAGATGAGAGAGGCGATGACGCGGTCGGTGGGCATGTCATAACAGATACCGACAGCCTTACAGCTGCAAATAGCATTACCTTTACCCAACCAGTAACCCTTGCTATTACTACTCCACCTGTTAACAGTCAGCCTGCTGTTGTCAATCCGCCCATTGAGGGGCAGGGAACTGTATATGTTACAAGCTGTCCTTCATTCATGTCTACAGACAGAGCAAGCATCTCTACCTCTGCTGCTCAAGGTTCTTCAGTCACTAGTCAACCTCAAAGCAGGTATGCTGCAGCTACCACACACAGTACCCCCCAACAAACGTTAAAGCCCATTCTACAGTCAAGAAGGTCTGATAGTGGGCTTGGTGTCAGTTTTCATAAGCTTACCTAAATTCTCCGGGGACAGGAGGGATTATTGGCATTGGAAGGCTGAATGGGAGAGTATCCAGGCGCAAGCGGAGCCTACGGGGTCAAGGGAATGCAAGAAACTTCACTTACTAGACAGTATAAGTGAGTCTGTGAAAAGTGAACTCAGGCTGTTGCGCTACAGAGATGCAAACGATATCTTCAGGGAATTGGAGAACCGTTATGGTGACAAAGCACAAACGGCCGAAGAGATCGTGTTGGAGCTTCAATCACGACCTGCTGTAAAGAACCATCAGCCACGAGAGACATTAGAGTTGATTCTAGCAGTGGAGAGGGCGGTATTGGACCTCACAGACCTGGGGTGTGAAGACGCTGTACGGAATCAGCTGGTGATTCGGTCTTTGGAGATTAAACTCCCTGAAGTTATGAAGAGAGAATGGCTCATGTGTGTGAGAAACCCTGAGAATGACGTCCATCCTGGAAACCGTTTCGACAGGCTCTTGATGTTCCTGGAAGACCAAAAGTCGTTGCTTGTGAGGTTGGAGCAGTTGCTACCCAGCAAACTATGGCCTGCTAATGCTCCTGGGAGATCAAGCCACTGGGAGAAACCAGGTGACAGATGGAGAGAGAAAAAGTCGTTCACTAAGACTTCAGCAAGTGAAATCAAAAGGGACTCCAAGCAGTTACCATGTGCCGTGTGTGCTGATGGAGATCACGGTGGTAAACTGTTTCATTGTAAAACTTTCAGAAAAGCCAATCTGTCAGAGAAGAAAGCTCAATTGAAAAAAGTAAAAGCATGCACAAAGTGTTTGGATGTTCACAGAGTTGAGAGTGACTGCACTCCAAAGTTTCTCTGTCGTAAAGAAGAGTGTAAGAAAGGCGACACTCCAGCAGACCACCACAATTTCCTTTGCCCTAAAGCATCAACAAAGATGGACGCTGCTAGGAGGGAAAACAAAGCAGAGGAAAAGAGGGGAACTCGAGGTCCGACAGAGGAGCAAGAAGCTGTGTTTGCCGAGTTAAGACTGACTGAGTCCCCACCAGTTGGAGGCTGTCCGCAGAGCCTGTACTAACAAGGCAACGTCGACAGTGTGTTCTGGCAAGAGTCTGATAGAACAGAGTGGCTTGAAAGAACATCCAGTCCTCATGATGTTGGTACCGGTCACGACAAAGAGAGGAGACAGCCTTGGAGCTTTGGTCGATCTCGCATCTGACACAAATTACATTACACACCAAGCTGCGGAAAGGCTCGGACTGACTGGTGAACAGATCTCCCTTGTTGTGTATGGCGTTGGTACGATGAAGGTGAAAGTTGATACAAAAAGGTATCTTGTGAAAATAAAAGTATGGACCTCCCGAGGAACCCTGAAACTCCACGAGATGATTTGCTATGGGATGGAAGACATCGCCAAAGTGGATCGAGTGGTGAAATCGGAGCGGCTAGAGCAGTTTTTCCCTGAAGTGGAGCCGGGAGAACTGGCCCACCCGAAGAAGATCGATCTATTAATCAGCACTCGTGAAGGCCGATTAGCTCCGCAAAGACTGCAAAGAGTCGGTGATCTGAAGTTGTGGGATGGTCCTCTGGGCAAGATCGTGAGTGGTGTGCATCCAGACCTCTTCGAAGAAGTGGAGGTGGCTGCATGGCGGTCGAACGTTAGCTGTCAAAGTTGAAGAACACTTCGTGGGAAGGCCAGGAGGCCATTTGGAGCAAGAAAACAGAGAAGAAGTTCGAACGACGGCAGCATGCAATAAAGAGGTCCTTGAGTGGCTAAAGTGGGATAGCATTGGTGCTGCCTGTGACCCTATCTGTGGAGGATGTCGCTGTGGAAAGTGCTCACCGGGAGGAAAGGAGATGTCCCTGGCTGATGAGAAAGAGCTGGAGATAATAGAGGCAGGTCTAACCTTCAGAGAGAGAGACGCTCACAGCGACCAGCCCCACTGGGATGCTAAGTACCCCTGGAAGAAAAAACCCAGTCTCTCTTCCTAACAACCGAAAAGCTGTGGAAGCAACGTTTCTGAGGACTGAGAAGCGGCTTACGAGAGACCCTCTGTGGAAAGAGGCTTACATGAGGCAAGTCCATGAGATGGTAGAGAGGGGAGCTGCTGTTAAGCTCACAAAGGATGTTATGGACAGCTGGAAAGGTGCTGTGTGGTGGGTGAGTAACCTAACCGCCCCAAATCCCTATTCAGTGACTACGCCAGTACGACTCGTCTGGAATAGCAGCCAGGAGTTCGGAGGGGTTAGCATGAATAGCATTCTGCTCAAAGGCCCAGACGTCTTAAATCCCATCAGAGCGGTGCTCCTCAGATTCCGGGAAGGAGAACGTGGCCATCGGAGACATCACCAAGATGTATAATTCGATCTGGCTGGAGGAACCAGAAGTCCATGTGCATCATTTCCTATGGAGAGACTCACCGGAGGATGAGATTGAAGATTACGCTGTCGTGAGGGTGAACATGGGGGATAAACCTGCGGGGTGTATTGCGCAAGTTGCCATGCGAGAGACCGCGAAGTTACCCCAGTTCTCTGATATGAAGGAGGAAAGAAGGGTCATCGAGGAAGACTCCTATGTCGATGATCTCCTCACGTCCCACAATGACCTAAACCATCTAAACAAGATTCAAGAGGGAGTGGAGAAGATACTGAGAGCAGGAGGCTTCTACCTCAAGCCATGGATCCGGTCTGGTCAAAGTGGGAGGAGAGTCGGGAAAGAGTCCATGCCAGTGACTCTGACGTTGCCCAACCAGTTAAGGGAGGAAGATAGCAAAGCCCTGGGGGTTGGTTACCTCGTGCAAGAGGATAAACTCTTTGTGATGGTCTCTATCAACTTCTCCAGTAGGAAGAAGAAGATAAGAACTGAGATTGACCTCACTGAAGAAGTGGAAGTAAAAACACCAAACCCACTTACTCGTCGTGTTCTACTGAGCCAAATCACTGGTCTGTATGACCCGATCGGTTTGGTAACTCCTGTAAAACAGAAAGGAGTAATCCTTGTGACAAGAGCCTTCCAGGAAGCTGGAGTACGCTCGTCTGAGTAGCATCAAGTTCTACAGAAGCCTCATGCCTTCTGGCTGGAAGGGTAGACCCTGGGGAATCACGTTTTCTGACGGGAGCTGAGTCCTATGGTGCAGTGCTGTACTTGCGATGGGAGACGTCAGATGGTGTGGTCACTCGGCTGGTAGAGTCAAAGGCCAGGTTAACTCCTCTCAACCAGAAAGGTGATGCCGTCAAGGCTGAGGTGTGTGGAGCTGTCTTTGCCACATGTCTGAAAGGATACATGTCGATTGGACGTGGAGAAGTGGTATCATTTCATTGACAGTCAGACGGTGCTTGGAGCCATCCAGAGAGAGAGCTACGGGTTCCAGACATTCTTTGCGAACTGAATCGGGGAGATTCAGAAGGCTGGAGCTGTAACTGTCTGGTGGTGGATACCAGGCGAGGTCAACGTCGCTGATCTAGTCACGAGAGGGTGCTCTCCTGAACTGCTGGGTGAGAATTCTGTGTGGCAGAAAGGTCCCGAGTTTCTGTCTGGTCCGGTCGAGGATTGGCCCATAAAGTCCACCTCGGAAGTGGCAGCTGATGCTAGAGAGGTAGTGAGTAGACTCCAGAAAAAGGCCTTTTCAGCAGTCCTTACCAGAATTCAAGCCAAGAAACTGTTAAATCCTGGCAGTCCTGGTGGTGAAGATCCAATAGTCACAGATGGAGTAAGTGGGGCTCCAGTGTCCTCCGAAAATGGAATGAAATTGACCTTAACTGAGACTAAGGAGAAGAAGATTCTGTGGGGAGCCACGCTCATAGACCAAGTGGATCCAACAAGGTGCAGTTCTCTTACTAGACTTTGTGGAGTAGTTGGTTATGTCCACAGAGCTGTAAAGAAGTGGTTGGCCCGTGTAGGCAGGGCCTCCAAGCCAGCAAAGTGGGAGGCAGTATTGACAGTAAAGGAACGCAAAGCTGCATTCGAAGACCTGTGCTTAGCCGCCCAGAATGGAGTTACGTTTCCTGTGACGATGCTAAACAGACTCGTTGTCAGTAGGAATGAGGCTTCAGGGCTCCTGAGATGTCATGGTAGAGTCCAGGCTTTGACCCAGGGAGAGATTGGTGTACCCTTGGTTCCCTACAAGGCGTGGATCAGCACTCTTCTCGTGAGAGAGGCCCATGAAACTAACCACGAAGGGGTTGCTGGCACACTCCTCCGTGTGAGGTCTAAAGCATGGGTGGTGATGGGTTCAAGGATTGCCAGAAATGTTGTTGATTCTTGTATGCATTGTCGGAAGATCAAGGCAAGAATGTGTAAACAGGTGATGAGTGAACTTCCCCTTGAACGAACTAAACCAGCCGCACCATTCGAGTTTACGACGTTAGACCTTTTCGGTCCTTATGTTGTTAAAGATACTGTAAGACGAAGAGCGGAGATGAAAGTCTGGGCCGTGGTGTTCAGCTGTATGGCTTCGAGAGCAGTACATGCTGACATTGTGGAAGATCTGTCGACGGAAGGATTCCTGAAAACATACCAGCGCTTCACAGCTCTCAGGGGTCACCCAAGAAAGCTCTGGTCGGACCAAGGGACCAACTTTGTGGGTGCCAGACCTGTGTTACAGGAGCTTTATGAGTTCCTAAGTAACATCAACAAGGATCAGATCCAGAAGAAGGCAGTAGTTGGAGGAACCAACTGGACGTGGGTGTTTCACCCGGCGGACTCTCCCCATCGAAATGGAGCAGCCGAGGCAGCAGTTGGTGTACTTAAGAGAGCTTTAAGTAGTGTTGGCAAGGAATGTAATCTGACAGCACTGGAATTCCAGACCCTTCTATACCTGGCTGCTAATCTGTCAAATGAGAGACCTATCGGTGCCAGAGCTCAGGTACAAGATGAGACCGTGGAAGTAATCACTCCCAACTCACTTCTGCTCGGTCGCGCAGGACCCAATGGGGACTCCCGAGGTTTTGAGTATCCAACTTACCCTGTCGTGCGTCTGAGAACAATCCAGATTGAGGTTGATAAATTCTGGAAGCGATGGAGCCAGCTGGCAGGTCCAAACCTCTACATCCGCCAGAAGTGGCACGCGCCTGCTAGAAATGTTGCAGTGGGTGATCTGGTATGGTTAGCTGATCAGAACGCACTGAGGGGCCAGTTCAGGCTGGGTCGAGTCGTGGAGGTGTGTCCTGATGCAAGGGGTGTAGTATGAGATGTGAGAGTGGCAACATGTCGAAGTTGTCCAGTTTCCAGTGGACAGTTCAAGAGAAACCGAGGTGAGGAGAACTATCCCTCCACCATCCTCCACAGGAATGTTAGGAGGTTGGTGGTTCTGCTTCCAGTGGAGGAGCAGTAAAGAATCCCCACCATGGTGTGTTTCGGTGAAGGATCGAAACTTTCCCCGCTACCATCTTCCCCGAGGCTGGTAGTGTGTTTCGGTAAAGGAGGTTGTAATATTATCAAGGACAATGTGTGTTGTTTTAAACATTAAAACTACCATGAAGATATAGTTATTAATGTTGTAACATAATACGTTCATATTCAAGTATGCGATGTTATTTGCATGGTCATGGAGATAATTTCATATCTAGAAGTGAATTGTTTGGTTGTGGTGGCCTACTTGGATTCTAGAATCAGTAGACCAAGTGGGAGGTGTAGAACTTTCCAGCAGGTGTCGCTATTATTTTACATATGCATATCATTAGTGATAGATGTTATTATTATGTTCTGGGGTATTTGAAGAAATAAGTATGTATATTTACCATCTCATTCTAAATGTGAGCACATTTATGTTATATTTCATATATGTTAATCTTACTAGGTTACAGATATGTTTTATTATTGTTCCTAGTCACCAGATTATGTATATGTATATGCATAGTTAGTCAGTGCGCAGGCGCCGCCTATGTTCATTTTCATTCTGTTGTTGGATCAGGACTGGTACACTTGCCGGTGAGTGTCTGTAAACTGGCATTGCTAGTAATTCAGATTAAGAATTAATATCTTATGATTGTATAATTTCGCTAGTTAATTCTGATGTTTTTTTTTTTTTGTGTGTTTCATTGTAGGTTTACAACCTAGCAATCAAACTAACTGATTAGTTAAGTGACAAGCTAAAACGTCACCATAACTAGCTTGTGGATGATTATTGTGCATTTGTACACAATAAAGGCTCGAGTTGTATCCGCCGTGCTTGTCCTGAAACCCTTCCAGTGGGGAGTTTAGTGAGCTATACCAGATAGCTTATTAAAAAACTGGACAATGTAGGTGACTTTGTTTCTTCAGTAGAACACAGATGATGATTTTTAACTCGAACCGTTGCCATCTGTCAGTCAAATAATGGGAGTGAATGGGAACTCTATCAATAAGAGTCGAAAAAACTTGCATAGACAAATCCAAATTAAATCCTGCGGCTCGTGATGACACATTGATGTCCTAAGACATGAAACGATCGGTTTGTGCGAGAAACCGAACAGTATTTATATAATTTTTTACCTCTAAAACACCACTATGTCCAACTGCGTTCAGCATTTACTTAGTGAGGTCTGATCGCGCTCTGACAATGGCAGTGATGTTTCGCACTCATTGAAGTATAAAGCACGAGACATCACTGCCCTTGTCAGAGCGCGATCAGACCTCACTAACTGAGTGCTGAACGCAGTTGGACATTGTTAATTCATCCTTATCACTAGGATACGTACCAAAAACTTTTAAGATGGCTATTATTAAATCTCTTATTAAAAAAACACAACTTGATCCTAGAGAATTAGTCAATTACAGGCTGATCTTGAATCTACCTTTTCTGACAAAAATACTAGAAAAGGTAGTATCATCATAACTATTTTCCTTTTTTAGAAAGAAATGGTATCTGAGGATTTCCAGTCAAGATTTAGACCGTACCATAGTACTGAGACTGCTCTCATTAGAGTAACAAATGATTTGCTCTTATCATCAGATCGGGGTTGTATCTCTCTATTAGTGTTAATGGATCTTAGTGCTGCAATTATGGCAGGGTTCAAATCATACTTTTCTGACCGTCTATGACCTCTGGAAGCATCTCTTTCAATAGCTTAGTCGGTATAGGGTCAAACATACATGTTGTTGATTTTGATTTAACAAGTGTAGACAATTCTTCCTCTCCTCTAGCAGCGAATGAATGGATTTTTTTCTCAGGGACACTACAATGGACTGTCTGACGCAATACTGCAGTAGACGGTGACATGGTTATAATTTTCCCTCTAATAATATCAATCTTGCAAGTAAAGAAGTTCATAAAGTCATTAAAGTTGAAGCTTTATTTCTTGCTAATTTAGCCACTGTATCAAATAAATACCTAGGGTTGTGTTTGTTTTCTTCTAAGAGATTTGAAAAATGATTAGATATAGCAGTTTTTAAGGCCTTTCTGTACGTAAAAATGTTTTTTCCACGAAATGCGAAAAACTTCTAGTTTTGTTTTCTTCCAGCTGCGCTCCATTTTCGGAAGAAATGTGTTCAGTCCAGTACAAAGTACTTTGCAAAAAGGCAGTTTGTGTGTTAATGGAATGGATCTTTTTGTTTTAGTAAATTAAATTACTTTAGAAACTTTGTTCAATTTGTTTTGCTAGTGATTTCTCCAAGTTACATAAGGAAAATACTGTCAGTGTATAAACTGAATGAATGTTAATAAATATTTCTAAAGCAATTTGAGTCGTGTGATAATTTATTGTGTTTTCAGGGAAAAAATACTTCACAATTAATGAAAAAAAGTTGATAAAAAGTAATGAATTAAGTTGAGAAAGCTTGTTTTACATGACTTTTTTTTTTTTTTTTAAATCATAAAGAAACACAACAGTGAAGGAAATTGTTGCTAATATAATACTATATCAGATATGTACAATAACAATTGTAGAAAAAAAAATAGCATTATGATGTCCAGAAATCAATTTCAATAGTACATTGAGAACTCATGGTTAATGTGATAGTTTCATAAGTTTCACGATTTGGACATTTCTAATTATTGGGGGAGACTGCCCTGCAATTTACTGCTAAAAAGTTTATAAACATTATTATTATTATTATTATTTTTTAGAAATTTTAGAAAAAAAACATTTTTTAGAAGTTGCCACCATGTTTTGTTTTTTTTAATTCATTTACTTTCATTACCACAGTTGAGAAAAGTAGCCTAATGTGAGTGCAAACTTCTCAAGCTTACTGTAGACATAAACAGTCTTCATCCTATTGCTAATTATGAGCAATAGGATGAATAAATACAATAGATCAAAGAAACAAATTAAATGAATCAGTTCTTTGTTTTTAAGGTAGGTTTATACCAATGAAATACTACAGACATTCAATAAAGTAATGTAAAAATGAAACACTGCATATTCTACACTATGAATTAAATATGATTCTAAATATGATTCTTATCCACCTTTTTCCTAACAAGACTACTGGGTTTTATATTATAGATTATGTCATCTCATTGTACCCAGTTTTTGAAAATGCTTATTGCTTGGTGGTTAGTAGGGTCAGCAGTTTAATCAGGGTCAGTGGGGGGAGGGAGAGGGAATGTAATTTAATATATATTGTTTTGTAATGTCTTCTATTTTTTGGTTGTCTGTCTGTAAGTCTTGCCGTAAAACTAATTGCCCCATGGGGGACACAAATAAAGTTAAAGCTTTCATAGAGCGAACCTTTCGCTGATTAATGGAAGTTACTCCCATAATTCATGCAAAGTGTCATGTGGTGTAGGAAAAAGGTGTATTAAAACTACTAAGTTATTCAGTCAAGAACTGTAAGTGATTTCCTGTTTGTCTTTCTTTTCTCTTTTTTTTTTTTCTTTTTTTTGATTAACAGTATATTAAAATATTAATCTTATAATCTTATGGCAGAAAAAAACCTGACTCTTTTCTTCTGTTTCAAAACTTTCATCAGCTGCCTCCTGTTTTTAAAAACCTTTATAGATGGCTTGATGATGCTTTATTTTTTCAATTCACAATTTCACAGATTCCTCAGTTATCAAAAAGTTCAGTGAGCATGAGGGACCCTGAGAGGGTGGAACAGATATTGACATCCATGAGAAAGGCTGGATCCAGCACATTACAGGTAATTATGGCTCCTTTATAATTGATGGATGCTTTTATGTTTCAATTAATGAGATATCAAATGTTATATTGGAAATATTGGTAAGGTCAAAGCCAGGCAGAATGTTCAGAAATCAGGATTGGTGCATGCAGGATAAATGAATGGGTAACAACAATGGCAGTGCCTTACAAGAACAAGTTCAGGAATCAAAAGCTGCTTTTAAACTGTCTGGCCAAACCACTCTCTTTGCTTAACCTTTCATTCCATGCCGATCCGGCCCAGTCAGTATGGATAGTTTCATTTTCCACTGTGGGGCTGTTAATGGATCTCTTTGGAATATAATACAACCTCATTTCCAGAAAATTTGGGACTTTTTGTAAAATGCAATAACATCAAGAATCTGTGGTTTGTTAATTCTTTTTAATTTTTATTTAACTGACAAAAGTACAAAGAATAGATTTTCAATGTTTTCACTGACAAACTTAACCCTTGGACTGTGTTGAAAACCCCATCACTCTTGTGATGTTTCCCGTCAAAATTGACTGGACTGCAAAAAATTGCTAATAAATCTCTCGTTATGCTACCTTATTACCAAATATTGGATTCAATCTTTTTGTCAGCTTTTTTTCTTTCAATTAGGACAGGTTTTGTATATTTTTGGAACTAACTGATCGTAGTCCTTATTTATTTGAGCTTATGTACCTCAGTTTTTGAGTGAAGAAAAAATGTTATTTGTGGATAATTTGTCAGTTTTACATAAAATATGAAAAAATTGCACTCTTTATTACACTAGTGTTTCTTTAATGTTTAAACAGTAAATTTATTTTGAAATGGTTTTATTTTGTTTTTATTTATTACAAAATGGCACAAAGTCACACTTGTGATGTTCCCAGTCAAAAATGACCATCCTGCTGAAAAATAACTTGTAAATCACTTGTTATGCTATTTTATTAGCACATATTGGATTCAATCTTTTTGTCAAATAGTTTTCTTTAATTAGGACAGGTTTGGTATTTATTTTTGAAACTGATTGATCTTAGGCCTCATTGATCTGAGCCTCATTGATTTGAGGATAAAGTTATTCTCTGTGCAAATGAAAGGCCATAATACACAAAATAGTTTATGTATATGAACATGCATGTATGTGCGCGGATGCACAAGTATGCATGTATCCACACATGCAGAGGTGTGAGGCCTTTATTTTTGATGAACACACTGCTGAAAACGAATTGTTTCTCTGATTATTGACTCCCCCATTCATTTTCAATGGGTGGTCATTTTTGAGCAATATAAGCTCAGATCAATGAGGCCTACTGTAACGAAGCGGGAAACAGGTTCGAATCCAAATGCAAGCTTTATTAAAAGAGAGCATAGTTGTACAGGCCAGGTCAAAACAGGGGCAAACAGGAACAGCAAGGGACAGGCAGAATCGTGGTCACAGTACAGGCAGTGGATCGGGGCAGGCAGATATCAATCACAGTCCAGGTAACAACAAACAGTCCAAAGGTATGCAGCAGAGAATGATAAACGGGTAACAGGATCGGTAACAGGCAGACAGAATAACAACGCTCAGAATTGTACACCAGGGCAATACAAGACTTCGCAAAGATGTGAGGGGAATGAGAGTCTTTTATAGTCTGGTTGATAGGTAACAGCTGGTGAGGTGATTAGTCCAAGGCACAGGCTTCTGGGAAGTGTAGTGCGTGTGTGTATGTGTGTGTGTCAGGTGACTGGCAGGGAGGATTATGGGAATTGGAGTCTGGGAAATGATAAAATAATAGCGTTATAACAAGTGATTTATAAGCTTTTTTGTAGGCCGGTCATTTTTGACGGAGAACACAAGTGTGACTTTGTGCCATTTTGTAATAGATAAAAAACAAAATAAAAACATTTCAAAACAGATTTTCTGCTCAAACATTAAAGCTCACTAGTGTGATAAACAGTGCAAATGTTTTTAATATATTTTTAAAATTGACAAAATTATCCACAAATAACACATATTTCACTCAAAAACTGTGGTACATAAGCTCAGATAAATAAATCCTACGATCGATCAGTTCCATATAAAACCTGTAATATAAAAATGAAACCTGAAATATAAAACCTGTCCTAACTGAAAGAAAACAAGTTGACAAAAAGATTGAATCCAATTTTAAGTGATAATGTAGCATAATGAGAGATTTATAAGCAATTTTTTTAGGCCGGTCATTTTTGACTGGGAACACCACAAGTGTTACAATGTGGAAAGAATGCACAAAAAATTATCCCAAAATTTTTGGGAAGTTGTTAGAGTCTGGGTAAGTAAAGTCAGTAAATTTTAGTCCAGTGCGATAACATTATCTAGCATTTTCGGTTACGGGAAAATACGACTCGAACACAACATGAGGGTTAAAGAGTATTTTAATTTTGATTTTGATGGCTGCAACACACTCCAAAAAAATTGTGACAGAGGCATGTTTACCACTGTGTCACAAGGCTTTTTTTTTGGTTTTTTTTTCCCCTTCACGATGCCGGCTCAACATTGTAATGTCTGTCAGCCATCAGTGATGGACGATGGCATCGTTTGTCGGCCCAACCCTATAGCCTATATAGTTAACAAGCACTTGTTTACAAAGTGCCATAGGAAGTCAAACTAACTTAAAATGTTCTTATACTGAACTTGTTAATTTCCTGGAAATTACAATCTCCAAAATCTCTTGGAAAATCTGAAAGCCAGGTTTTTCCTAATATCTGTCATTTTACACATGGGGAAAACCAATTGTTTAGTCAACAATTCAAGAAGGTCCATATTTTAAAGCTCTTTCTAACTTCTACTCAGCCTTAAATGTAACAGTTCTTGTAATTATTTAAAGCAGAACTAAGTAACTTTTTTACCTTCATAAATAGTTTTCGTAAGTCCTTACGATGGTTAATTGACTTGTAGTGGTGTGTTTGAGGCGTGCACTAACCCCCTCTGGCACGTCTACGCCAGAAAACAGCACTTGCAAGTTGAGCTGCGCCGACCCGACACAATCTCGCCTCATGTTCACGTTCACGCAAGAGTGACAAAAAGCTTTACGGTAATTCAAAAACAATGTATATATTATGACTTTATAAGACAATTTAGAAAATTACCCACCTCCATCGAGATTTCTTGTACTGTATTTGCAAAACTACTGCGCTGGTGAGCATTGTAGTCGTTGTAGTCCAGAGCTGCGCTTGGAGTATTTACGACAGTGTGATTCACTGAAGGAACCTATAGGGGGAGCTTCGCAAATCTTACTGAGTTCCACTTTAACTATAGCATTTGTTACAATAAGGATTACAGGTAAGACCATTGATGGCTCCTCATTACCATTTTTTTCTTTATTTTTTCTTTATCCATAGCATTTATGAAAACTATCAACACAGTTAGAAAATATAGCTACAGCATGCCACAGTTATAATATAAATCTTTACTGAAAAATCTATTCCCATAAGATTATCTATTATAAATTCTACAACTAGTCAAAATTTGCCACAATAAATACAATAGAACATGATAAATTCTAGTAAATGTGGTCATGAGTTTAAAAAGCTTGCAGGATGATGTTTTCCCCTCTTTTTATCAGTCATTTTAGTGGCGGTTTTAGATCATATTTGACTTTCTCTATAATGTTTTACTATATTCTCAATAGAATTCAAAGGAGTTGCAGTTGCACATTTTATCATCAGCTTCACATAGGAACGGCTCGTGCAAATCTTAACACTTTTAGAGCGTCCCTATGGTGATTCGCGCACCACTCTTGGAAAATTAAACAATGCTTTTCACAGACTGTGATGACGCATATTAATGGTCATCAGTATCGTCAATCCTGTTTTTTATATTTTAAAGTTTTTTTTATAAAATAAGTTTTTTACATTTTCATTTTTTTTTAAATATATGTACATTTATTACACTATACATTGTGTATCTCTATTTTTTCCTCTTTTTGAAAGTTGTGAAAACACAATTGTGCAGTTTTTTTTCTATCTGTGCAAATGGAAACACACAAAATATATTTAATGAAGTCTCTCATTCACCGCTATAAAAGTTAACCCAACTATGACGACTTCTGCTTCTGAGAAACCCGGAAATGTGAAAAGGGTCTATTGGGCTTCAGTCACAGACATATTGCGCAGACAATTGGTCCGTTCAGTTCCCTTGATGTAAACAATTAATTAATAGTTTGATTCTTCGGTGTGCGCTCAGAGTACCGGCAACATGTGAGAAGTGCTGGTATGCAAGAAAAAGTGAGGGTACACTACTGACTAAAACAGAGATGTGCAGATACTGCGTACTTGTGCGTACACGCTCACTTCAAGCATTGTTTTAAACATCAATCAACAACAAACATTCATATATCAACATAACTAACAACACAGCATGCATACAGACATTGTGGTTTTACATTGTGTACATACTGTATATATATAAAAAAGAGAGAAAGTAACATCAGTAAATCACAAGCGAAATCTGACACCCAGTGTTGGGCACGTTACTTTAAAAAAGTAATTAGTTATAGTTACTAGTTACTTCTCACAAATAGTAACAGAGTTAGTAACTGAGTTACATCATTATAAAAGTAACTAATTACCAGGGAAAGTAACTATTGCGTTACTTTAAAAAAAAAATTAAAATATGTCAAATAGCTTGAGTGCCCCCATTATTAAATATAAGTCTAAGAATAAATAATTCTTGATCCGACTCGTGACTCATGATCTGCTCTTGCTTATGAAATTTCTCTGTACTGTCATTAAAGAAAATGTAGTTTTATATATATGTTTAAATAGTCCTATGTTATGTTTTAAATTCATTTTACTTGATTATGAAAAGTGAACACCATGAGTAAGATGCATCATAAGATGCGCAATATATCGGGAGTCATGGAGTGGGTCAGACATGATTTTGACCACTTCATTAAGTTTTGTTTTATAGAAAGCCTCTCTTTAAAGTGAATTTCGTTTTGTAAAAATTGTATCTTAATTTTAATCAATGTTTCATCAACCAATTGCCTGGATTTAATAAATAAGAAGCAAATATAGCAGGCAATATAATCATGGATGCGCGTGTGCGATCACTGGCGCGTGAGCTGAAGCGCGACTTATAGGCTAAATGAACCGAAACTCAGCATATAGGCTGCTTGCCTCGCAGACATGAGAAATATATCTATAGAAAGCTTGAAATATCTACTTTAAAACGAAATAATTAAAAACGAAAAGAGTCTACTCTCTGATTATGTAATCCGAATGAAATGTGCATTTTCTCTCTAGGCGCGTCCAGTATATGCGGAGATGATGAGAGTCAGCAATGTCAACTTCATCTTCACAGCCAACACTGATTTAGAAAACATTACTTTATTAATAAACAATTAAAATGTCTCCTAGCTGTTTTTTGTCATATTCATAATCATTACTTTTGCCGTTTTTTTCTGGCAAGCGTTATGCGTGTGCTTGAGTGCTATATAGCCTATATTACATAAACGCTCATTATTAGTTTATTCTCTCCAGTATTTAAGAAATTAAATTAATATAAATGTGATTAGTCAACTAATGGCTTAAATGAACAACTACTAGTCGACTAGAAAAACTTACTTCACATATTTTCGATCCAGCATGTCACGTTTATCGCAGTACATACCCAGCTAACACAGTTACGTTGTGACGACGTAACTGGACCGGCTCATATTAGTCGCAGCAACGTTCCAAATAACGTTCTAGGGACGTAACTTTGTGATTCCCATATTCGTCGTGGCAACGTTATAGCGGTACGTCGCTGGAACGTGACAGTAACGTCTCAACGACCAAACTGGCATGTTGTAAAAACGTAACTGGATCGGCTCATATTAGTTGCAACGACGTCCCGAATAATGTTCCAGCGATGTAACTTTGTGATTCCCATATTTGTTGTGGCGACGTTTTAGTGGTACGTTGCTGGAACGTGACAGGTACGTCCTAAAGACCAAAATACCACCTCGACCTTTATCTTAAAATCTGCTTCTCACCTTTACTCCGGGGAATAGAAATGTGCACCGTCCATAACCTTGAAATCCATGCAAAACTGATAAACACTTCATTCTCTGCTATAAAACCTTATAAATTCTAATTGTTATAGGGAATTGTATTGCTTTGGTTAATATATTTGCAGATCAAAATATGTAGTGGAAACCAATATAAACCCTCATTAAATTCTGATTAAAAATGGCTAGAAACACACTGCATCCATGAAATCATCAGCATTGTTACTTTGTACAATTACTAAGCCAATACATTTGAACATTACCATGTAACCATGTTTTAACCATGTAAAGTGTTATCAAGTTATGAGTACAGAAAATTGAACACATGAATTCATAAATTGAACACATTCATAGATCAAACAATACAATCAATAAATGAATGTAACCAGTGATAAATATGTTTTATTCTTTTAATTTAATGTTTTATTCCATCTAATGATAAGTGTTTTATCATTAGATGGGTATAGTTAAATAATGATTTTATCAATTATATTTATAGATACTCTTATGATTACTACTATCCATAATTTGGCACAAAAATGACAAAGATATGAAAAAGATTCAGCAGATATTTTATTACTTTATTTGCAAAAAATATATTTTAAACCATTTCCTAAGTGTCCTGTATGAGGCAGCTGCTACAAATATACTGAGGTAATTTGCTTTAATACTGCATTTACTGCCAGACAATATCACAATTACCATAGATATATACAGTCCTTGAGCTTCTCAAAAGCTAAAAAAAATCCAGAAGATGACATTCATAAAGAGTAAAAGATATGTATAAAGAACAATATAAAGATTTTTAGCATTTCTTCA
The DNA here is from genome assembly GCA_036281575.1 of Ancherythroculter nigrocauda. Lineage (NCBI taxonomy): Eukaryota > Metazoa > Chordata > Actinopteri > Cypriniformes > Xenocyprididae > Ancherythroculter > Ancherythroculter nigrocauda. The sequence continues at coordinate 18,330,640 of VTFQ01000009.1, forward strand.
AATAATAGTTTGGCCCACCCAAAAATACATGTACAGTTTTTGTTCAAGAAAATGAATATGTGGACTTTCACAGGAAGAATTTGAGATCTCTCATTACCGTGTCCTCAGCTGTGTAGAACACTCTTTCCAACAGTGTTGCAGAGGTAGATGATGGAGAGCTGTGAGAGAAGAGGAAGAGTGTCTTTATCAGGTTCTTCTGAGGCAAGGATAGGAGGATGGTCTCTATATATTCACTTTGGATTTTGGCAAACTGGAAGCTAAAAAAAAAAATTATTGTAGTAGTTATTGTAGTCAGGTTTATTGTTTGTTAGAAAGGTATGAGGAAAGCATGTTTAACTTACATGTTCCTCCTCTTCTTCATCTTGAGCTGCACTGTCACCTTGGTCACCACTGCCATCATCATCCTCCTCTGGCAGCTGAAAGGTTGAATTACATTGTTAGAAGTTGCATTTTTACTTTTGAAAGCAGTCTCTTCTACTTACCAAGGCTGCATTTGATGAAAAAATACAGTAAAATAATAATATTGTGAAGTAGTTTTACTTTAATATTCTAAAATAGTTTTACTATTAATTGTTTTCTATTTTAATCTATTTTTAAAAGTAAGTTATTCCTGTGATCAAAGCTGAATTTTCAGCATCATTACTCCAGTCTTCAGTCACCTTTATTTATATAGTGCTTTTTACAATGCAGATTGTGTCAAAGCAGCTTTACATTGATAACTGGTACATAATTTTTGCTGCACAGCAGCTCTTCAAGAATAGTGTCAATGCAGGCAGATCAAAGCACTGTTGAATAAATGTCAAGAAAACTGTTAAATATCAAATGTCAAGTCAAATGTCAAGTGTCCCCAACTAAGCAAGCCAAAGGCGACAGCGGCAAGGAACCCAAACTCCAACAGGTGACATCAGGTGGCAAACAAGTGGCAAATAGGTGTTAAAATGGAGAAAAAAAAACCTTGGGAGAAACCAGGCTTAGTCGGGGGGGCAGTTCTCCTCTGGGGAACAGTGCTTTGTTACGAATCAGGTTGCTATCATAAGTCTGATAGGATCGCAACAATCAAAGTATTTATTTCAGTTCCATCCAGTTGAGGATCGTATTCATCATGCCGGTATGGACAGTTTGTTGAGGAACTGTGCTACTGGCTGTCGTGTCGATGAGGCCTTCACAATGGATGATCTAGTCGACTCGATCTCTGCTGATACTTCAGGGCTGCGTTGTGGTCGTGTCCAATTGAGGATCGTATTCATCACGCCGGTATGGTCGGTTTGTTGAGGAACTGTGGCACTGGCTGTCGTGTTGATGATGTCTTAACAATGGATAACCTAGTCGACTCGATCTCTGCTGATACTTCAGGGCTGCGTTGTGGTCGTGTCAAGGCGCAGGTCCTTGGTCTCAGCTGGATACGGCCCAGATCCGGTTGACTACGGTAAACCTCGGGATAAACAGAAAGACTAGTATTAGCGTAGATGCCATTCTTTTTCTGATGTAACGAGTACATCTGGTGTTATAGGAAGTGTTCCCGGTTCCGGCAGACCTAATTTATGCAGCCTAATAATCCTTTAATGGATTTGAAAATATAAATTGATAATGTGTTATGTGTATGCCAGGTTAAAGAGATGTGTTTTTAGTCTAGATTTAAACTGACAGAGTGTGTCTGCATCCCGAACAATGCTAGGAAGATTGTTCCAGAGTTTGGGTGCCAAACAGAAGAAGGATCACCGCCTGCGGTTGATTTTGATATTCTAGGTATTATCAGCTGGTCTGAATTCTGAGATCGCAATAAACGTGAAGGATTATAATGATTTAAGAGCTCGCTCAGGTACTGGGGAGCTAAACCATTTAGTGCTTTGTAAGTAATTAACAAGATTTTAAAATCTAAACAATGTTTAACAGGAAGCCAATGCAGTGATGACAGAACTGGGCTAATATGGTCATACTTCCTAGTTCTAGTAAGAACTCTAGCTGCTGCATTTTGTACGAGCTGTAGTGTGTACGAGCTTCAGTGTCACATGATCCTTCAGAAATCATTCTAATATGATGATTTGATGCTCAAGAACACAAAAATATGAAGCAGCACATTTCAAAAGAAATGTCCGAGCATCAATTCAGCATATTAGAATGATCAAGGTTCAAGTGGCACTGAAGACTAGAAAAATGATGCCGAAAATTTTCCGTCAAAGGAATAAATTAAATTTTGCAACATCTTACAAATCTCAATATCTTTGACTGGCAGTGTACATTATTACATTTAGATAATAAACAGTGCACAAATTCTCAAAGAACTTACATTTTAACGATTAGTTCCCTCACTGCTGACTCCTTCAAGCTGGGGACACACTGAACGACTAGAAGAAACATTCTAAGACTGAAATCAACACACTTAAAAACTGTTCCCTTCGACTGAAGTGGATTTAAATAATTACAGATTATAAACAGACTGAACGCAACTGGCTCTGACTTGACGTGTTTGGGCAAGATCAGTTGAAAGTATCTGTACTTTTAACTGTATCTTGAAAGTATTAAAGTTACTGAGTAAACCTGCCATGTCTTTTTTTATGCAAGGACAGTTTTCATCTATATAGCAGATTTGACCTAGTCTGTTACAGTGGCATAACAGATTAACAGTGGAGCATACCATTGTACTTTTTGAATTTTTATTCTTTGTTCATACTATCATATTTGGAAAGGTGGTCCTCGGAATTGTTTTTATATATATACAGTCATGTTCATATCACTAATAGTATTTGATAAATTACGTAAATTGGGGTGAATGAACTTCTGCACATGGATGTTATTATTAATTAATTTGTTAAAAGAGTGTCCCCCTTGTGTACACATACACGTATACGTCACATTTCATTAGATAGAATACAAGCTGGACCATACACAGGGTGTAATTACTGAGGTCAGAAAATGTAGTTTGCTAGGGGGGTACGGGGGCATGCTCCCCCAAGAAAATTTAGATTTCTTTGGTGTACATATGTGCATTTTTAAGACGTTTTAAGTCCAACAAATTGGATAACAATAGCTTTAAAACCATGTCAACAACATGCACAGTTTTGAGGCAGCTTTAATCGCATGTGTGGTAATTTCATGACTTAACTTACAACAAAAAAACGACAGTCATTGCTCGTAGTTTCTTTTGCGCTTTATATAAGCTATAATAAAGTAATTATGCAGCGCGCGCCGGCGCATTTGCGCATGCAATTCTTGAGTGCGCGTCGTGAGCGGTCGTGTTAATTTTACCGACATACCGACATAGGTTGTTCAACTGAAGCTCCCTCGTAGTCACCCAACACCTTTTCCGCGCTCGTTTGACTTGCGCCTGCCGCTGAGGCGAACTCGAAATGCGCGTCTGAAAAGTAATTACTTAAGTGTTACCAAATATATCATAAGGAATTACTGTACAAAAACATACAAAAACATCAAAAGTTTACAAAGAGTTCAGTAGTTACTAGAGAGTTATCATGTTTTTCACTTTAGAATACTGATCCAAATAATTAGTAATTCCTTCTTAAGTATTTGGTAATACTTCAGTCATTACTAGTGTGTTACCAAGACCTTTACTTTAGAATTAATTATACATTATGCATCATTCATGTTAATTATGAACCTGTATATAGTAGTTCTTAGTAGTTCTCTGGGAAGTATGAAAAAACAGTAGTTACTGATTAGTTAATAGTGAACTACCACCTTTAACTGTGCACTATTACTTACTAATTCATTAATCAGAGTTTCTTGTTAGTTAATAGTAGTTACTAGAGTGTTAATAATGCATTACTCATTTGTTCCTGTGTAGTTATTCATTAATGAAGGATCAGTATTCTAAAGTGTTACCGAAATTTATACAGCTTTGGAACAAGCTGAGGGTGAGTAAATGATGACAGAATTTTAATTTTTGGGTGAACTATCTCTTTAAGTCACATGCAACCATGTCATTCAGAATAAATTTGCCAAATCAGATTTTAAAATTTCATTCTGATTGTAAGGGGTGGTTTAAACCTTTTCTAGTCTGTTCGATAGGACATGTGAACACTTGATCAGATTAAAAACTGAAATTTGAAAGTGTAAAGCATGTGGAATGATGTAGAAATGACGCACGAAACTAACCATTGTTGTTGAATGAATGCAGTGTAATAAATGACTGTTGTCATAAAATTTCAAAATGCTTCTTTTTATTTTTAAGCATTTTTACTGCTTGATAAATATAAGCAGCACGGCACATAGCTTCATGTTCTCTGCATCTCCTAATCAGGACCTGAAATGATAAATATAAAGTCTGCTTTTTGAAACAGAAGAGAAGCAATGACAGGATGATGGTTAATATGCACCAACAGCGGGAAAGTCTGTAATTTTGGACAGACAGTGCATTTTAAAATATCAAATCCGATTTCTAAATAAATGTACACATCAACTATATTCAGATTCATCAATCACAATGATTTCATTCTGAATTAAAGAGTGTAAATGTATCAAATAGTAAAATAGCTGACCCCTCAAATTCAGAATTATTAACATCTCCTTGTCTCTGTGAGTAATTGAATTGTGAAATTCAATCCTGTGAATTATCTGTTTGTCCTCCTGAGCCTTTTAACGAGTAGGCTGCTTTTATGGCTGGATGCTGATTGACACACCTTTTGACCATGTTCTCACATCCAGGACAACAAAATGTCAAGCAGACCTGAAACAAATGACCCATGATTGAAATCACTTTAAATCCATTTAGTCTTAGTGATATTGGAAAAATGAGGCATAGTTGTTCACCCAGGATACGCTGCTTCTCCTGGAGCATGGTCTGCATGATGAATGATCTCTTGATCCTGGACAGTCCACCTGGAGATTATCTGAATGATATGTGGTTGCATAAAGGGTAATTAATGACTGAACGTTACATACATACCGATAGTCCAGGACCTTATATCTATTGGTACTGAACAAGTCAGAAACTAATTTAATACCCACCCCTGCTTATAATCATTGTTGTCTTGTTGTTGCTGCACAGGCTGTCTCTCCTCCAGCTGCTGAAAATAAAAAGTATGTTAGATTTATTGGAATGAATAGACTCGCACATAACGTTAACGTTAAACCAGTAAGTTGCGACAAACGAGAATATTTTGTTATAAACAACTCTAAATCATTGATTTGGCTGGTTCATTGGCTGTCATTACAAAGAATTTAAGTAAACAAATCGTGAAGTAATTAACCGTGTCTGATTAACCATTTTATACAGATTTTATTGAATTTTCAATATGGTTCATATGAGCTTCAGGGAGGCCAGGCAGGGTCTAAAATTAACAAACACTCTACTAAAGTTGCCGTTTAACGAATATAAGTGATTATTCTGCCGTTTATAGCATTAAACAGTGAACGTTACACTTAAAATAACTAAAATAAAAATATAAAACTGCGTATCAGATTTTAATGTTAACGTTACCTCAGACCGCGCTCGTGCGCACATTAACCAAATGGAATTTATTTATGAAATAAATTTAGAAAACCAAAAACACTGCACTAACATTGCTCATCACAAGTTATATTTAGTGTCACATGGGCAAAAACGAATGATGTGAAAAAAAAAAAAATGAATAAAAGCAGATTTGTAGGGCTTACCTTTTACTCCGTGTCCGTCTGCTGGAAGTCGACCGTTACAGATCAAAATGATGCGCATGCGCAGTGCTCAGATTCTCCGAAAATCCGTTTGACTTGCTCGTTTAAAATTTTGAATTTGTTTCGCGCGTACCCAATCCAATAAATCTCCTTTATTCACAAACACAACATATAATATATAAACATGTCCATAACTTTTTGTACTCTAAGGGTTAAACACAACGGCATGCATCTTGCGGAAGAACATTGTAGCCGGAGCTACTTCTCTCTGTTTATTTCTCTTCTCTCTGTTATGTCTATATAACTATAACTAATCTCTGTTTATGTCAAACATATGAATAATCACAATTTATTAAGTAAAATGTTAGGTAGTTTTGCTGGCAAATATTTTATGAATATGTAGTAGGCTATTAGGTATATCTCAAATATAAATAAAACTATGACGATTCATTTAAAAAGCTTGAATCAATTAAATTTACTCATAATATCCAAATGCCATATTAACTAACATAATGTTGGCTTAATGCAATATCTGGAAAGTTATCAGGAGACCTATGGACCACGTCGCTACAACGTTCTCCGTGGTATTAACCAGCGACGTCTTTTGAGAACGTGAGAACCTTTTTGGAACGTTAGCCAAGATTCTAAAAAATGGAACATTACCACGACGTCCTCACAACGTTGTCATAAAGTAATGTCACGCTGACCAAATGACGACTAACTGACAACGTTGTCACAACGTACTGTGTTTGCTGGGTAGGACCTTTGAACCAGAAAGGCACATTCTACGTTATCATCAGAGGGAACTTGGGGCACAATCAATTTTGGATGAATATAGGGCTGTATAGAATTGTTCAAAGTCTGAATCAATTTCTAATTTATCCTTAGTGACCCTGCCATCATCTCCATGAATAGATGTTATAATATTTGAATATTGTCTTATTTGTTATGCAAGAATTTTCTCAGATTTGTCAGTGGTCATATAATTTAGAGTAAGATTGAAGCAGAACTCTTTCTGTCTGTTCAGATGTTATTAGATCAATCTATGTCTGTAGCTTTGTTCTTTCCTTAAAAAATTCGGGCTAGGTCTTGTTTGCAATTTTCAAGTCTTATTGTTTAAAGTGCCCCTATTATGGATTTTTGAAAATTACCTTTTATGTCGTGTGTAACATAGCTCTAAGTGAATAAAAAAAAAAACATCCTGCAAAGTTTTAAATTTTGAAAGTGCACTGTATATCTATCTCTGTATGTCGCTCAAAAGTAAGAGTCAACTCTGAGTCAATTAAACGCGTCGTTTGTAAAACGAATCCTAAGCCGTTTCGTTGTGATGTCACGCTAACCGGCTAACTCATGTTACTGTAGTTCTGCTATTCAAATGTGGGTCTAATATTGTCTTAAAATGTGTCGATTAATGGAGCTTGTCTGTCTTATTACTTGGAGTAATGATCAAGGATGGAGCACGACTTTTGTTTACAAAGTGTAATGCATTATCAGCTATTCACATTTGTGCTCAGCTAACAGTTTACAACATAGTTGTGGGTGCGGTTCGCTTACATAACTGTAAAACAAACTTTTTTCTTCTGCGTTTTTATTATTACATTAGAGTGAATTGTAATAGGATGTTAAGATGCTAGTCCATGCAAACTAGTTGAAGTATTCTCTCTGTAAACAATAAACACCCACTGTAATGTCAAACAATGATACCAAAAAAAACATTTTTTACTTTGTTAATAGTTATGACGAAAAAGTCTGTGTACACATCTAGCCTAAATGTTTATATTATGTTTAGAGGTTTTCAGCTTCTTTTGGCATTCTGTCACAGTTCCCACAGGTGCACCTACTTAAAGTATAACAGTGACGTATGAGGGTAGAATTGTTTCAATTTTCCAAATAAATACATTATGATCCACAAATAAATGTAAAGAGATTCACAAAAAATACTCGTATGCACAAATTAATTGAATGAGATCCACAGGTATGAATTTAAAAATTAAATTCACAAATAAATAAAATGAGATTTGCTAATAAAAAACATATTCACAGATATGTTTTTATGTCACAAGCACAATTCTGCCTGCATTCATTTGTGAATCACTTTCTGTATATTTGTGAATTGCTTTGTGTGCATTTGTGGATCACTGCATGCATTTGTGGGTCTCTTCCTGCGCATTTGTGGATTTTGAAACATTTCTAGTGTCACAACTGCAGACAAATCCACAAATAGGTTGACTCCACCCACCAACTACTCAAGCCAATCAGATTATGGCCACATTGCATTGACCAACTGCAGCGCACTCTTGCTACAACCAATCACATTTTGCTTTACAATCGGGGTGGTCTCATCCTGCATTGGTTTAGAAAGGAAGTGGAGTGTTCTTAAACAATGGTACAGATGTTTAAAATTTAGATTTAATTAGACCATTATTGTGTGTCAAGCCAAGCCAAGCTAAACTATTATATTTTATGTGCCATTTAAAAATGCCAGAGAAACAGTGCTCTCTGTTATGGGGACAACAGTAGCCTATATTGGATACAGATGTGTTATGCAAGATTCACGTAATTCAAGATAGAACAGAAAGCCTCAATAATTAGCTATTAACTCAACTAACTGGATTTAACCTTGTGATAAACATGCGAGTTTGCAAAATAGATTAAACTGTCGTCACACAACAACAACCAACACCATTTCCCAGTTTATCAATCAAATGTCGATGGATATGAGCAGCAAACCAGCTATTAAACATTATAGCCCCTTTAAGTAATATTTTAAACATTAATTAAAACTTTTAATGTTACCATTGTTTGTAGTGAAGTTATAGCCTTTTTAAATGTGTGACAGGTTGTTGAATTCCATATAGATTATGCATAAAAGTATGTCCAGCAGTCAAACACTTAATTCAGTTTTCATCAAATCAATTTTTGTGAAACTCCTAACATATATTTGTGGATCTCATTCTATTCATTTGTGCATACAATTATTTTTTTGTGAATCTCTTTACATTTATTTGTGGATCATAATCTATTTGGAAAAATGCAACAATTCTACCCCCATAGTGACACTGCTATCACAGCTTATAGCTCAATCTAAGGTGACACTTACCATAGAGAAACGACCTGCTTCAGTCGTGATTATGAATCATAATTTGTATACAATGTATGGACAGAAAAGAAGGCATTGTTTTTCCCATATCAATTCGAGCCCGAGTCCGACGATGAAACGTCTGAAGTAGTCGATTAACCAGAAACTGACTGGAGCAGAACGTTTCTCTATGGTAAGTGTCACCTTAGTTTGTATTATTTATAAGACGTGATAGCAGTGTCACTGTTATTCTTTATGTAGGTGCACAGAATGCCAAGTGAACCTCTAAAAATAAGAAACTTTTAGGCCAGATGTGTACACAGACTTTTTTGCCATAACTACTAACAAAGTAAAAAAATGGCTATATCATTGTTTGACATTACAATGGGTGTTTACTGTTTACAGAGAGAATACTTCAACTAGTTAGCGTGGACTAGCATCTTAACATCCTGTTACAATACAGATAGAGCTCCACTCTATTGTAATAATAAAACGCAGAGGCAAAAACAGTTTGTTTTATAGTTAAGTGAACCGGGCCCACAGCTATGTTGTAAACTCTCACGTTAGCCGAGCACAAACGTGAATAGCTGATAATGCATTACGCTTTGTAAACAAAAGTCGTGCTCCATCCTTGATCTTTACCCCAAGTAATAAGACAGACAAGCTGCATTATTCGATTTTTTCGAATTTATAGACAGTATTGGACCAACATCTGAATAGCAGAAACGTGAGTTAGCCGGTTAGTAGGAGACATACAAACTAGGATGTACGTTACACAACATAACATACAAAACTATGAATCTTGAATGATCGCTAGAAAATAAACATCAATTATTAATCATAATCAATATTTTCTATATTCATTTGTAACACATTAACCTCGAATTATGATGTGAACTCCCTCGCTAGATTGTGCACTATTTTATTTATACATGTCATCCATCTCCATCTAATCATTCTTTTTGTTTTCGCTCTTCTGATCATTTTCAGCTTTCTCTTTCTGCAAATTTTTAGCACCCAAAATACTATCAAAACACTCCAATGCAGCCTTCATTCTTCACGAAAGATGGATAAAAAGGTGCACGGAATAAAAACCTTAAAAAATATATATATACGAGCCCGCCAAATCACAGAGATATCGATTCACACAAGACTAATTATCACAGGACCTCGGTGGGTCATTTGCGGGGGAATTTTTACTTTACAAATTACAGACATGGCCATTTTGCACTGGACTAAGATCACAGGCAACCTCCGCAATTATTGCAAATGACTAAAGGTCTCCAGATAATACTAATCCTGTGTGAATAGGGCTCACAACAGCTATTTTGCAATACCGTAATTCTGTGTATGTGGAGATTGTGTGCTCCCGGCGAGACGCATCTTATGCACTTGATTTGGTAAAGTCAGTAAGCATGATTATTTATTTTTATCAGCATGGGTTTGAAAATCACATTCACTGGTTTGGACATGTCATCAAGAATTCGCTATGAGTATTCATAAAGCTGGAATGCTGCACTTTGCAATGATAGGCCTTCAACATATCCTCCTGAGACCCAGAAAAAAAGGTTTTTTGAATTTAGTATTTTTTACATTGTTTAGAGCATAAGAAACATTTAAAAAAAAAAAAAAAAAAAAAAACATTTTTGAAACATGTTACTTTATTCATATTTTATGCTATGTGTAGTGGACACCAAGACTAAGTTGTTAAAAAAATTAAATGACATGAAATGGGATTTTTTTTTTTTAATCACCCATAAATTTTTAGGCTTCAGGATTTTAAAGCAAACTTTGTATAAAGATGATTCTCAACTATGTTATGAAAGATATAATGGAATTAATTTACATTTACATTTTACATTTAGTCATTTAGCAGATGCTTTTATCCAAAGCGACTTACAAATGAGAATAGTAGAATCAATCAAAACAACATGAGAACAACAGTACGTAAGTGCTGTGTGAAATCACAGTAATGACAGTAACGTTCTTGTAGCAAAAAAAAAAAAAAAAAAAAAAAAAAAAAATATATATATATATATATATATATATATATATATATATATATAATATTCGAATATTCCCTCTAAAAAAACATGAATATTCGAACTATTCGAACATCTGGTTGCACATTTTGTCAATGACGCGCATTACGTCAATAACAGGACAAATTAATACAAAGAGACATAACTACTTGTATAGGTAGTCTATTTAAGTTTAAACATATTTGACAACGTATTACCTACACAAAAACAAGTAAATCAACTTTAACTAATGGCCAAGACCGCAGACCTCACTCTCTCTCACCCTCATGCTCTCTGCGCATAACGGATTAACCTGTTAGCCAGCACCCCCGCTTTTGAAAAATCCCAAAAAATGACATACCCAAACTAAAACAGATACAGTTCATGAACCCTTTGCACTAAAAGCATAAGTAAGGTCTCATTTGAAAGCATGGTAAACTCATAATTAATTATTGTCACAAAGAAGAAAATAGTTTAAAATAGCTTTGAAATTTTGAAAAGTTATTAGAAATTTATTTTTATGAAATATATTTATGAAAATGAAAGTGAAGTTGGCCTTGTGGCAATCTAGAAATGCACTGCAGCTAAAGCCACATGTCTGACCATGTTATATTTCAAATCTGAAGATGATAGGTTTAAAACTCTGAGTTTTATTACATGTTTTTCAAGACCATGTCATGAGACTTTATTTAGAAAGGACTCTAAAATGTTAACTGATGTTTATTGTCATCTATTCAAGGGTATTGTCGATATTGTGTATGTGGTGCTAAGTGCCCCATTCAGTTTCAGTCTCCCCTGAACACATTCACACCTCTCCAGCCAGTTTATGGCTCTAATTGTTCTTTTCTTTTGTCTCTATTATAATTACTGATGTTCTATTCAAGATTTAATCCCTCATTTCATTCATCAAACTTCTCACTTCACCTTCTTTCAAACTGTATCTAATGCCCTTCTTGGAAAAAAAAAGAGAGAAAAAAAGTGAGCTTTACTATTAAAAATTATTTATTTGCATTAGCTTTAGATTAGAACAGGTGCATCTCTAGGCTCGTTAGCATATTAGCTTAGCACACCAACAAAACACGACAATTTATAAGATTAAAACCACGTTTTTTCTCCAAACTTACTAGTCGATTGTTTTAAATAACCTTCTTTGATGTGATGTGGCTTTGGATCAAAAATCAGACAGAAAATATACCATTTTAGGCTATTCTGCACAATGAGAAAAGCTATCTCGATTAGTATTGCATTATAAATATAATCTACTATTATGAATACCTGACATGGCGTGAAGAACACAGATAAACCACATATCGTCACAATCGTGTATTTATTACTTTCAAAAGTGACGTTCTGTATGTTTACATCAATGATTATAGCGATGTCTGGTAGCCTCTGTTAGTTCTGTGTATGTCACATGACTGCCTCTTGTTCATGCTGTATAATTTGTGGACTAAAGGTGCACAGAGCGCCCTCCGGCTTCGGGTATGTGTTGGATACACAGTAGTCAGTGTATACAGCGCTCATATAATAACAACAGCGCGTTTTGGGTAAAAATTTAATAAATATGACTCCTCTGTATAGAAAATTGACATAAACGTATGACAGTCCATCAATATTTCTCCAAATGGGCATGCTTTTAAGATAAAAGCCCCTAGGGATGTTATTTTGTGGAGTTTTTTCATGATGATCGTACAGAGTTTTTTTCTCAATGGCTGAAGCTGACGCTCATATTTCAATGAAAAGGTAACGACTCCGTTTCTCATATTCATAACTCCCGACGCATATTAACAAATAACGGTCACTATACGATGTTGAGTGTAAAATAAAGATTAAAAAATTGAAGCTCGAGTCTTAGATCTTTTTAATGATGTATAGTTTGTCAAGGTAATTATATTAAATCTAACAGTAAATTTGAGCTAATTTAAACAAAGAAGCTTCGGTGTGTCGGCGTGACAGTGCTGGTTAACAGGTTAAATGATCAAACAAATTTTGAGTGCTGATCTAGAGTTTTGTGCAAGCAATTTAAGGTCGCGACTCTTGCAGGCTTCATTCAGTGATTGAAACAAATATTATTAATATTAATTGAAGTTTTACAGCATATTGAATGCTCCGAGCAAGCTGTGCTGTGGTAAACATGGAAATTTTCCTTGACATGAAACGGTAAATAATCAAACCAGTGGAAGCAGTGCATTTATCCTTTATTCATGCAATATCTATTCAGTCAGTACAGTAACCTACACTTAAGTAATGTTTCTGTTTAACGTTAAATAAAATGAGGCACACAATTCCGAGAAATGTGAAAACAAATAACTTTTACCCTGAGGTTCATAAAAAATAAAGTGCTATTAAACACGAAAAAGGCTACTTACATTCTTGGTGCTTGCTAACTGTATCTTACATAGCTTGCATACAACTTTATCTCGTGGCTCAACAATTTTACCTCCTACCGACCAAAATCCAAAGTACTTCCAGTCATGGCTTTTTAGATTTTGGGGGGTTAAAATCGCTTTCTCTGCTGCGGTTGAGTTGGTCTCTGCACTTTCTGCCATCTTCCATGCAAGAAGCGTTAACTTTCATCAGTGTGACGCTGTGCCAGACAGTGCGACTCCTGTGACCTGTCCCTGAACCCTCAGGCGCGCTAGCGCGCCCACTCGCAAAGCAGACAGCCACGCCTCTACTACCACGGGCGTTTTTTTCCACATTTATTTTTTTATTCGAATATTAATTTTCACCTTCGAATATATTCGAATTTAGAATATTCGTTGACAGCCCTAATATATATATATATATATATATATATATATATATATATATATATATATATATATATATATAATTTTTTTTTTTATAAATACACAAATAGATGGAAGAAGAATAAAAATTAAGGTAAGTGCTACTATTACTGGGTCAAGTGCTGACGAAAAAGATACGTCTTTAGCATTTTTTTTGAAAATGGCTAGAGACTCAGCTGCCCGGATAGAGTGTGGTAGGCACTGGTGTCAAAAGTATTCACATTCAATACTCAAGTAGAAGTATAGATACTAGGGTTTAAAAATACTTCTGTAGAAATTGAAGTATCAACTCAAGCTTTTTACTCAAGTAAAAGTGTAAAAGTACTGGTTTCAAAACTACTTAAAGTATAAAAGTAAAAGTAACATAGGGGGAAAAAAATGCCATTAAGGACAAAAGCTTAGGCCGCGCCTCAGGGGTCTATTGTGCACTCCACCTCCTCAAAATGTCATCAATAACCTTTATTGGAATGTAAATGTACATCCAAACTTAACTGCAGGAATCTGTGAGGGCAACGGACAAGAAAAATGCGGGTAGTTTTGGTGTACCCAGGGCAGGCTTAGTAACAATCAGGGCTTGACATTAACACCCGCCAACCTGCCAAATGCAGGTAGTTTTCAGCTGTTTCAGTTCACACCGCACCGACAAACGCCAACAAACTCATCTGTTGGAGTTTGTTGGATAGGTGTGATAACCCTGTTGGTGTAATGACTGAGACAAATCAGACACAGTTATTTGTTAGTTAACCAATAGTTTTAAGCTCACTCTGGGGTCTGGCTTCCATCCCCCGAGAATTTCTCAGTTACAAGTTTTATTGCACCAATAAATGCCGCATGGAGAGCAGAGAAGAGACACACAAAACGTGCATCTCTCCTGCATTATCCACACATAACACTGACTCTCTTGCATTAATGTACAGACAGACTGTTTTATAAATGAACATTAACAATCCCAGGAGATGAAATATTATCATTATTACCATTGCTGTATTACAATCATTGTATTCACATATGTATGTGGTTTTATGATACACTTAAAGTAACTTAAATTATGCCATGTTTAGTGTCTATGGGTTCCCAGCGGGAAGATTTGAATGCTTGCGTGTGTGGTATGTCCATACCTGCGCAACACATAAGTATTACAAGAATCTTAAATAGTTCTTCTTCAAAGCTCAGCCAGTTTAATCTTGCTCGGTCATAAAAGCCCCAACAAGGGGGAGTGTTGTCACCCAGAAACACAACACCTTCATTGGCTACACCAATTTTAAGAGGTTGGACTTTGACCAGAGGTTAAAAGCTAGAGAACAATGCCACTCCTTCTCTTTTCCTTGCCTTGTGGACAACTGAACAGAACCCTCTTGGCCGAAGGCCGCTTCAGGCCAAGGCCTGGTAGGCCTAGGCCTAGGCCTGCTGGCCTCGGCCTATAAACCAGCCATGTGCTCAACATCCAACATAGAAAAGACTGGCAACAACTTCAGACGAAATCCTCAAGATCTCTCCTCGACCTGCCGATCCGACACTCCTCAGCCTAAAGGCATCTTGCAAGTATTGTACATTTTAATGCTAAACAGCGATTTAGTATTGATTTGTAAGACTTACCTTTGCTATTGCTAAAAGAAACTGATGAGTCCTTTCCAGATTGTCTTTGACTTTTCCTATAGCTCTAGTAACAGTACCTCCTCCGGTTCAACGGATTGTGTGTGTATGAATGTGTGAATGTGTGTGTGACCTTTGTTGCATGTTATGTGTTTGTTAGTTTAGTTATGTGTTTGTGAGTTAGTTAATAAAGATTGTGCACAATATATGTTTGGTTCTGACTCCATCTGCTAATTAATTGCCTCTGAAGTGATTTAGATCCCGAACCTATGCTCTAAGTAGCACGGTGCAATACGAATGTTATTTTTCCATAACCTGGAAATGAACATTTCTTAGAATTATTAAACAATAATTAACACTAAGTTAACACTTAGAATTATTAAACAATCAACACTAAGTGTTCCCTGGACAACACTGTAGATCCACCGTGAGGTACAGCGTCCCACACATCACCCTTGCCCCAGGCACCGGCAAGCGACCGAGACATCCAGCTAGCGAGTCCCGTGTGTGATGCAGTTTTTCGGACGGCGAGGGGAGTCAGACTACTCTACAAAAACACGGTCAGTCATGTCCGACGATTATCATGTGTATTAAATGCAACATGTACAGCTTAGCTCTTTCTGTCAGCAGTGAGACTTACACATGTGATAAATGCAGGGATATTGTCAGGCTGACAGAGAGAATCTCAGAATTAGAGACACGCATCCAAACTTTAATTGAGGATAGTGAGAATGAAAGGGCCTTAGATACTGCTTTGGATGCGACTAGCCTAGTAAACACTGCACATTCGGTTCCGGTTGTAGAAGCCACGCAGCAGGCTAACTGGGTGACTGTGAGGCGGCATAGTGGCAAGAACAAACACCACTCTTCCATTCCGATTAGAACATCAAACAGGTTCTTCCCACTCAGTGACGCACCCACTGAGAATCCTGTTGAAAGTGCCCTAGTTATTGGCGATTCTATTACACGGAACGTGAAAATAGAGACACCAGCCACCATAGTCACATGTTTGCCGGGGGCCAGAGCACCTGACATCAAAGCAAATTTAAAAGTGCTGGCTAATGCTAAACGTAAATATTCTAAAATCATTATCCACGTCGGCACAAATGATGTTCGACTTCGCCAGTCGGAGATCACTAAAATTAACATTAAAGAGGTGTGTGAACTCGCAAATTCAATGTCAGCAGAAGTAATTTGTTCTGGCCCTCTTCCTGTTCGTCGGAGTGATGAGATAGTTAGCAGGTTATCATCACTCAATGGCTGGCTGTCTAAGTGGTGTCCGCAGAATAATATAGGTTTCATAGACAATTGGAAAAGCTTTTGGGGCAGACCTGATCTGTTGAAAAGAGATGGTATTCATCCCTCCCGGGATGGTGCTGCTCTTCTATCTAGAAATTTGGCAAATAGTCTTAGAGCTAAAACATGACAAACCAGGGCCCAGATCAGGACGCAGACAAACTGGCTAAACCGACCGTCTGCTAGCCGCCTCACGTCACAGAACTCAGATAATTCACAGCACATAGAAACTCTTTCACCTAGATATTATCACATAGAGACTGTGTCTGTACCTCAAACTAGTAAATGCAAAAAACTTCCGAAACCTTTTAAGGGTAACAATTTAATTGATGTTCAAAAAATGAAAATCACAGATAAATCAGATAAACAAATGATAAAGCTTGGGTTACTGAATATTAGATCTATTTCTTCAAAAGCACTTATTGTAAATTAAATTATCACAGACAATAAACTAGACTTGCTGTGTTTGACAGAAACCTGGCTAAAACCAGACGATTACGTTATTTTAAATGAGTCTAGTCCTCAAGGTTATGACTATCGACACAATCCTCGACAGAAAGGCAAAGGGGGAGGTGTTGCTGTAATTTTTAGTAATATATTCAGAATCATTCAAAAGAATTTCAAATATAATTCCTTTGAAGTGATGGTGCTTTATGTAACATTATGTAAGTTGACATTTGTGCTGGCTACTGTATACAGGCCACCAGGGCACCATACTGACTTTATCAAAGAATTTGCTGATTTTCTATCAGAGTTAGTACTGGCTGCGGATAAAGTCCTTGTTGTTGGTGATTTTAATATCCATGTAGATAATAATAAAGACGCATCTGGATTGGCATTTGCAGACATTTTAAACTCTATTGGAGTTAGACAACACGTGTCAGGACCCACTCATTGTCGTAATCATACCTTAGATCTAATACTGTCACATGGAATTGATATTGATGCTGTTGAAATTCTACAGCAGAGCGATGATATATCAGATCATTATTTAGTCTCGTGTATAATACAGTTAGCCAAGGCTACAAAACCACCACCCAGCCATAAATATGGTAGAACCATCACTTCTACCACTAAAGATTGCTTTATAAATAATCTCCCCGAGCAGTTTTATTGCCTTAGTATACCTGACAACTTAGAAGAACTCGATGCTGCAACAGAAACTATTGGCTCTCTCTTTTCCAGCACATTAGATGCAGTCGCTCCTTTACGTCTAAAGATTAAGGAAACTAATCCAACGCCGTGGTATGATGAGCACACTCGGGCTCTAAAACGAGCTGTGAGAAAAGCTGAACGTAGTTGGAAGAAAACAAAACTAGAAGTTTTTCGCCTTTCGTGGAAAGAAAAAATGATTGAGTACAGAACGGTTATAAGAAATGCTAGATCTACTTATTTTTTAAATCTCTTAATAGAAAACAAACATAATCCTAGGTATTTATTTGACACAGTGGCTAAATTAACTAGAAACAGAGATTCAACTGCTGACGTTTCCAAAGAGCACAGCAGTAATGACTTTATGAACTTCTTTACTTGCAAGATTGACAATATTAGAGAGAAAATTAAAAACATGCAACCGTCTACAGTTTCGCTTCAGACAGTGCACTGTAGTGTCCCTGAGGTAAAACTAGAATCATTCGCCGCTATAGGAGAGGAAGAATTATCTAAACTTATCAAATCATCAAAATCAACAACATGTATGTTAGACCCAATGCCGACTAAACTACTGAAAGAAATGCTTCCAGAGGTCGTAGGTCCACTTCTTGATATAATTAATTCATCTTTAACACTAGGATACGTGCCAAAAACTTTTAAGCAGGCTATTATTAAACCTCTTATTAAAAAACCTCAACTAGATCCGAGAGATTTAGTAAATTACAGGCCAATCTCGAATCTACCTTTTCTGTCAAAGATACTAGAAAAGGCAGTTTCAACACAACTGTGCTCCTTTTTAGAAAGAAATGGAATCTGTGAGGATTTCCAGTCAGGATTTAGACCATACCATAGTACTGAGACTGCTCTCGTTAGAGTTACAAACGATCTACTCTTATCATCCGATCGTGGCTGTATTTCTCTATTAGTGTTATTAGATCTCAGTGCTGCTTTTGACACTATCGATCACAACATTCTTTTAAAAAGACTTGAAAACTATATTGGCATTAGTGGAATTGCTTTGGCATGGTTCAAATCTTACTTATCTGACCATTATCAGTCTGTAGTAGTTAATGAAGAGATGTCGTATCGATCACAAGTTCAATATGGAGTACCACAAGGCTCAGTACTAGGACCGTTGCTTTTCACTCTGTACATGCTGCCCTTAGGAGAGATAATTAGGAAGCATGGTGTTAGTTTTCACTGCTACGCTGACGATACTCAGCTCTATATTTCCTCGCGCCCTGACAAAACCTACAAATTCACAAAACTAACAGAATGCATAGCTGACATTAAAAACTGGATGACAAGAAATTTCTTATTATTAAATTCAGAAAAAACTGATATCCTAATCTTTGGACCAAAAACTTCCTCACGAAAAAACCTTGAATACTCTCTAACACTTGACGGGTGCTCCATTAAATCTTCGTCCTCAGTTAGGAACCTGGGTGTGCTCTTTGATACCAATCTTTCATTTGAAAGTCATGTTTCTAGTATCTGTAAAACCGCCTTCTTCCATCTAAAAAATATATCTAAATTACAACATATGCTCTCAATGACAAATGCGGAACAGTTGGTTCATGCATTCATGACCTCAAGACTAGATTACTGTAATGCTCTACTGGGTGGTTGTTCTGCTCGGCTTTTAAACAGACTACAGTTGGTCCAAAATGCGGCAGCTAGAGTCCTTACTAGAACTAGGAAGTATGACCATATTAGCCCAGTTCTGTCATCACTGCATTGGCTCCCTATTAAACATCGTATAGATTTTAAAATCTTGCTACTTCCTAGCATTGTTCGGGAAGCAGACACACTCTTAAATCTAGACTAAAAACACATCTCTTTGCTCTTGCATACACATAACACATTATCAATACATAAACATTTTTTTTTTCAAATCCGTTAAAGGATTGTTACGCTGCAATAATTAGGTCGGCCGGAACTGAGAACATTTCCTATAACACTAGATATACCTGTACATCAGAATAAGAATGGCATCTACGCTAATATCATGCTCTCTGCTTATCCTGAGGTTTGCCGGGTGCTGGATCCAGGCCGTATCCAGATCAGATGAGAACCTGTGTCTGGACCTGACTACAACGTAGCCCAGGAGACAATGGGCCTACAGATCCAGTTCTGGCTGCATCTATAATTCAGATTTTTAATCTCCGTATCCGCTTACATATATTTATATATAATCTATTTTTAATCTCTATAATAAAAATGTATAATTCAGATTTTGATCTCCATATCCATTTACATATATTATATATATCTTCCAAGGGGTTTTTTCCCTCCTAGGACTTTTTTCCCAGTGTAGCACGCTGGGTTTTTCTCCTAGGGTTTTTTTTCCACCCCTGGGAGTCAGCCGACATTGGCTTAATGTAGCACCATCTTGTATATGTTACATATTACCACGCTTGCTTGTACAGCTTATTTTTAACCACTTTTCTTTTTTCTGTGCTTCTAATATGTAAAGCTACCAATTGTAAAAAGCGCTATATAAATAAATTTGACTTGACTTGACTTGACTAAGTGTTCCCTGGACAACAGGTTAATTGATTGTAATATTAAGATTAATGTAGCTATATCCAGTAAATCTGATTAACAGATTTACATATTCATAATTAATCATAATTAATAAATCATATTGAGTTATGAATAATTATTAATATTTCCCCTTTGAGTTAATTCGCTACATATTTAGTAGAGAATGCAGGCATCATTTTAAGCAATTGTTTGCAGATGGACCAGTAATCAATCATGTGTTTTGATAATCTTTATTGACATCTTATACATGCACATACAAATTTCTGATAAAATCAGCAAAACTGGGGCTTGAATGCGCATTCCCTTGAACGGCAGAACGTTCCTCGATGCTATAATGCATATTTAAATTGTACGAAGAAGCTAACCTGAAATTATCGAAGAAATCATAATTTCATTTGCTAAATGAGTGTAAGACTTTTCTGACGACGGAATCGCAGATTAGCAGCGCATACAAAGGGTATTAGAATAAATTTACCTGAACTTGGGCGAAGAAACCCCCACTTTCAGCTTTAAATGCATAAGTCTTTCTGATGATCGAATCTCAGATTAGCAGCACGAACAAATAAACTACCCTGATCTTGGGCGAAGAAATCCCCACTTTCAGCGGTAAATGCATAAGCCTTTTTCTGATGACGGAATTCCAGATTAAGCAGCATAAATTTACCTGTGTGACGAAGAAATCTCACTACAGAGTTTGTAATGGTGTTCTGGGCGAGACTCCCCATTCACCAATTAAAGGCCTTTTTACTATTCGTTACGTCACTGTATTCTAGGGATGGGCATTTTTCCAAAAATATTGTATTCGAATATTTGGGCTCGTAAAAAAACGAATATTCGAATATTCCTTTATTTAAATGAGGTTAAACGAGAAAGACGTTATTGTTTTATATTCATCAATATTTTGTAACCATTTCTGAACAAGTTTACGATTAGGCAATATACACAACAAGCTTACATTATATATCATTATATTCTTTTAGTTCAAAGCATTAAACAATATGTGTAAACAGAAAATATTAAGAACAAAAGCATTTAATCTCAAGCAGCGCGAGCGGGAAAATACTAATAAAGCAGACAGCGCCCGTTATTGTACAAAACGTACATAATACACTCGAGTCAGTATATGGTTATCGTGTTTATATTGTTTCACATGTTCATGTTGAGAAAAACAATAATATCCACATGCTCGGGTGAGAAAACGAGCCGTGCTGACAGACGTTGCAGAGACTAAGATAATAATACATAACGGTGTAACTATAGTTAATATAGTTTCGGTGCTTGGCCCCTAATTAAACGGAACACCAACGGATACAATAGGTGCCTACGCACCTTCAGTGCTTGGCCCCTAATAAGAGTACGGAACGCCAACAATTACAATAGGTGCCTAAGCACCTTCGGTGCTTGGCCCCAAAAAAAAAAAAGAACGCCAACGGATACAATAGGTGCCTACGCACCTTCGGTGCTTGGCCCCTAATAAAAAGAACGCCAACGGATACAATAGGTGCCTAAGCACCTTCGGTGCTTGGCCCCTAAAAAAGAACGCCAACGGATACAATAGGTGCCTTCACACCTTCGGTGCTTGGCCCCTAATAAGAGTATGGAATGCCAACAGTTACAATAGGTGCCTAAGCACCTTCGGTGCTTGGCCCCTAATAATTAAATAGAACGCAAACAGATACAATAGGTGCCTACGCACCTTCGGTGCTTGGCCCCTAATTAAACGGAACACCAACGGATACAATAGGTGCCTACGCACCTTCAGTGCTTGGCCCCTAATAATATTTCTGTAAAATGGTTGTTATGATTATTTAAGTCTGAAATAAATAATTATTTAATAATGAAGTCCCTTAATATTTTTCCTTCAGAAGTAATGTTGGTAGTATATCCAATGTGCATTTATTAATTTATTCATATTTATTCATTCTACCATGGTGAATAAACGAAGGTAACGGCTACACACAACCAATTTGAAAATTCTGTGCGACTGCCAGTAGGGGGCGAAATGCGACAATCGTACAGTGAAAAGGCGGCTTACCCTGTCCTTTTTTTTTTTACTTACCATGTCCTAACCAGACTTCACAAAGCTACAAGATGACAAAATCAATCATAAATCACAGCCAATCATAACAGCATTTGGTTGGGCTCTATTCGCAGCTAAACACGAAAACCAAATG
Source organism: Ancherythroculter nigrocauda (assembly GCA_036281575.1). Taxonomy (NCBI): domain Eukaryota; kingdom Metazoa; phylum Chordata; class Actinopteri; order Cypriniformes; family Xenocyprididae; genus Ancherythroculter; species Ancherythroculter nigrocauda. The sequence goes on from VTFQ01000009.1 coordinate 18,352,901, forward strand.
AAATTAAACCATAAAACGTCACAGGTTACGTATGTGACCATGGTTCCCTGAGAAACAGGGAACGAGACTCTGCGCTTGAAACACTTTGGGGAACTTTTGTGACCCGATGTCTGAAAGCCAACTATCCAACAACTCCAATCCCTACTGGCCGGCGACAGCCTATGACGTAATAAGGCGTGACCCGGAAGTATAAAAGGAGCGCCTGGAAAACAAACAGTATCTATCGTCTTGAGGGATTGTTCTGCAGGCAGGCAGCCCGAAGCATGGCTTGGAAACGCAGAGTCTCGTTCCCTGTTTCTCAGGGAACCATGGTTACATATGTAACCTGAGACATTCCCTTTCGAAAGGGAACTCGTTCTGCGTTTGAAAGGCTTTGGGGAACGATATACCCATGCCGCCATGCTGAAGGAGAGTGCATGCCAAAAGATGGCTAGACAAACGTCAAGCAGTTTCGAATGAAATGCCAGATAGCAACTCACCCTCGGATCACACAAAGGCTGTCACTGACAGCATTCCCTAAGGCCAACAGCCCAAGCTGAGCCTCAAAGAGGCCTTCTGTAGAAAGCCTACCAAGGCCGCTAAAGGCAAACCAGCCTGGGGCTGATCCTCAAAGGGAGGCCTCGTAGAAGCCTTCACCAATGATCAGCTTAGGGAGCTAAGCACTATTACACAGACAACCCCAGCAGGGAAGTACAAAGCTCGACCTAACAGGTAGACCATACTGTGGGCACATAACCATGGAGGCCAGAAAGGGCCTACTCATGATAGTAGTTGTATGTGGAGTAAGACTCACATAAGCTAGAGTACTTTGTCACAACAGTGGGACATTCAATGGTGGCCTGCGAAGGCCACCTTGAACACCTATCTTGCTGGAAGCAAGAAACATGTCTTCAGTATACAGCAAAATGAGACTGCACCTAACACAATCCAACAAGCAGTACACTCAGTAAGAGGAACCCTTTTTACTCTTTAAAACAAGAGGAGTACAACATACGCCATCACGCACTAAGGAAGGCCCCAAGAAGGGCCAAAGGAAAAATAACCGAACCATAAAGAGGTTAAATTATCACCTGGGGCCCTGGCCAACCAGAAATGTACTCAGTAAAATACTTGAAACTCTCTCAGCGAGAGGAGTACACTATTACATACACCAGTATGTTCAAAAGGTGGCCCAGAGGGCCTAATACCTGTAAGACATACAGCGTTAGTCTAGTGGCCACATAGAAACTGGTATCCTGGAGAGCAGAACTCAGCTGAGTGCTATAAATCCTCGTATTGAGGGGAGTATAATCCGCTCATCCTAGGATCTACTCAGCGCTTGATTATTTGCACTGAGTAGGCTGTGCGCTAGAAACCCTGATACAGGGGAGCACAAACCAGCCTAGTGCTGAACCTCAGGAGGAGGCCTCATGAAGGCCTACAACCCATGATCAGCTTAGGGAGCTAAGCACTATTACAAAGACAACCCTAGCAGGGACGTACAAAGCTCATCCTAACAGGTAGACCATACTGTGGGCACATAATCATGGAGGCCAGAAAGGGGCCTACATCATGATAATAGCTTTATATGGAGCATGACTCACATACGAAAAGCATTTCGCAATATTAGAAGGATATTCAATGGTGGCCTGTAACTTGAACCCCTGTCTTGCTGGAAGCAGGACATATGACTTAGTAACAGTAGTTAAACTGTAAAGTGCCCACATGACAATCCACCCAACACAATCCAATGAGCAGTGTACTTGGTAAAAGCATCCTGCCAGCATATCAGCTAAAAAGGAGGCATTATGGGGCCTACAAGTTCAGAAACAAGTGGCGTTCAGCCCATTTGAAACATATAAACACAAACTGTGCCAACATGTAAACTAAAAAGGAGGCCTATTAGGGCCTACCATTTCAGTGACACGTGGCGCCAGCTTGTGAATGTAAAATCTATGTGAGCAAACCACGATCACCTAACAACAGCACTTGAAAAACACAAGCTGCTAACTAGAAAGAGGCTAAACATATAAGAGCCTACATTCCAAGTTATAAGCAATATGGCTGTTATCAAAGACCACTAAAGGGAGCTAATAGAAACCAGACTGCGAAAGCAGTTCTAACACTACCCTGAGTATGCAATCCAACAGGTGATGCACTCAGTGACACAAATAAACCCTAACTGGGGAATATTAAAATAGTCACCAATCTCTCTAAATAGAGGCTAATATCAAAAAGGCCTGCTATTATGAGAACAGGTGCTAACCTGTGGCAGTATAAGTAAGCTCACATACAAATGTAGGGCAAAAGGCTAGAACTCAAAGAAAAATACAATGCTTTGAAATACATGCTATCCTAATAGGATAAACATTCTTTCCAAACAGATTTGCAAATCTGTACTGAGCCCTAGAGGACGGAGGCTAAAAAGCTAGCGCTTCCGTCAACTCAAACTTGAATGGAAAATCAAGTGGCTCAGAGGAAAAAATATTTCTCATGGCATGAAAAGTTTTCTAAAGTGAGGCCTAGCATACACTGATAACTCATCTACGCAAAGATAAGGGCCTACCACCTGAGAAAAACGGCACCAGGGAGTCTGAAAACAGTCTACAACCTTAGCTGTTTTCTCACCAATTGCACCTACATAAACAAGGGGACAATGGGCATATGGCCTAACAACTCCCTCAGGGGAAGGCCAGAACTAGGAACTATACCACCTGACAAGGGATAGTATACATGGGGTTAACATATAACACACCTAATCTAACTCTAGCCTGGCCGCTAAGCTACGGGCCTTCTTACAGGGCCACAAGCCTAGTGAAGCCTGGGCTTAACCTCCAAATCTCATGGATAAGAGAAAGAAAGCGAAGCTCACAGCAAACAATGTCAGGCGGCCGATTAAGGCTGACCTAAACATACATATTAACTGAAGTGACGAGTGCTAACTCAAACTACTCTAGAAAACAGCAGATGAGAAACTACTAAAAACAACAGGTGGCTAAGAGGCAGCCATTTTGTGGCCTGCACAATATATATTCTAGACAGCCTATCAACTTCAATTTGTGTTTTTTTTGTTTTTCTTTAGCATTAAACCTCAAATGTAAACTATATATTGGTTTGGTTTCTTCTTTAACACTCTGAGGTCTGAAAACGCGCCGGCGCGTTTTGCAGGTTTTTTTTCACATTGCAGCAAAACAGACTAAAAATACTCCGTCATTTTTTGTCATAGAGACATAAGTAATATATCAATTGAAAATATAGAATATCTTCTTTTATTTGTATACACTCAGAGTAAAAACAAAATGTTGTGCTTTTTGAAAAATAAAGAAAACTAACATGATGCGTGATCTCTCATCTCCCTCTGAACAAAGTCCAATCTGATAGTTCTCAGAAAATGAACTGTAACTTAGCGAATACTAATCACCGAAAACAAACCTTCTGTGTTTATGTAATCTGTATGAAAAGAGAGCCATGTCAGAAGTCCGTGATTCAGCTCATTATCCGCTAATGCGGCCACGCCCACGGAGCCAGCGCTATTCAGACGCAAATTCAGAGGCAATACATGCATTCATCATCTCAATCGTGTATTTATTGTCTTGAAAAGTGTTTATCTGGATGTAAAAGTCATGGTTAGCGAGCTTTAGAAGACATGCAGTTAGTTCCTGTTTTCTTTTCTTCTATAGATGAAGTTTAGATGAGTTTTTGTTTCTTTAGCGCCCTCCGGCTGCAGTATGAATTGGAAACTCCATTCATGGAATACCCTCTTCTTCTTTTAGATGAATTTGTGGACTAAAAATGCACAGAGCACCCTCCGACTTCAAGGATGAATTGAAAACACCAGCGCTCATAGTAATGACAGTGAATATTAAATAAAAATATCTCCTCTGTATAGAAAATTGACAAACATATGAGAATCCAATATTTCTCCAAATGTGCATGCTTTTAAACTAAAAGCCTATATTCAGACTCTTTGCATCACAGAAATACATTATATTTTAAAGTATAATATAAAACCATTACTTTATATTGTAATAATATTTTTCTGTATGTTTCATATATCATGATGAGCTTGAGACATCACAGAAGGTTTTTTTCACAGCCTACCTGACTGAAATGCCTCATTAATATGCAAGTCATTTCAGCTCATTACTATCCAATTCTTTTGTCTTCTCAGGTGAGAATGGCCCATTTTCAGTGGTGATTCACGCCTCCTCGCATACTGTGTTTCTTGGCAAAAAGTGTCTTACAAAAACTAAATCAATATATTGTTTTATATGAAGGAATAGGCAGCATAATTTTTACATAATTTTGAAGCAAAAACTCTAGTTTACAACCTCCAATACCCTAAAGTATTGTAAACACAGACTTACTATACTTTTTTTGGCCTTATTTCAGTGACTTAAGTTTTTTGTTTTTTCAATAACCACGCATAAATGTTATTCCTTCAAAAACACAAACATGTACATACATGTTCCTCACATATTATTGTAACCTAGTTTGTGCTGAATACAGTGTAATGACACTTTTGTCATTAATATGTTTATGAACAACTGAAAAAAGCACAAATGTCAGGGCATGTCAAAACTTCTCCAAGCCCCAAATCAGCCTCAGACTCCAGAGGGTTAAATAATAATAATAATAGTAATAATAATAATAATAAAGAAAAGTCAACATATGCATGGTATAATAATAGGGGCTTTTGCTACCAGTGTGGTTCTCCAAGAACTAATGTTCCCCTAGGGCCTGAAGTGACGTAAACTGCGCTTGTTGTTGTTACTTTATTTTGACGGCGCTGAGAAAAGTTCATGCAGATCCTGAGCACACAGTGCTCACATTCTCCATCTTCATTAGTTTACGATCTGTTTTGTAGCGAATTAACTCAAAGGGGAAATATTAATAATTATTCATAACTCATTATGATTATTAAGCCCTCGTCTAGCGATTCCATTGCTCCAAATAGTAATAAAACATCTAAAATTATCTTTATTTGTACATTTTCTGAAAGAAGTACCTTTTTCTCTGCTCGCTTCTGGACGACTACTCCTTCTCCCCATATCCTCCTGGGACCCAGGAATAGACTTTTGTCCTCTGTAGTGGATGTTATATTTTAGTGATTTTCTCTGACATCATACGTGTCACAGTTTTGAGTCTGGATGTCCTATAAAGAGCACATTCAGGGCTTGCAGAGATACATTTTTTGAGGTTTTGCCATAACAACAACTTCTTGGTCTTTAAATATACCTGAAAATGAAAATTAGCACTCTTATTTAAATATGATAATATTTTTTAATTATCATTTAAATCGTATTAATTTTCAAATTGTTTGTTATAAATCAACATCTCAGGAAAATTTTATGGGTTTTCAAAACAAAATATGACTTTCTGTTATGAAACAGGACATTGATTTCATACATGTCCATTGTAGGGGACACTAGGACTTAAATCATGTTTATCAGGCATTTTAGGATATACAACAAGTGAATAGGGAAAGAAATTATATATCAATATTCACATGAATTATTAGATATTATTATGAAAATGTTGCCAATTATTACTCCCATTATTACACTTCTTTTTTCATTGCATGTTGCTCCAAGAACACATTAATATGCAAATTATATACAGTGTATAGATGCATTGTATTGAATGGGAAAACCCATGTATGGCTATTTTACCCACATATTGCATAAAATGGTATATCAATTAATTGAATGATTCTTCATTAGAGAGAATCATTCAAGCTACAAGAGGATCTGCGTACTGTAAGTGTTTTTGTGTTGTTTCTAGTTTGATTTGAGTGCTGTGTAGTTGCTAGGAAGTTTGTTTACTGTGTTCGCGTGGCAAATCACGTTTGTTCTCGTTTCGCTCTGAGCCAGTAAGGCGTGGCCTGCTGAACTAACTAACGTTGTATGTAGCTGATAAAACTGTGTAGTATACCGCGGCAGCGGACGCGGCAGACCTTGTGTGAAGCCCTCCTCGTGTGAAGGCCGAAGAGTGTACAGACCAGCGACTCCACCGAGCAAGGACACCGACAAGGCACTTGAGTATTGCACTTTTCTTTTTCCTTCTTTCCTTTCTCTTTATACAGTGTGTTCTTGTCTGTCTGTCTGTTTTAGATATGTGCTTCCAAATTCCCACTATTACTAACACTCGTAAATCGCGTGCTACACGTTGGAGGCAGTGCAACCATAACAACCTGTGTATTTTACCCATGTCATCTAGTACATTACTGTAGTAGACTTAAGTTCGTAGTGAGGGAAGGAAGAGGTCAGGGACGGCGAACAACTGCTGACTGAGTCTTTATTAAATATCAAACGGTTCAACAGAAAGACTGTGCAACGCACAACAACGAAAATAAACAATCCACAAAGGGCTTCACTCCAGGTTCGGCATACGCTATCCACAAGGGCTTCTCTCCAAGTTTGGTTTACACCATCCACAAGGGCTTCACTCCACGAACCTCGACTCGACTCAGTCAACAGTTCCCCTCTCTCTCCCACACTCCTGCTTCTCACAGCGTTTTGTCCTGTCTCCGCGCCAATCACTGGAATGAGAAACAGGTTTTCGTGATTTGTATTCAACCCACTCACTTACCACGCGTCTCCCGCTATTCTCTCTGGTTGCAGACCTCGCTGAACCACGCCCCCCTCGCCACAATTACTTTCTATTTCCATTGGGCTCTGGAATTGTCAATCTGCTGTAAACAAAGCAGACTTCATTACAGCTATTGCTACTTATTCAGATCTCCATCTCTTGGGTCTGACTGAGACATGGATCAAACCAGAGGACACTGCCAAACCAGCAGCCCTCTCCTCTAATTTCACTTTCTCTCACACCTCACGCCAGATTGGGAGGGGTGGTGGTACTGGTTTGCTTATGTCCAGTGAATGGAAGTTCAATCCTTTACCATCTCTCTGTGACAATGACTCATTTGAATCACAATTACCATCACCTACCCTACTAAAATCCATGTTGTAGTTGTTCATCCTACTCTCATCCTTCCTTGAGGACGGTACTCCTCTGCTAGTACTTGGAGATTTTAACATCCATCTAGACAAACCTCAGGCTGATGACTTCCACACTCTGCTTGCCTCATTTGATCTCATGCGAGTGGCTACCTCAGCTACCCACAAATCAGGTAACCAATTGGACCTCATCTACACACGCTATGTCTCCACCGACAATACACTGGTTACTCCACTACACACCTCAGACCACTTTCTCATCAATTTTAATCTCAACCTGACCTCTAACTCGACACACACTCCACGAGGTGTTACTTTTCGGCGAAACCTATGCTCCCTCTCACCATCCCACCTATCCTCTTTGGTCTCTACAACTGTTGTAGCCTCTACAACTGATCCAGAATGCGGCAGCAAGACTGGTCTACAACGAACCGAAGAGAGCGCACGTCACTCTTCTCTTTCTCCTCTATTTCTTAAAAGTTATTAACGTTATTTCTCTACTACTGGCTCATTTAGGCTATCAAACGGGTGCTTTCTCTTCGTCCTCCGCAAATTAACGTAGTTCGGTAGAGAGACGTTTGAATAAATTAGCGTATATACCGGTTTTTAAACTTTTTTTAGCGCGACCCTTTTTATTTATGTGACCCATAGTCATATACAACCAGGTAGCTAAACAATCCAAAACGAATTAATTTAAAACGAAACTGAAGATAAACCTGCGTTAATCTCATGGTGTTATACCTCTCTCTTTCGGTGAAGTGGGGCAGTGCTCTTGCTGAATGGCACGATTGCACTATGGACTATTGTACCTTTTATATGTTTTTTTTTAAAACTGTATTTAATTTTTTATAATGAACAAGCTGCAATGTCATGTTTCCAGTGCTTTGTTGTGTGTGCGTGAGGCGCGGGCGCGATCAAACAGCTGTCTCTGCCGGGGACTTGCCTCATCGTCATGGCAACGGTTCGTGGCCAGGTCAGATTACGTCAGGCACTGCATTCCATTCGGAAGGGCTCATCCCTATGCCCTAATCCCTTCAAAGGGTTTACCCTCCAGAGTGAGAGCTTCGAAGGGATGAAGGGTGTAGGGGTCAAATTACTCCTTTTTTGGAACGCACTTCTGCGTCATCTTAACGAGACAGTCGAGGAGGATAGATTGCGCAAGCTGCGCCCTTTGTTTAACGTTAGGTTTAACGTTAGTTTATTTATTTATTTTTGGTTTATCGCACCATAATGTATATTGTGGCTATGTATTTGAAACATTTGAATGGACTGATAAAGGGAGCTGTAAAGTATTTTTGTTGAAGTACAACGTTGATTTGACCATAATAATGTACTAAATCTAACTCGTATAAATATTACAGTAGTATAGAAAAATACATACATTTATAAGTAAAATCAAAGACTATAGAATAACACAAGACGTGTCACTCGTATTGTTTTGAATGGGAGAAAGTGTAACGCGCAATATGGTGGAATAAGTCCTGCCTTCTAAATAAGAGCCAATCGCTGACTGGTAAAGTTATCGCGTCACTTCAGCGGCCGTTAGTATCAATGGTTTCTATAGAAACAGTCAGACGCGCGCCTCCAAAGAGACGCGCATTTAGGTCTGCACATGCGCATTAGCTTGATCCAGCCTGAAAAATACATTTTTTTTTGTCATGATTCGAACGTTTAGAAACTAAATTTATGAGCCGGTTGTTGTTAGATTTCATTGGTGATTTCAAATATGAAATTTAATCGTAAGGTTGGCGAACAGTTTTGGAGAATTTGATGTTTCCCCATTCAAAGAGATTGCATGATGCCCAGGATGGCCGAGAGGTGTTTCACAGATGGCCGCAGAGTGAAATGACTTGTTTTAAAGGGACTTTGGTAAAATCGAGCTCCGAGCCTCCTGTACCCATTCTGTGACGACAAACAACTTCCCTGTGCAAAGGAGGATTATGGGGGTGCGAAGTGTCCATCAGTTGTACCCTTCGAAATCCTTCATTCCGAAGGGCCCTTTAAAGTGGCCAGTTTTGAGCACTTCGGTTTGGAACAACCCTTCAATATGGCGGCCATGATTGTTTTCACTCCAAAGTGCTCTTCAGAGGGTGATATATCCCGTTTGGAACGCTCCGAGAGTTTGTTGCCGTTTGGATGCTCAGACGACCAAACAAACGGCGATTAAACATGTTCAGTCTGGTAAAAACAGACTCTGACCAATGCCAACTGTAGCGAATTAACTCAAAGGGGAAATATTAATAATTATTCATAACTCAATATGATTTATTAATTATGATTAATTATGAATATGTAAATCTGTTAATCAGATTTACTGGATATAGCTACATTAATCTTAATATTACAATCAATTAACCTGTTGTCCAGGGAACACTTAGTGTTGATTGTTTAATAATTCTAAGAAATGTTCATTTCCAGGTTATGGAAAAATAACATTCGTATTGCACCGTGCTACTTAGAGCATAGGTTCGGGATCTAAATTACTTCAGAGGCAATTCATTAGCAGATGGAGTCAGAACCAAACATATATTGTGCACAATCATTATTAACTAACTCACAAACACATAACTAAACTAACAAACACATAACATACAACAAAGGTCACACACACATTCACACATTCATACACACACACTCCGTTGAACCAGAGGAGGTACTGTTACTAGAGCTATAGGAAAAGTCAAAGATAATCTGGAAAGGACTCATCAGTTTCTTTTAGCAATAGCAAAGGTAAGTCTTACAAATCAATACTAAATCGCTGTTTAGCATTAAAATGTACGATACTTGCAAGATGCCTTTAGGCTGAGGAGCGTCGGATCGGCAGGTCGAGGAGAGATATGAGGATTTCGTCTGAAGTTGTTGCCAGTCTTTTCTATGTTGGATGTTGAGCACATGGCTGGTTTATAGGCCGAGGCCAGCAGGCCTTGGCCTGAAGCGGCCTTCGGCTAAGAGGGTTCTGTTCAGTTGTCCACGAGGCAAGGAAAAGAGAAGGAGTGGCATTGTTCTCTAGCTTTTAACCTCTGGTCAAAGTCCAACCTCTTAAAATTGGTGTAGCCAATGAAGGTGTTGTGTTTCCGGGTGACAACACTCCCCCTTGTTGGGGCTTTTATGACCGAGCAAGATTAAACTGACTGAGCTTTGAAGAAGAACTATTAAAGATTCTTGTAATACTTATGTGTTGCGCAGGTATGGACATACCGCACACGCAAGCATTCAAATCTTCCCGCTGGGAACCCATAGACCCTAAACATGGCATAATTGAAGTTACTTTAAGTGTATCATAAAACCACATACATACGTGAATACAATGATTGTAATACAGCAATGGTAATAATGGATAATATTTCATCCCCTGGGATTGTTAATGTTCATTTATAAAACAGTCTGTCTGTACATTAATGCAAGAGAGTCTGTGTTATGTGTGGATAATGCAGGAGAGATGCACGTTTTGTGTGTCTCTTCTCTGCTCTCCATGCGGCATTTATTGGTGCAATAAAACTTGTAACTGAGAAATTCTCGGGGGATGGAAGCCAGACCCCAGAGTGAGCTTAAAACTATTGGTTAACTAACAAATAACTGTGTCTGATTTGTCTCAGTCATTACATAATTCCCCCCTTTCGCTCATTGTTGTCTCTCTTATGGCAACAGTGAGCGACGTTGAAGGTGCAGAAAGATCAGACACATCACTGGCACCCAAGGCTGAAAGGCTGTGATGGGCCCTGGTTGTGTGTGTCTCCTGGAGTGGTGGTCGTTCCATGGTGGTTGATGCAGACAGTAGGCCAGCTAAGTTTGTTGAGCTGGTGTTGCAGGGGTCGAGGCATCCAGTGCCTTGACAGTGTGTCACCTGTCACCCTAAAGTCAGTTACCACGGACGAGACGTTTGCTGGTGGCAAGGTTCAGGTCTTTGAGCTTGCTCAGCAGGTGTCGAGGTCGCAGGTGCCATGACAGTGTCACCTGTCATTTGGACACCCGTGAAGCAGGTGGTTGCAGGAAGAGTTTATGGGAGTTGTAGTGTGAAGAGTGTTTCAGACTGACCTAGGGTTGATGACAGAAGCGTTTGTTACCTCTGCTCTCAGTCCGAAGGAGTCTGAAGTTTGCTGTGTCCCTCTGCTCTTGTGGCGGCGCCGACTTGAGCAGGTCTGAGTGGTGTTGTGTGAGTGGTCAGAAGTTTGTGTTTCTGAGCACTCCTCAGGTAAGTGCTGTTCAGGGAGCTCTCTTACTAGTGTTAGAGGCTCCTACAGGTTCGATGCAGGCATTTCCAGTTGCCCTTGAGCAGCCTCTGGGTGGCTGCTGTGTAATGGACGAGGAGGTTGTTGCTGGAAGTCTCTGAATGTCACTTCATGTGTCATTTCAGGGTTCATCTGAGTTAATCCTTCTCCTCCTGCGTCTGCAGAGGATTTCAGGAAATGTGCAGGTAAGGTGTCCAGTAGAAGGCTTTGGCTACTGGAGGTTCTCCTGCTGATTCCATTTGGGTGAGAGCGATGTCTCTCCTGCCGTGGTTCTTTCTGCTGCGGGTAAGAGTGTCTTAGTTCTCTTTGGTGTTGTCAAGCTGCTTGGTCAGAGCTTCGCTTCCAGATCTGGACACATCCAAGTGATATTTACAGGCCCTGATTCTGGTGTTCAGAATTTGCTGTTTTTAACAGTGACTCTTTCTGAAAAAGTTCCTTTTCCTTTTTTTCAGGTACTCTCTGGCTGGTGACTCCACTCTGCCAGGGACATTATCTCTGTCCTGAGTCCCCCCTTTCTAGCTGGTCTATGCGGCTTTTAGCATGTGTCAGCTCCTTGTGAGATTCTGCGATCTGGAATGTGAGGTCGTTTACCTCCTGTTTCAAACATGTGAGGTCGTGGGCCAGGAAGAAGTTGGCTTCAGCCAGATCTTTGTGATCATACCTCAGGTTGGAGTAATCTGCCTTTACTTCGCTCCCATCGTTGTTCAGTTGCTTTTGGCTCTGGTGCTACAAGTGATCAGCAGCCCTGGTTAGGAGGGTGTTCCTCACGACACTTAGCCAGTCCTTTAGTCTGTCAGCTGGGCAGTTAGGCTGAGCATTCTGCAACATTTTGGCACACTTGTGGTGAGAGTAAGGGCAAGGGACTAATGCAAGATCAAACAGAATTTGGAGCTGAAGGCACAGTGTGCAGCTAGGTGTATAAAATACAGCTAGGTTAATAAATGACTTAAGTTGGTTCTTAATGTCAAATTATTTATCAGAACTTACTGACGGCTCACAACAGGCTTGACCTCTGAACAAATGGAAAAGAGAAAGGGAGAGGAAGAGGAGAGCTTTCCTATTAGATTGTGTTCACTAGTGGTGCTCAAAATTATGCCATAGCAATCGTTCAGATTACATTAGTAACTGGCTCATAAAATTGAAGCAACTGTTGTAAATAAACAAAATCAAGAAGGAAAGTATGTCTAGATACTTGTGGTTCTATTGGGAAATTAAACCACACACCAAAGGAAAATGTAAATAAATCACCTAGATGAAAGAAATAATAGTAGTAAAAATGAATAGCTGACTGCTATTGTGATTAAAAACAATACAAAGACTTAAAGTGATTAAAACAACAGAATGAACTGGTATTGGGAATAGTCAATAGCACTAGTGATTAACCACCGCAGCATGTTCAGAACCAAACCATTGGTGTGTTGAAGTTTAGTTTAGTGTGCTATTGACAAGTCTCAATAACTCCTAGAATTCTTCTTTAACTAACAGTTTACATGTAATTAAATTTAGATTTAATTACCCTAGTAACTGCAGATTTAGCTGAACAGTGTTCAGGGAGAAATGCACCTAAGCGCAGATGAAATTAGCTGAGAAGAATTCAAGGTAAGGGAAGTGAAAGGTCAGAAAACCAGGAATGTGGTTAAAGGAAATTGGTTTAGATCACTTCACACTGCATACATACAAGCTGTAGTTAAAGGCTTCATAAGTAAATAATGCTAAAGGCTCAAGTAAATAATTTTATAGTTATAGTGTTCCGATATATTGACACCAAGCTTTGCAAGTGTCATTGTCACCTCACTCTGACCATACCACAACAATTTGGACACAGTGCCACCTATTGGTCGAAAGTGATGAACCAGTAAATACTAATTTTTGATCATTAGGATTTACTGGTTTTGTGCTTGGCCCCGTAATTGCTGCTTGCAGCTATATTTAGGGGCCAAGCACCGAAGGTGCTTAGGCACCTATTGTAATCGTTAGATTTCTTTTTATTCTTCTTCTTCTTCCGCTCTTGAAGTCTATGGCAGCTCATAGAACCGCTTGCGGGAAAGTTGTGAAATTTGGCACACAGTTAGAGGACAGTCTGACCTTTGTCCATAGCAAATTTGGAGTCTCTAGCTCAATCCCTCTAGCGCCACCAGCTGTCCAAAGTTGCACTTATGTTTATGTTAATAACTTTTGAACCGTAAGGGTTAGAAACAAAATTCCTTGGGTCAAGACGAATCTATTGCACCCTATGACGTCATTTTGCGTCATGAAAATTCCGCCATTTTGAATTTTCTGAAAAACGTACTTTTTCGAACTCCTCCTAGGCCGTTACTCCAATTTTCACGAAAATTGAATCAGGTCATCTTCAGACCATGACGACAAAAAGTTATGGAATTCAAGTCGATTCCTCAAACCGTTTTCGAAAAACACACAAATGAATTGTACGTAGCGCTTCCGAAAATAGAAGTAAGGCTGTATCTCTGCAACACTTTATCATATTCAGACCAATCTTGGTACATGTCATCACAAGCATGACCTGAGGCACCATGCAGCGTTTCGTCACAGTGCCACCTTCTGGTGTGGAGATATGAAAAATGGCTATTTTTGCTTATAACTTCTGATGGGTTTGTCCAAAAATCATAAATTTGGTCTCGTTGGATTCGGGGAATCATGCCGAGTCGAATGATATCCAATTTTCCCACTTCGGCCATTTTGGCCGTCGGCCATTTTGAATTTTGTGCTAAAATGCTGTATTTTACGAACGCATCGGCGTATCATTATGAAACTCGGTATGGGTCATCAGCACAATGCCCTGAAGGAGCCTGAGAAGTTTCGGACCAGCGCCACCTTGTGGTCAAAAGTTATATCAAAATGTACAAAAATGTTAATAACTTTTGACTGTATTCACCAATTGTAATGAAACTGGTCTCAGTAGATTCCTTGGGTCATGCTGAGAACATAGATATCAAATTTGCCATAGTCAGCTAAACGTCCTGTCCGCCATATTGTTTTTCTTTAAAAACCTACTTTTCGAACTACTTCTAGACCGTTGCTCCGATTTTCACCAAAATTGAACCGTGTCATCTTCAGACCATGGTGACAAAAAGTTATGGATTTCAAGTCGATATGTCAAACCGTTTTCGTATACCAGAGCAAAGAATTTGAGGCATGATGCAAAAACGACTCTTGAAGCTGTATCTCTGCAATGCTTTATCATATTCAGACCAAACTTGGTACGTGTCATCACAAGCATGACCTGAGGCATCATACAGTGTTTCGGCACAGCGCCACCTACTGGAGTGGAGATATGAAAAATGGGTATTTTTGCTTATAACTTCTGATGGGTTTGACCAAAATTCATAAATTTGGTATGGGTCATCAGGACAATGCCCTGAAGGAGCCTGAGAAGTTTCGGACCAGCGAAAACCAACTTTTTCGAACTCCTCCTAGGCAGATGCTCAGATTTTCACGAAAATTGAAGCAGATCATCTTCAGACCACGCCGACAAAAAGTTATGGAATTCAAGTTGATTCCACATACCGTTTTCGAAAAACACGCGAACAAATTGTACGTGGTGCTTGCGAAAATAGACATAAGGCTGTATCTCCGCAACGCTTTATCATATTCAGACCAAACTTGGTACCTGTCATCACAAGCATGACCTGAGGCATCATACAGTGTTTCGGCGCAGCGCCACCTACTGGAGTGGAGATATGAAAAATGGCTATTTTTGCTTATAACTTCTGATGGGTTTGACCAAAATTCATAAATTTGGTATGGGTCATCAGGACAATGCTCTGAAGGAGCCTGAGAAGTTTCGGACCAGCGCCACCTTGTGGTCAAAAGTTATAACAAAATTGACAAAAATGCTAATAACTTTTTTTTCCTAATTTCTCACTGCTGCTGTTGGTCTGATGCTCAAGGCCATGTTGGCTGGCTTGTTGTGCCGTTTTTGTGCTTGGCCCCGTAATTGCTGCTTGCAGCTATATTTCTTCTTCTTCTTCTTCTTCTTCTTCCGCTCTTGAAGTCTATGGCAGCCCATAGAACCGCTTTCGGGAAAGTTGTGAAATTTGGCACACAGTTAGAGGACAGTCTGACCTTTGTCCATAGCAAATTTGGAGTCTCTAACTCAATCCCTCTAGCGCCACCAGCTGTCCAAAGTTGCACTTATGTTTATGTTAATAACTTTTGAACCGTAAGGGCTAGAAACAAAATTCTTTTCCCCCTGATTCCTTGGCTCAAGACGAATCGACAGCACCATATGACGTCATTTTCCGTCATGAAACTTTTTCCGCCATTTTGAATTTTCTGAAAAACGTACTTTTTCGAACTCCTCCTAGGCCGTTACTCCGATTTTCATGAAAATTTAACCAGATCATCTTCAGAGCATGCCAAGAAAAAGTTATGGAATTCCAGTCAATTCCTCAAACTGTTTTCGTAAAACAAGCGAACGAATTGTGCATAGTGCTTGCGAAAATGGACATAAGGCTGTATCTCCGCAACGCTTTATCGTATTCAGACCAAACTTGGTACATGTCATCACAAGCATGACCTGAGGTACCATGCAGTGTTTCGGCGCAGCGCCACCTACTGGTGCGGAGATATGAAAAATGGCTATTTTTGCTTAGAACTTCTGATGGGTTTGTCCAAAAATCATAAATTTGGTCTCGTTGGATTTGGGGAATCATATCGAGTCGAATGATATCCAATTTTCCCACTTCGGCCATTTAGGCCGTCGGCCATTTTGAATTTTGTGCTAAAATGCTGTATTTTACGAACGCATTAGCGTATCATTATGAAACTCGGTATGGGTCATCAGGACAATGCCCTGAAGGAGCCTGAGAAGTTTCGGCACAGCGCCACTTTGTGGTCAATAGTTATAACAAAATTTACAAAAATGCTAATAACTTTTGACTATATTAACCGATTGTAATGAAACTGGACTCAGTAGATTCCTTGGGTCATGTTGAGAACATAGATATCAAATTTGCTATAGTCGGCTGAACTTCCTGTCCGCCATATTGTTTTTCTTTAAAAACCTACTTTTTCGAACTCCTCCTACACCTTTGCTCTGATTTTCACCAAAATTGAAATGTATCATCTACAGACGATGCCGACAAAAAGTTATGGATTTCAAGTCGATACGTAAAACCGTTTTCGTATACCGGAGCAATGAATTTGAGGCATGTTGTAAAGCCCACTCTTGTAGCTGTATCTCTGCACTGCTTTATCGTATTCAGACCAAACTTGGTACCTGTCATCACAAGTATGACCTGAGGTATCATGCAGTGTTTCGGCGCAGCGCCACCTACTGGTGCGGAAATATGAAAAATGGATATTTTTGCTTATAAATTCTGCTGGGTTTGTCCAAAAATCATAAATTTGGTCTCGTTGGATTCGGGGCATCATGCCGAGTCGAATGATAACCATTATTACCATATCAGCAATTTTGGCCATCGGACATTTTGAATTTTGTGCTAAAATGCTGTATTTTACGAACGCATTAGCGTATCTTTACAAAACTCGGTATGGGTCATCAGCACAATGCCCCGAAGGAGCCTGAGAAGATTCGGACCAGCTCCACCTTGTGGCCAAAAGTTATAACAAAATGTACAAAAATGCTAATAACTGTTGACTGTATTCACCAATTGTAATGAAACTTCCTGTCCGCCATATTGTTTTTCTTTAAAAACCTACTTTTTCGAACTCCTCCTAGACCGTTGCTCCGATTTTCACCAAAATTTAACCGTGTCATCTTCAGACCATGCCGACAAAAAGTTATGGATTTCAAGTCGATATGTCAAACCGTTTTCATATACTAGAGCAAAGAATTTGAGGCATGATGCAAAAACGACTCTTGAAGCTTGTATCTCTTCAGTGCTTTGACATATTGACACCAAACTTTGCAAGTTTCATTGTCACCTCACTCTGACCATACCACAACAATTTGGACACAGCGCCACCTATTGGTCGAAAGTGATGAGCCAGTAAATCCTAATTTTTTATCATTTTTCAGCTCTTTTATCTAAAATGATCTTAATAGGTCTTTAATTGCTCACTGCTGCAGTTAGCTTGATGCTCACAGTCGTGTTGGCTTGCTTCTTGTGCCGTTTTTGTGCTTGGCCCCGTAATTGCTGCTTGCAGCTATATTTATTCTTCTTCTTCTTCTTCCGC
This sequence comes from Ancherythroculter nigrocauda, assembly GCA_036281575.1. Taxonomy (NCBI): domain Eukaryota; kingdom Metazoa; phylum Chordata; class Actinopteri; order Cypriniformes; family Xenocyprididae; genus Ancherythroculter; species Ancherythroculter nigrocauda. The sequence continues at coordinate 18,370,230 of VTFQ01000009.1, forward strand.
TCTTGAAGTCTATGGCAGCCCATAGAACCGCTTGCGGGAAAGTTGTGAAATTTGGCACACAGTTAGAGGACAGTCTGCCCTTTGTCCATAGCAAATTTGGAGTCTCTAACTCAATCTCTTTAGCGCCACCAGCTGTCCAAAATTGCACTTATGTTTATGTTAATAACTTTTGAACCATAAGGGCTAGAAACAAAATTCTCCCCCCCCCCCCTGATTCCTTGGGTCAAGACGAATCGAATGTACCATATGACGTCATTTTCCGTCATGAAAATGTTTCCGCCATTTTGAATTTTCTGAAAAACATACTTTTTCGAACTCCTCCTAGGCCGTTACTCCGATTTTCATGAAAATTGAATCAGATCATCTTCAGACCATGCTGACAAAAAGTTATGGAATTCAAGTCGATTGCTCAAACCATTTTGGAAAAACACACGAACGAATTGTACGAAGTACTTGCGAAAATAGAAGTAAGGCTGTATCTCTGCAACACTTTATCATATTCAGACCAAACTTGGTACATATCTTCACAAGCATGACCTGAGGCACCATGCATTGTTTCGGCGCAGTGCCACCTACTGGTGTGGAGATATGAAAAATGGACATTTTTGCTTATAACTTCTGATGGGTTTGTCCAAAAATCATAAATTTGGTCTCTTTGGATTCGGGGAATCATGCCGAGTCGAATGATATCCAATTTTCCCACTTCGGCCATTTTGGCCGTCGGCCATTTTGAATTTTGTGCTAAAATGCTGTATTTTACGAACGCATTAGCGTATCATTACGAAACTCGGTATGGGTCATCAACACAATGCCCTGAAGGAGCCTGAGAAGCTTCGGACCAGCGCCACCTAGTGGTCAAAAGTTATAACAAAATTTACAAAAATGTTAATAACTTTTGACTATATTAACTGATTGTAATGAAACTTGTCTCAATAGATTCCTTGGGTCATGCTGAGAACATAGATATCAAATTTGCCATAGTCAGCTGAATTTCCTGTTCGCCATATTGTTTTTCTTTAAAAACCTACTTTTTCGAACTCCTCCTAGACCATTGCTCCAATTTTCACCAAAATTGAAGCATATCATCTTCAGACCATGCCGACAAAAAGTTATGGATTCCAAGTTGATACGTCAAACTATTTTTGTATACCGGAGCAACGAAATTGAGGCATGACGCAAACACAACTCTTGAAGCTGTATCTCTGTAATGCTTTGACATATTGACACCAAACTTTGCAAATGTCATTGTCACCTCACTCTGACCATACCACAACAATTTAGACACAGCGCCACCTATTGGTCAAAAGTGATGAACCAGTAAATCCTTTATTTTGACAGTATATATCATTTTTCAGTTCTTGCCTAAAATGATCTTAATAGGTCTTTAATAGCTCACTGTTGTAGTTAGTCTGATGCTCCCAGCCATGTTGGCTGGCTTCTTGTGCCGTTTTTGTGCTTGGCCCCGTAATTGCTGCTTGCAGCTATATTTTAACTTTGTTTTGTACTAAAAATGTCTGTGAACAAGTAAATAAAACTTGCAAATGTCTGTGGCTGATTTTTGTCTGCTCAGTGCTCGGCACAACAGCGGCCTGTTTTTCCGTTCATCATTATAGGTCATGGAAATTCAGCTTTTTAGTCAGTGAAAGTCAGGGAAAAGTCAGGGAATTTGACATTTGGCTTAGAGTGGGAACCTTGTAAATCATATGCATGACTTTGCTTCTTTATATTGGCTGTGATCTGTTTCAGGCTTACTGTATATATCAGAACATATCCAGTAATCACAATAATCTTTGTGCTTTGTTAGTTTTAATCCGAAAAAAAAAAAGTGTCAACTTTCAAATTCAGTCAATTTTATAACAAAATTTAAACAATAGATGTTGCACTTTAATATGTTGTGTGACAATTACTGAGGCGCCTCAGTGTAAACGGCAGATCAAGCACACATTTCCTCTTTACCAGTTACAGAAGTAAATATGAACATAAGAAGTTAGGACTATATTACAGTACAACTTACAGAAGAGCATTGTGTCTCATAGGACACTTCCCTCGGGATGTCGCGTTTTTAACTTTTGGTTAAAACATGAATAGCCTATTGATCAGAATCCTGTGATCAAGCTGACAAAATAATAATAATAATAATAATAATAATAAAGCAATCATTTTGACATGAAAAAAAGTGATAATTTTGACTCAAGACTTTGCGTTAAACTGTGCAAACTAGCCGAAAACCGTGTAATCATTTAGACACAAAACATAAAACTGACATAATTGCGAGTGACAATAGTGTCAATCGGTTCACCTAACTGTGGGGAAAACCTGTGATTTTAAACTGCTTTATGGTAAACTTTAATATTTGTTCGTGTATTTTAGCAAGCAGTTCTGTTAGAAGGAAAATCATGGTCTCAATTGATTCTTGAACAACGCACACACTTGTTAACATGAGAAATATTCCATAACCACTTGCAATAAACCTAAAGGGTATAAAGTTTAGTATAAAGTTGATTATTTCTGCAGTCTTACCATACTGGTATCCCAAATATCAACATGTGATAGTTTAAATTCCTGCTTGAGGTCTGTGTGAAAGTTTTAAAACAGTCTTCTGTGCCGGTTGCAGAGCAGTCACGTCAGTAACGTTGTTTTTTCCTCATCAGTAACGTTGTTTTTTCACGTCATGCATAACGCATGTTTATTTCCCTTATCTAAAATATAAAATGATTGTATAGACTGACATTTTTCTAATGTCTGGACTTGTTTAATAAGGGACTATGAATACCTAAACAGACAGTTCAATATGTTGGTATTAAATGCATTCTCTAAGAATTTATATTTCAAGTTTTGACTGCAGATGTCACGTCCATAACGCTGGAATTGCCCATACACTCCAATCCACAATTGGCAAACTATTGAGGAGAAGTGTCGTCAGACAATGGTGTTGTTCCAGAACCTGCTTGTGGAGTGATCTACAGCTGATGTAGGGCTGTGCGAGTTACTGAAATTGAGTTTTGATTTTGAGTTTTGATTTTGGCTTCCAACAATTATGTAAAAATACATTAATCGAGATAAAATTATTATTGTGCCTGATTCCTTTTTTTTTTTCAGCTGTGCACTTTCGTTCCTCTTTAAAGGACCAAACATAAAGTGCAAATCAGTAATGTGACTTTCGTAAAAGGGGATGCGCTTGACATTATATAGAGTTATTAAAAGCACAAAAGAGAACTTGCTCTGTTCCTAAAACGGCTTTCTGTGTGTGCACTCTGAGACAGAGTGGAACATGTGAACTTCAAGCTTCGGGTGCACGCCTACACGATCAAATACACACAGAAATGTTTCAAAATGCCTGACTTGGTAAAAAAAAAAACACCAGACTGTGTCCTTAATGTTAATCAAACAACAAAAGACAAAGAGAAAATCACTCACGGCTCTTGACTTAATGACTTCTGTAGCTTCAATAAGACAATGGCTCCTTCTCCTTTCAGTCGATACAAGAGATTGAGGAATTGCTGAACCTGGATGTTCATAAATCTGCTGGACTGGATGAATTAGATCCATTATTTTTAAAGAAATCAGCCTATATTATTGCAGCACCTATCACTTGCATTTTTAATTTCTCACTCCATACTGGTGTTCTCCCGAGGGACTGGAAATCTGCTTCTGTAACCCCACTATTTAGAGGGGGTGATAACTCAGATTGTTTTCTATTGTATTGTACTTGCTTTTTATGCTGCCTCTTGGCCAGGTCGTCATTGTAAATGAGAAATGGTTCTCAGTTGACTTACCTGGTTAAAAAAAAAAAAAAAAAAAAAGGCGCTACTAAATAAAGTTGGAGTTGGAGTTAAAGACGCCCATCTTTAATTATCTATACAACAGCCTTAACTTTGAAAATAGATTATGTATATTGTATGTATACTCTCATACGTTATTTGCTTCTATTTTAGAACACTTGATGATTAAAATAACAAAATATGTGTTACGTGACGATAAAAAAAAAAAAAAAAAAAAATGAAATCTGGTGGATTTCTGATGTGTTTCTGTCGCCTGCATGAACATATCTATTTGCTTTCCTACATGACTAACTTTGCTTGCAAACGAATGCATAAAAATGACCAGCTGGATATAAACTAAGTAAGTTAGGGCTTTCAGTACATACTTAGTATTGATAAACCTTAATGGGTAAGCTCCAGGATAATGAGTAGTCTAGCACATGATGGTAAGAAGATAATCATGATCAGTCCTAGACTGGCAAGGGCGCAGTCAATGAATGGGTGACACTGGTGCAGCCAATGATCAAATGGTCAAAAGGATTGGAAACAATAGGAATAGGCTGTAATGGAGCAACTGGTACTTTCTGATTTGGCTTACTGGTAATCTGGCACATATAGCAAGATTGTATATACTTAGTCAAGTCACCTTTATTTTTATAGCGCTTTTTACAATGCAGATTGTGTCAAAGCAGCTTTACAGTGACTACGTTTACATGGACAGCAGTAATCTAATTATTGACCTTATTCTGAATAAGACAATATTATGATTAAGGTGTTTACATGAGTTGCTTTTAGAATATTCCTTTCATGTTCCCATTTTACATGTCATAGTACATAGATCGATTAATGACAAACGTCATCACGTCCCCACGGCACGCCGTCCGACGTTCTCTACGGAATTTCACATATCACCACACAGTTTGTGCCATAGGCTATACAGTTTTTGGTGTTTCATTTTTAATCTTATGAAAGCTTCAAGTGCAGTTAATTATTTGACATGCAATAAGTGCAAATAGATACGGAGCCCCGCACATGACATGCAAGAAAAAATAAATAAATTGTGCGCACGATTTATTAATTCGTTCCCTAGATTTATAAATGATGCGCATGATTTATAAATTGAGGGAACAAATTAGTAAATCATTCGCACGATTTAGCCTAGGCTACTATTTATTTTCCCTCTCATATGTGGGGCTCTGTAAATAGACAACGGTGGATACAAATTCTTTAGCAACTCCTGTACTTTAATTCGGCAACATTTATTCATGCCACCGCACTGCGACAAACTCAGAGGTGTACTGGATGAGAGATGAGGTGAGAGGAATTTGATTTGTGGCTTCTTGCTCGATGCTTGCTTTCTTGTTTACCGTCAAAACGGTTGACCACTGCTGTGTGTGTATTATGTGTCCTGTGTCAAAATGTGGCGAAAACTCCCACATGACGTTAATAGTGTGATTAAGGTGTGTACATGTCTATAATGCACTCCAGTAATGCGACTAAAATAGGAATACTCCACCTGTCTTAATTCGATTTGTGTTTACTTCGAGTATGACTTTAGTCGTATTAAGGTAATAAAACATCGCTGTTTACATGGTCCTTTCTTAATTAGAGTATTGTCTTAATCGTATTAATATCGGATTACTGCTGTCCATGTAAACATAGTCAGTGATAACTGGTAAATAATTTGGCTGCACAGCAGCTCTAGAAGAAAATGGTGTCATTGTCCAGTTTAAGTAAATTCAGTATTGATTCATTCCTTTTGTAAAAATCAATAGTTATTAATTTAGTTTATTTATCTATACATCAGCTCTGGAGAAAACAGTGATGTCATCGTCCAACTTAGCCACATATCGTTTTACCCTAGCCTAATAAAACTGTCGCATAATCCGGCCAGACATTTTCGGACCCTGGTATGAACAGCAAATCCTTGATGAGCCCATTGCAAAATGGATTCAAAGAACTTTCTGAGTTTTAGGTTCTAACAAAGCATCTTTATGTATGATCCCATTCCAACAAAGTAGACCATCTTCAAGCAAATACCCATCACGTCCCACCTTTCCAGATGTTTCTGGGAAGGAATTAAACCAAATCATTCTGATGACAGACTTTGGCTTAGACATTTCAGAATGATCAAACCAACATTTATCCAATCACATCCACTGTTGTGGCAGTCACATGTTTTTTTTAGTAGCACATCGACTGATTTATTTGGTAAATGTGTTTACATCTTAGTTTATGTGCATGTTTTCTTTTATGCAATACCCCAAATGTGCATAAAAATAGCTGGATGGAAACAGCCAATTGTGTGGAGCAACAATTTTCAGCAAGCTACACCTACGCAGCGCCTACAACCTAATCCGGATCCGGAATGACCAGTGGAAGACCGCCTTTGTGACCCCAGCAGGCCTTCCAACACCTGAAACAAGCCTTCACATTAGCTCCCTTGTTGAAACATCCTGATCCTTTGTGGGGTTTTTTCCCCCCATTTCACTGCATCTCATGTTTTTAAACACACAGAAAAAAAAGTACTCTGTGTGATCGGCGCTTCGGCTCTTTGTATTAAACTATGCATAAATACATGATGCTTTTTTTGTTCATTGTTTATGCAATTTAATAAATTATTTGATTTATAAACGTTAGTTCAAACAGTATGCACTTTTTTTAAAGACAGTCATGTTATTTTATTGCTTTGAATAAACAATTTAAAGGTGCAGTATGTAGATTTTGAACAGCGCTGTTGGACATTGCTGATATTTGAAATCAACCCAGACAAACCCACCCCTCTCTTAATTGCTCCGCCTCCAAAACTCACACTCCAATCCCAACCACCCTGCTCCGAGTCGGTCTCGAACCGCGGCCCAATTGCTTCTGGCATACGAGGTGAGTGCACTAACAATGACGATAAACACCGCATTCTCTAGCAGTTGACAGTGTGCACTGTTACACATGCAATGCGAGTGGGTGTCTGTTTATCACAGCTGACACACAACAAAATGCTTCACGAAAAATAAAGTGCAGTTGATGAACAAACGACAAGGAAGTGAAATGAACGTACAGTATACAACAGTAAATACAAAGCATTCACTGTTAGTTGCAAACAGCACAGCAGCTCCAGACAATCAAAACAGTGTTACTCACATGAGAAGTTGGATCAAAGCAGCCTCCACGTCTGTTTTCAGGCCTTCCCACTTAGCTCTCTCCAGCGCTGGAAAGCTTTTCTAATATAAACGCGGGTCCTAAAGTGCTTGCAGTGTCATAAACCTTCATTCCAGTGATATTCTTTTGAACTCTTGAGCTCTCTTGTTCTGCAGTTTTTTTTTTCTTCTTCTTTTCAAATCTCCCTCTTGCTCGTTCTCTCTCCTCGACCATCATACGCCCCCTAATGCTGATTGGTTACGCGTTTGTTGTTGGCGTCTGCCCAGCTAACTTACAAACAGTGTATTTGAAATTCTACTGAGTCCACCTTTAATGCAGTGCATTATTATTTTGCTCATTGTTCCCTATTGTGGCCCTCAGGAGACAAGCCAAAAGCTTTTTTTCCCCCTCTCTCTCTAACTGAAATTATGCTTTTTAAAGCAGTACCAAAACAGGGGTGCCATGAACAGTTTTTAAGGAGATATGCAAGACAGAATTATGTGCCCCCTCCATGCTAATGTTTTTTTTCCCCCCAAATATGGCGATGACATTTACTCATTAGTTATATGCCAGAAATGGCTCAGTTAATGTTTCTTTTATTGTCACATTCAATTACGAATTTCATGAATCATGTAAATTATATATTTTAAATTCAAAGTGACAAAAGGTGAAAAAAAAAGTTGAGTAATTTGTATCATTTGATTACTATTGGTCATTTAACATTTCTATCGTAAAACAGTTGTCAGATGTTAAATGCTTAATTGTATCTTATATCTCACACTTTTTCACCCTTAAAAATTAAGCATCTCGCTGGAATGAATGGTCAGGTTTTGAGAACAGTAAAACCCTCCTTCTGTGTAGCAGAGAAGCATCAAGAATATCAAATATTGTGGACGTGTCCTCCTCAATATTGATATTGTGTTAATACAAACAGCATACAAGAGTCACAGAACAAAATCATTCATTGTTTTGTTTTTTTTTAATTCAAAAGTGATTTCTCTCTCCATTTAATCATACTTAACAATTGTCCTTCCTATTTTTTTTTTTTTTTTTAATATTACATTTCAAAAGGCACTAAAAAATATCAATGTGGCTGATCATCGCAACATGCTTCTAAACAGAAAAATGGAATAATTTATCATTGCAGTCTTATTGTTACATGCAGTCTAGTTTAAGTTTTCATTTTCTTGGACTTTTAATTAATATCTGTGTTTCCTGTGTTTCTCTTTTGTTTCCATGCTTACTTATTGATTGATTGATTTTGCCCTACCTGTCTCTTGTTTCCTCCCTTAGTTAACCAGTGTATTTATATAGCCCTCAGTCGGTGTTCTCAGTTGTCCGTTCTCATTTCTGTATAGTGGTTGTTCTTCTCCTGTGTGTTTGTTGTTTTGATTTATTGTTAAAGTATACTGCTGCATTTAGATCCAGCCTCAATTCTCTCCTTGCTGGAAACAACACTGTGATACTTATATATAAACTATCTAAGCTATACAAACCTCATTCTTCACATGGGAGGGCAAAATAATAAAATAACAGTAGCTCCCCCATTAATATTGCTACTCTTTCATTGTCTGTTACTGGAATCGTCATGACAAATAGTCGGTTTATTCTGATTTTGAAATAACCAATTTGTAAGGCCATTTTTCATCCTTTTCTCCTCTTCATCGCTACTGTACTTTTTTTTTTTTGCTTTAGAGCAAGTCTCTCTTTCCATCCATTTTTGAAGTGACAGGAGAACAGGTTCACTTTCAGTAATCATTTTCAATAATTTCATAAAAAGTATTATAAAAAAACAAAAAAAAACAATTCTAAGTATGTCCAATGTCTTAAATGAAAGATTTCTCACTAGCAATAATGTTGTCTTTTCATCAGGGCTTGTGAAGTTTACTTTCACAAGAATGGTTTTCTTTACCCTCAGAGATTTTTCCCCTCAGTAAGAATAGCAAGTATTAATTAGTAAGATTAGAATAACATAAATTATTAAGAATAACAATAATAATAATTATTATTATTTTATTATTGTTTTGTGGTTGAAATGGAGTATTTTCTATTTTCATGTTCAGTGACACTTCAATTTGGACAACCATTAAAGAACTAGCAAAACATAGGTAGTAAACCTCCAAGTATTGTCTCAAGTAAATAGAGTCTCACAATGAAAGTTTTGGCCCTTTAAAAGCTGAACTTGAGAACCACTGTCTGAGAGGCTTAGACCTTTTAAAGATAAAAAAAAAAAAAAAAAAAAAAAAAAAACTTTGTATGTCTTTAGATTGAAATGAATTCTCATTACAATTCAGATGCGTTATTGAGTCCAGTGCTTGGATGGTCTCATGTAATGATATTTGATGAATTTTTGTTGTTCATGTTTTAGGTGATCTCAGATTTTGATATGACTCTTACCAGGTTCACCTACAATGGCAAACGCTGTCCTACCTGCCATAGTGAGTACATCAATCACTAAAAAATCCTTTAGTGTTGCTGGGTTAGTTGTCTAACAGTCAACTAGTCAATTTGTGAGGTTGAGTAGTTTTAGAATTGTTTTCTTATTTATTGATGAAAAATGTCTTTGGCCACACATTTTTACTACTGTGTTTATTCTGTTTGGCTCCATCCTACTGTTTGAAAAATGTGGGGAAAAAATGCATCCTATTATAAAAATATGTACTTTTCACATCCCTATTACTAATGCACGATCCCAGTAAATTTACTTTGACATGCAATTTTTTTTTTTAGCTAAACAAAATTCTTATCACATATGCATCTCTCACTCACTCTAAATATATGGTTAAGTGATAAAAATGAAGTGATAAAAATTAAGCAAAGTATGCTAGATTAAGGTTGCAAGACTTTACATAGTGGCAAATTTTGCTCAGGACAGTTTGTCTTGTCTGCACTGTTTTTAATTATATTTAAGTAAAATTTCTCATTTATATGTTGATATTTTTTATAAATATGTCAAGTCTAACATTAATGGTATTGAACACTGAACGCTGTAAATAACGTTTAGAAAATGAATACGTGTTAAAGCATTTCATGTTGCATGGATTTCTCTTCTGTTGTTAAAATGAATAATAAATGGTCTGCTTTCAGACAACATGCTGCTTTAGCTGTTATAGTGTTTTACTGAACAAACAGTTTATGTAAAGTTGTCTCTTTAAATTAATAATTTTTAACCACTTGTACTAAAGCCATACAGACAAATGTCTTTGGCCACACATTTTTACTCCTGTGATTACTTTGTTGTGATCCATCCAACTGTTTGAAAAATGTGGGGAATGCATTCTATTTTCTATTTTTAAAAATATGTACTTTTCACATCACTATTACTAATGCACAATCTCAGAAAATTTACTTTGACATGCAAAAATGTTTTTAGCTAAGCAAATTATTATCACATGTGCATCTCTCAGTCACTCCAAATATATGGTTAAGAGATAAAAAATTAAGTGTGCTAGATTAAGGCTGCAAGTCATAGTGACAAATTTTGCTCAGGACAGTTTTTTTTCACTGTCTTGTCTCATTTATATTATTATTATTATTATTATTATTATTGCATTATTATTTTGTCATTTATATTATTTTGATTTTTTTTTAAATAAATAAAATCTAACATTAATGGTATTGAACACTAAATGCTGCAAATAACCTTTAAAAAATGAATAAGTGAATAAATGGATTTCTCTTTCAGATATATTGGAAAATAGTAAACTGATCAGTGAAGACTGCAAAGCCAAGGTGAGAAAGTAAATCTTTTCCAAAATGAACATTTTGAGCAAAAAAATAAATAAATAAAATAAAATAAAGTCAAAATTAAATGTGTTTTTGATTTGAAATGTTTGAAAGTTGAATTTCTTCAATATTTGTTAAAGGCACATTCAAGGCAAACTATATGCATTTATTAAAGGGATAGCACACAAAAATAAAAGTTCTGTCATTATTTACTCATCTTTTTAAAAAATCTATAAGATGTTTGTTCATCTTCAGAACACAAATTAACCCTGTAAAGCCCACTGTTGCAGAATTACAACATCACTTTCAACAATTTTTAAAAAAGGCCTGCAAATGTTTTTTTTTTCTCTCAAGACCACATTTACATAGTTAATGGGTTCTATTGTTTGTCCTCACAATGCTATTGGATAGAATAAGTGTTTATAGGTCCGGTCATCTGGCCATGAAGTTACTCTACCTGCAGACTTCGCGTCAAGCTCATCTCCTTTTTTTACATGACTGGATTTGTCAAGATTCAAGTAAGTAAATTATTTATTTATATATATATATATATATATATATATATATATATATATATATATATATATATATATATATTTGTGTTTATTACAATGTCTAGAACACAGATATATTTAGTTATTTTGGAAAACATTAATCAAATTTGATTTAGAGCTTGTTAAGTCCATGTTGTAATTCTACAACGTTGGGCCAGAGTGGTAGTCAAAATAGCCTGTGCTCCTTACACATTACATAAGGACACTGCACTTCTCACATGGTCACAAATTGAAATTTAAACTGTTAGATTCATTGTAACTAAGTTCTAAATGTGCTTTTCTGTTAAATTTGTACTTAGTTTAGTTTAGACCATAATTAAACACAGGAATAAACTGTATGTGGGATTTAAAACTCCATCATCCAGAACAGTGAAACTCCCTGTATCTATGTAGTTTATTTGTTTTTTAACTTCTAAATGATCCTGAGATTTTTTTTTTTTTTTTTTTTTGAGTGGTGGCCAAGTAGCAGTTTATAGCATTAGGAGCTTTGAATGATTTTGGGGGGATGCCTTTTGCATTGTTCAGAGACAGGTGTGAATGGTCTTGAACATGAACCTGTAAGTGCTCTGGGGGGATGCATGTGTTCTTTTAGTATGATAAGTAGAGAGCATAATAGGCCAGCCAGACAGTATTGTTTGAATGTAGTAGTGGAATTTTGATTAGCATTTGCATTGAAATTATAATACTTTGATGGATAATATACTTAGATCTCTACCCTCGACACATGGTCTACCACCCTGTATTCTTTCACTTTATCTACTACAATATAAGACCCATTTGTATTATTCACTTATTAATTTTTTTTTTTACTTTTTCCATTTCAGAATGCCAAGATATTATTGGAATACCCCCACTGGATGTACGCAAAGACATGATTGCACATTTCCCAGTAAAGACGAAGAGTGGACGCTGCAGACACTGCAATAATGGATACACAAATATACTGTAGCAAGTGCAATGTTCACATGTGCTTCTCAGATGAAAAGAACTTGGGGTCTTAGGGACTATCACTGTAAAACACAGACTTCATTCAAACCACATTGAAAGTGATAGAAGAAAAAGTTTTATAAATACATTTTTTTTTTCAATATTTTTATTAATAAATGCTTATTCATAAAAAATATGATTGTTGTGTGATTATTACTCATGATATATACTGTTATGGGGCTATGTAAGCAATCAACCCTGCAAATGAATGCTTAAATGCTCTATATCTGTTCAGACAAAGTGAGTACAAATACAGAAATTCTGCTCCTAACTAGGCCCAATGTTGCAATATTACAACATTTACCTAAAAACTTACTAAAAAGTAAAACATTTGAAAAATCTTTAATTTCTACATCAGAGGCCTCCTAAAACAATATCTGAGAGGTCAAAAATGTTTTGCTCTTTTTTTATATATATATATTTGGGTTTTACAGGGTTATAGGGGTCCCCTAGAATTAAAAATTGAATTTATCTTGGCATAGTGAAATAACAAGAGTTCAGTACATGGAAATGACATACAGTGAGTCTCAAACACCATTGTTTCCTCCTCCTTATATAAATCTCATTTGTTTAAAAGACCTCCGAAGAACAGGCGAATCTCAACATAACACCGACTGTTACGTAACAGTCGGGATCATTAATATGTACGCCCCCAATATTTGCATATGCCAGCTCATGTTCAAGCCATTAGACAAGGGCAGGCGGTGTTAACGTCTGGATCTGTGCACAGCTGAATCATCAGACTAGGTAAGCAAGCAAGAACAATAGCGAAAAATGGCAGATGGAGCAATAATAACAGACATGATCTATGATATCATGATATTTTTAGTGATATTTGTAAATTGTCTTTCTAAATGTTTTGTTAGCATGTTGCTAATGTACTGTTAAATGTGGTTAAAGTTACCATCGTTTATTACTGTATTCACAGAGATAAGACTGTCGTTATTTTCATTTTTTAAACACTTGCAGTCTGTATAATTCATAAACACAACTTCATTCTTTATAAATCTCTCCAACAGTGTGTAAGCCACGGAGCACCATCAAACTCATTCAGAATCAAATGTAAACATCCAAATAAACACTGTACTTACGCGATTAGACATGCTGCATGATGAACACTTTGTAAAGATCCATTTTGAGGGTTATATTACCTGTGTGAACTTTGTTTATGCTGGTTAAGGCAAGCGCAAGCTCCGGGGGAGGGGAGCACGAGATTTAAAGGGGCCGCGCAAGGAATCGGTGCATATATAATTATGGCTCAAAATAGGCAGTTAAAAAAATTAATTAAAAAAAAAAAAATCTATGGGGTATTTTGAGCTGAAACTTCACAGACACATTCAGGGGACACCTTAGACTTATATTACATCTTTTAAAAAGACATTCTACGGCACCTTTAAGATATTTTTAATGAAATTAAAAGATTTCTGTCCTTCCAGTAAAAGTCTATTAACCCAAAAAGTTGATGCTTTAGAAAGTTCATAAAGACATAACAAATGTAATTTATATGAATCGAGTGGTTAATCCAAGTCTTATGAACATCGTTTGAATTTTAGAGATTCCATCTCATTCCAATCATTGTGTACAATCATTTTATTTGATAAACAGATGTAATTTAGGCTTTATTCACATATAAACGTTGATCAACACGTACATGGGGCACATCAAATATGGCTGATGGCAGCTGCTTGCTTTACACATGAGAATAAACCTCAGTGGTTCTCAAACATCAAACAAGCTTTGATAAATGTTAATATGTGAATAAAAGCTAAATTAAACGTTCCTATAAAGCTATCGTGTCACTTCATAAGACTCGTGACTAAACAACTTGATTCATATCGATTGTGTTTACTATGTCTTTATAAACCTGTGTACAGCCATGGCCAAAAGTATTGTCAGTGGCATAAATGTTGATTTCATACAGTTTGCTGCTTCAGTTGTGGTGTCAATTCACATTGTTTCTGGATTATTGTGCAGAGTGATCAAATGCATTTGAATGCTTTCAAAAAGCTTAAAGGTGATAAAGAGGATCTTTTCGTCGACTGAGAAACCAAAGACTGTTACTGAGTTTTTGAAATGAGCGCATGCGTAAGAACAACCCCCCCTCCTTTCGAGGGAATGCCTCCCAAAACTAGTGCACGAGTATTGGAACACGAGTGTTTACCACCGGCATTCGCTGTATCGTGTTAGTGGATTCATTATGTCGGACTCACCGCAGGTAACTCATAATCTGCAGTTGTTACTCCTGTCTCCGGACAAAAACATCGCATACGGCGTCTGTAAAGTGTGGAAAGTTACTGGAGCGCGCAGCCGCGCTCGTCTCTCACAAGGAACGTCATGGCAGTGATTGACAAGCCAGAGGGCCAATCCGCGCACGTCTCTCACAAGGAATGTCACGGCAGTGATTGACAAGCCAGAGGGCCAATCGTTTACACGATGATCACGTAAACGATTGGCTGATGTTTTTAAGGCCCTACCTCGTGCACAGATGATGTATATTAATATTATTACTTTCAGTGCACCTAATAAATAGTCTTTTATCAGTTAGTAAAGACAGTTTCAAGTAATATTGCAAAAATGTATAAAACAAAACATCCTCTTTAGCACCTTTAATTGCTTCAAAAAAGAAGAAAAAAAGAAGAAGAAGAAGAAACAACAAAAAAAAGAACTTTATCACAACAACCCAAATTTCGCTGTTTTTTTGGCCTTGGCACCAAATGACCAGCTAACATCTTTTTACTAATAATATCATCAGAACATGGGAAAGTATGAACAAGTACTAGTCAGGTGAAATCACTTTATCATTAGGCTTATTGTATCATTAGTATTGAGAACCTGTTTCATTTTAGAACCGGTTCCAAATTTCCAAGAACTATGGGTTTGATAAGACATTTCAATTCTGCATATTGATTCCTATTTCCATATTTTAATGTGATTTTAAACCATTCAAGTGCAAGAAGATGATAAAGAGAATTCAGTATGGGTCCGTGTATGGTCCGTGTACTTATGCATCCATTCGTTTTTCCTTTTTTAAACCAGAAATGAAATATGGAAAATGCAGTTTCTTTGTTTTTTTATTTTAACATTGATGAATAGAATTAGCAGATACAAGCCAATTTTTATGGAAGATTAATATTTTATTAAAAATAACATAAATGATATACAACTTGTTATTTAATATGTAAAACTGCTAAATTTAATTTCCAGTGTTTCTCGTCATACACACAGACACTAAGGCGCCCTCTAGTGCCTCTTCCTCTGGCGTCAATGACTCGCTTCAAGAGCCTGCCTAAATGACACTGATTCATTTTCATTCATTAAATTACTATTATTATTATTATTATTATTATTATTATTTTTACAATTATTTTTTAATATAAACATTACATTTCTAAACCTTAGTCCTTATAGCCTCTTGTTTAGTGCTCTAACATTATCGAGTTCCCACTTGTGGTCTCAATCCCATCATTTTGCTTTTTACTCTGTTTTATATGAATAAAGGCCAAAACGACATCTAAATTACTGCCTTTTTCGTCTGGCTCTGTTAGGTGTTTTATATTGTTTTATATTGAGAAATTGTTTGGAATCAGAAGTCACTTTATGCCGTTCAAATTGAAAATATACCAACATGATGACAAAATTATACCCCAATATGTGATTTTCGTGAAGACAAAATTCCCATGCCCTTTGCCTCAGTGGAGGTTTGACATTAAATATTTCTCAATTCTCATTGAAAGCAATGCGTTACAGCCGCGTCGCTGGACATTAACGCTTTACATGGCTTAATCCTACTAAAACAACAACCAGGGAGAAACTAGGCCTACATTTTCTCGCACATTTTCTTGTCACCAACAGCATCTGCTATTACGGCAACATAAACAAAATGGAAGGACAATATAATGTTAAGCGTTTTAAATGGTTTTCTACAAGTGGAAAACGCTGAACGTTGAAAGCGCACTGCCTTAATATTCAACCTGCTTGTCTGCATATCTTTATTGGTCATTTAATATTGGTGTCTTAATGCATTAGCATTTTCTTCATAACTGTGTTTTATTTTCTAGGAAAATGCTTAACATGTTATTAATTGTGTTCATAGGGCTGCTTATAAGGTGTAGTGAATTTGCTCCTCCACTATCACCTACATTAAGCCACATTAAGCATTTTTCACGTTAAGCACTTAGAATATCCCGTTTTGCTGGACGCGTTTGCTGCCAGTATAGCATCTCTTGGATATGCGGCAGTATCGGACCCCTCGTGAGTGAGAATGAGGTGGAAATAGGGTGACAGTCCCGAAATTGGGAGCTTTGTCCCACAAGACTTAAGTAGTGTCCCGCATTTCATTTATGTCTGTAATTTTTTTCATCCCTGAAATTACAATACCACAGTAAGAAATATAATAAAAACTGGGAGCATTTAAAAATCTATTTGTGCATATTCTAGCTGTGAAAATAACCAACCAACGCAATCATAGAGAGAGGTTTTCCCTTGGATAACAAGTGAATGGACAGCACAAAGATCAGGCCTCTTCAAAGTCAGTAAACACAACTACACCAGCAAGGATTTCATCTCACATACTGGATAAGAACCTCAAGAGCTGCTCAAAGCTGCCCAAATCGATGATTTAAAGCATGTAATCATCCATCTTGATGTTAAATATTTCCAACGAACGGCGGCGATCAAGCACCACACACGGAAATGGTCGAGCACCTACAGAAAAACGAGATATTCTCCATTTGTTTTAACCAATACAAAATTGCGAAATTCAGACACGACTTTCTTCACACGTTAATAGTTCATTTAAAGGTGCCCTCGAATTAAAAATTGAATTTATCTTGGCATAGTTAAATAACAAGAGTTCAGTACATGGAAATGACATACAGTGAGTCCATTGTTTCCTCCTTCTTATATAAATCTCATTTGTTTAAAAGACCTCAGAAGAACAGGCAAATCTCAACATAACACCGACTGTTACGTAACAGTCGGGGTGTACGCCCCCAATATTTGCATATGCCAGCCCATGTTCCCAACATTATGAAAGGCATTAGACAAGGGCAGCCAGTATTAACGTCTGGATCTGTGCACAGCCGAATCATCAGACTAGGTAAGCAAGCAAGAACAATAGCGAAAAATGGCAGATTGAGCGATAATAACTGACATGATCCATGATATCATGATATTTTTAGTGATATTTGTAAACTGTCATTCTAAATGTTTCGTTAGCATGTTGCTAATGTACTGTTAAATGTGGTTAAAGTTACCATTGTTTCTTACTGTATTCACGGAGACAAGAGCCGTCGCTGTTTTCATTTTAAAACACTTGCAGTCTGTATAATTCATAAACACAACTTCATTCTTTATAAATCTCTCCAACAGTGTAGCATTAGCCATTAGCCACGGAGCACAGCCTCAAATTCATTCAGAATCAAACTATATAACAGTATACAATACTCACATAATCCGACGCATGCATGCCGCATGCATGACGAACACTTTGTAAAGATCCATTTGAGGGTTATATTAGCTGTATAAACTTTGTTTATGCACTGTTTAAGGCAAGCGCGAGCTCCGTGGGCGGAGAGCACGGGAATTAAAGGGGCAGCAGCATAAATCGGCTCATATTTAATGATGCCCCCAAAATAGGCAGTTAAAAAAATTTATTAAAAAAATTATATGGGGTATTTTGAGCTGAAACTTCACAGACACATTCAGGGGACACCTTAGACTTATATTACATTGTAACACAGTTCGTATGTACGGGAAGAAGGAGGCGGGAACCGGCGAACGTTAAAACAATAATCTTTAATAAAATAAACAAAGAACAAAATGAAAGTAATGCCGGCAGACCCTCGCGGACGACTGCCGGCCACACAAACATAATAAAATATAAAATAAAGTCCAGGCCTGGTCCTCTCTCGTCCTTCACTGACGTCGCTCCTCCTTTTATGCCTCCGGAGCTCCTCCGTGAGAGACTCGAGGCCGGCACGCCTCGCAGGTGATGCTCATTATCACTCGCGTCACCGGCCTCACGCCGTTCCCTCACGGCTCTCGCCCGCCCTGCTCATCACATACATCTTGTAAAAAAAACGTTCGATGGCACCTTTAATGTGGGTTTTATGGTGTTATTATAATGAAAAATGTGGAGAGTGCATTGTTGTATCACGAGAGCGCATCAAATACGCGAGCAGGAATCTCTCCGCTCACAGGCGGATTCCCTTGCACAAAACTGGACGGCACACGCTCTTGCTCAGATATTACATCTGCGTGCTCAAACTTTGTCCTCCTGCATGCAGCCGTGAATATATCTTCTCTCCAGGATTTAATGTTGCCATAAGCGCAACATTATGGGCACCCACCGGCAGAAAAATTAATTGCTGCATATCCCAAGTTTGCCAACAAATGTAAATCAATATTTACATAACGTAATAGTTGTAAATTTATCTGTTTCATGTGTCCCACAAAATCACATCTACTGTTCTGCAACAGATCAATAGCCAGGTGGTCACCCTAAGTCAAGTATTATCATGTTTCAGAGACATGGCTCTCGAAAGTGTGGGGGAAACAACAATTTTACAAAAGAAAACTTGTAAATTGACATTTCTTCGACTTTAATCAGTCCTTTTTTAATTTTGGTTTATAAAGATGCAAAACATAATAAACAAAAATCTGAAAATAAGTCAATATTTATTTTGTGCACATGAAATTTGTGTATTCGGTTTTAATTTAAATTTTGGTATTCACCATAGCATTTAAAAATACAACAACCGTTCGTTTTTTGTTTTTCTTGACGTGGTTAAAAAACGAAAAAGGAATGGACGCAAAAGTACACGGACCGTGTATCTTTTGGTCATTCGTTTTTTGATTTAATATTGAAATCGGAAAATGAAAAAACAGCAAACAACGAAAAACAAGAATTCGGCTTTATTTTTCGTTTTTCATTCAGGGGTAGAAAATGAATAAACAACTTGAATATTTGATCTCTGCATGTGACACACATGAAACACCCCTTTGCTCTGATTGGTCAACCAAACATTAAACGGTGCCGTCATTAGTTCTTCCGCAGTTCAGCGCAGCAGAATAATAGTCCTTCGCTGCGATAGATTTAACGCGTGTACTGCAACTACATATAATCTCTTTTAAATTTACATTTAATCTTAATCTCTATCTCTTTCTCATCAAACAGCCAGACTAATGATTGGCTTGAGACACAAATCGAGGCAAAGCCTAGGCTTTCTTCTGTGTGTCCATAAATTCAGCAACTTACGCGTGTTTAGCTCAGAAATATTATTATCATTGTACAAAAGGCCCTCAATGAAACAAGCATGTATATAGTTCAGTAGAAAGTATTACCTATTACGTCCAGTAGGTGGCAGCCTACCCTTAACTCTAGTTCAGTGCAAGTATGGACTACTTGCACAACTACTTCCGCTTTCTACTTATTACGGCTCGAGCGTTTCCGGTCAGCGTTCAGCGCACTTATATACAGAGAGCTTCTTGTGAAAACGCAGATTATTACTACATTTTAGGGCTGCGAAATGTTTTTTAAACAATTAATCATATTCTCTGCATTAACATTAATTATCTTCAACCTGCTGAAATGTTTATTAATATATTTCCCTTCCAAATGCGCATTCTGAATAATAAATAAATATATTTCCCCACTAACCTTCCACCGTCAAGTGCTCGTCTTCTCATTAGCAGTGTTTTTCTCTTAGTCATCATATTTCATACCTGTTAAGTTTACATTTAAATGAATTTGACTGATAAACACACTTAAGGAAGTGCATTGTTTTACTATGGTAAGTGTAGTAACGATGGGTGACAACGCATTATCACGATGGCAAGACAAACAAAAAAAAAGTTAAAACTGTCAAGCATCTGCAGCTGCCGGCCTGCGCATTAGTTTTTGTCATGATTTGAGCGTTTAGAAACAACATTTAAGAGAGAGTTATTGTCAGATTTCATTGGCGATTTCAAATAAACGAGCAGAAGAGCATACATGCACAAACAAACCAAGCTGACGATTAAACAACAGTATAACGTACCTTTCATATAATAATTATAATTAATTAAATACTTATGAAGGCAAACGTTTTACTGTAGTAAGAGTGTAGTAATGATGGTTAATTTTTGTACGATTGCTTGCATTGGTGCTCTTTTATTCCAGTGTTTGAAATAGTTGAATGAATGTGATAACTGCTTTAACGGTGTTATTAATTAACCTTAAAGAATAACGCAATGACAGCGCAACTACCTTGAATATTAGGATTTTTGGCATAAATGTGTGAATTACATAAATAGTTGTCAGAAAAAATGGCACAGAATAGAGACTAAAATATGTTCATTCTGATCTTATTTATCACGTCTCACTGCAGCGTCGCAATCACTAGTACAGCGTTGACACCCTGTGGTGAAAGAATCACATGTTGGATTAAAACTTAAAGTTTCGTTGAGTTTGGAAAGGTCTGTACACGGTAATCATCAGAATCTCTTCTCTTGTCTCTGAATATGTCTGGAATTTAAAATCATCCCGAGGACTCTTGTTTTAAAAGGGGTTTAGTTATCTATGTCAGTGGTTCCCAACCACATTCCTGGAGTACCCCCAACACTGCACATTTTCCATGTCTCCTTTGTCTGACACACCCATTTCTGGTCTTGGAGTCTCTGCTAATGAATTGATGACTTGATTCAGGTGTGCTTGATCAAGGAGACATGCAAAATGTGCAGCGTTGGGGGTACTCCAGGAATGTGGTTGGGAACCACTGCTCTATGTGATAACGGCGCATTGAAAATATATATAACCGGAAACAACTGAGCCGTAATATTTCAAACCGGATGTGCGTCACGAGGCTCAGTGCAAGTAGTCCATTGCATCAGCCAGAACTCCGGTTGCGTTAGGAGAAAATTACCAGAATCTTTGGTCAGATTTGGACTGTTAGCATTTGTTTCTAGTTAGTGTGCGTCAATGACGACATGTAAGTGTGATGTCTATTATTATTGTTACTATGTGATTGTTTTATTCACAGTTTAGTATTGTAATAAGTGATTACTCATCCATAAGCTAAGCTAATAATGACTGTTAGTGAAAGACGTCATTTGTATGACATTTTGTCGATCGCTATGTGATTATTAACAGTCACTATTCATGCTGAAATCCTTTAATTGCTGCAACTGAATACTTTATACAGAGAATTGTTGACCTACTTTTAATTTATATTATCCTTATATTAATATTGTTCTAATGCCCTAGCATGTGAGCATAATGCTGTACTATTTTGTTATAATATTGCAGTTAGTAATTATTCCTTCTTTCTGTTTATTTAGAACCACACCTTCATACCTGTATACACAAACACATATTGTGTAAGTTGAAATCCCTGTATGCCATACCGTGCTGATGCTAATTCTGAATCCTAAATACTCCAGTAAATCTACATCAACCAGAGTCTCCCTGAGTCGTGACTGACTTCCTGTAGTGAATGCAACTTACAACCAGTTAACTGAATCATTCCTACCTCTTCCTAACAATTATTATACTAGTTTATCTCAGAAATAGCAATTTACTAAGCACCTGCACTCACAACTACCTAACAGGCAACACCTTTAGCACACTGTCTGTTTTATTATTGCTGACACCTATCAAAAAATGTGTGGCAACACTGCACGACTCACGCAACAGCACAGAGATAGTGAAGCCCAGACCAGTATCAATTTGAGTCATACACAGATGTCATAACTTTTGTTTTAGGCAATACGCTGAGATTATTCAATTAATATTAAAGGTGCCATCGAACGTTTTTTTTTTTTTTTAACAAGATGTAATATAAGTCTAAGGTGTCCCCTGAATGTGTCTGTGAAGTTTCAGCTCAAAATACCCCATAGATTTTTTTAAATTATTTTTTTAACTGCCTATTTTGGGGCATAATTAGAAATGCGCCGATTCAGGCTGCGGCCCCTTTAATTGCTCGCGCTCTCCACCCCCTCCCGAGTTCTCGACTCTATCATTGCATAAACAAAGTTCACACAGCTAATATTACCCTCAAAATGGATCTTTACAAAGTGTTCATAATGCATGCTGCATGCATACATCGGATTATGTGAGTATGGTTAGGGCTGTGACGGTAGGCATGACAACCGCGCCACCGCGGTCGTGGAGTGTCACCGGCGGTAGTGTGACATCATATATAATATATAGTTATATATCTCAGAGTTCGCGTTAACCGAAAATTTTGCGTCTTTGATGGAATTTTTTTTTAGCAGTGACGGAAAAAATCTGCAGCCCGTCCGTCATTTTGACAGATTATGTAGCTTGTAACTGTAATTCCCACCCCTGTCCAGTAGGTGGTGAGTGTGCTCCAGTGTGGCAGCACAGCGCGAGTTCAGTCTCCAGAATAAAATGAAAACGATGCATTTGATTACACACAGGCGAGCACCCTAGTTTAAGTCAGTTTTAAAGTAATAAAGTTACCTATGCTTACTTACATAATTAAGTTTTGTTATTTTTCTTGCTGACTATGAGTTTATGGGCAACAAATTTTCTGAGGTATATTGTTACGTGACATTGCAACACTGATTGAACTGACGTGATACAGATTTCGGTAAGCTACTGTATCTTTCAACATTTCTTTTTTAATTTTATTTCATGTTTATTTCGTTCTGTACAGTAGTAAAGAGGAAAGGATGATCGCATTCACCCACAATCCGTGACAAGTGTTCAAGATGAAAACTGAAAAGTGACGCAGTCTTTGATCAACTTTCTTTTCATAATATAAATAGCCTATACCTATTTGCTGTAAGTTTGTGAATAAAAATGAAAATGTGGACAAAACCAGAAGCTATTAAATGTCTTATTAAAATATAAAAATTAAAATGATGGGTAATTTTTTTACGATCCTGTCCATCAAAATGACGGCGAAACGCAAGTCTAACGCAACCTCTGATTTTTTTAATATATATATATATATATATATATCAAACCCCGCCTCCTTTGGACCCCACCACCGCAACACCGGCGGTTGTTGGTGACTTACCACCACGGTAGTAAAAATTTGCCACCGTCACAGCCCTAAGTATGGTATTTATTTGGATGTTTACATTTGATTCTGAATGAGTTTGAGGCTATGCTCCGTGGCTAATGGCTAATGCTACACTGTTGGAGAGATTTATAAAGAATGAAGTTATTTATGAATTATACAGACTGCAAGTGTTTAATAATGAAAATAACGACGGCTCTTGTCTCAGTGAATACAGTAATAAACAATGGTAACTTTAACCACATTTAACAGTACATTAGCAACATGCTAACAAAACATTTAGAAAGACAGTTTACAAATATCACTAAAAATATAATGTTATCATGGATCATGTCAGTTATTATCGCTCCATCTGCCATTTTTCGCTGTTGTCCTTGCTTGCTTACCTGCATAAAGTCTGATGATTCAGCTGTGCACATCCAGACGTTAATACTGGCTTGTGTAATGCCTTGAACATGGGCTGGCATATGCAAATATTGGGGGCGTACATATTAATGATCCCGACTGTTATACATTCCTGTATGAATAAGAGTATTTGAATAACCCATTAATATAGACGATGATTCTGTGACCAATTAATATAGACAGCCACTTGATTTTATTCCTGAATGAATCAGCGTTTTGAACGAATCGACAAATGAATAAATGACTACACAATGACTTACTGCCACCTAGTGGCGATATCACTTATTTAATCCAAGTATCATTTCTGTCATGTCCTGTTTTGATGTTGTTTCATGTTCACATTTCATGGTCTATGTTAAAGTTATGCTTTTTCATTGCTTTGTTTGTTTTCCTTGTTTGCCATGTGCTTTGGTGTCATGTGATTTCCCATTGCCCTCATGTGATCATGTCATGTGCTTCCCCTGTCTCATGTGTCATGTTGTCATTGGTTGTCTTAGTCATGTGATTTCAGTTCTGTCCTGTCATTGGTCCTTTGTCTTCATTGTGTTCCTTGTTTGTCATTAGTCTCTTTGTATAAATAGCCCTCATGATTCATTGTTATCTTGTCTAGCTTTGTTCGTATGCAACCCATTGTTGGTGAGTGTCAGGATCAGTCAAGTCAAGTCAAGTCAAGTCAAGTCTAGTCAAGTCTAGTCAAGCCATGTCAAGTCACGTCTGTGTTCATGTTCCTGTTCATGTTAAGGATTATTCTTATTAAACTGCACTTGGGTTCTACCTACGCTCGCCTCAAGTGGATCTTTATGTTACAATTTAATTGTGTCATTTCATATTTCTGAATAAAAATGTTGTTTAAAATATTAATCTCATTATATTATTCAGTTGTAATTAATGTGTAAATGTATTTACTGTAAGTAGCTACATCTGAAAGCATCATGCAGTTGGTTGATAATGATTTATTTGAAAACAGCCTAGTGTCATATTATTCTAATTTATTTGACTACATTTAAGAATTTAACATTATAGATAGCATACATATTTAATAAGATTAGAAAAGAAATTATATATAAAGGTAAAAAAAAAAAAAAAATACCCCTGAAAATCATTTGTCCCATATGGGAAAGTTAATTTCTGACACTGGTAGATGGCATTAAATATGAAAACCTTTCATCTCTGGTTTATTGTACAAAGTCTTATTTCAGGGTTTTATTCATATAACTCAAACAAGTTCACCTTAAAATCGTTAGCCTATGTCAGATTCATATTTCACTAAAGTCAATCACTGAAACATTCTGTGGGATAACGGCATTATGATATCCATCTGTTGTATGAATAAAAATCATAATATAACTATAATAGATGTGCTGTGAACATTAACTACATTATGGTGTCATTTCTTTTCATATCCGTCATATTATTTCAAGTTCCTCCATTGTCCAAATCTCAGCGTATTGCCTTAAAACAAAAGTTATGAATTCTGTGTGTAATGACTTAAATACTGGTCTGGGCTTCACTATCTCTGTGCTTTTGTGTGAGTCACGCAGCGTTGCCACACTGTTTTTGATAGGTGGTCAGCAATAATAAAACAGACAGTGTGCCAAAGGTGTTGCCTATTAGGTAGTTGTGAGTGCAGGTGCTTAGTAAATTGCTATTTCTGAGATAAACTAGTATTATGGATATATTTCTGAGATAAACACGCATAAGTTGCTGAATTTATGGACACACAGAAGAAAGCCTAGGCTCTGCCTTGATTTGTGTCTCAAGCCATTCATTGGTCTGGCTGTTTGATGAGAAAGAGATTAAATGTAACTGTTAGTTGCAATAAACGCGTTAAATCTATTGCAGCGAAGGACTATTATTCTGCTGCGCTGAACTGTGGAAGAACTGATGACGGCACCGTTTAATGTTTGGTTGACCAATCAGCGGAAAGGGGTGTTTCATTCCCGCCCACATGTAGAGTTCAAATATTCAAGTTGTTTATTCATTTTCTACCCCTGATTGAAAAGCGAAAAATAAAGCCGAATTCTTGTTTTCCGTTTTGTTGAGGTGCCGTTTTTTCATTTTCCAATTTCAATATTAAATCAAAAAAACGAATGACCAAAAGATACACAGACCAGTATGGCACTCGCATGCTGTTTTCTCTGCTGTGCACACATCCAAAGCATGCACAAAAAAAAAACGCCTCATGTAATGAGAGCAAATACTTAACTGAGTTGTCTTTCACCTCTTCTTGCGCTTGAATGGAAAATACACACAATTATGTCAAAATATCAAAACATAGTTGGTTTTGTCTTAAGTGAACCTTAACAATGTAACAACTGAGCAAGTGTAACAGTATACTGCATCCGTTTATTAGGTCTTAAAGTGATAGCAGCCTAATATACAGTATCTCACAAAAGTGAGTACACCCCTTACGTTTCAGCAACCATTTTATTATATGTTTTCAAGGGACAATACTATAGAAATGAAAATTGGATATACTTTAGAGTAGACAATGTGCAGCTTATAAAATAACTCAACATCCAGCCATTATTGTCTAAAAATAACTGGCAACAAAAGTGAGTACACCCTAAGTGAACATGTCAAAACTGTGTTCAAATTGTCAATATTTTGTGTGAGCACCATTGTTATTTAGCACTGCCTTAATCCTCATGGGCGTGGAATTCAACAGAGCTGCACAGGATGTTGCTGGGATCCTCTTCCACTTCTCCATAATGACATCAGGGAGCTGCTGGATGTTAGATACAGTGCGCTTGCCCCACAGGTGCTCAAGTCTGGAGACATACTTGGCCAATCCATCACCTTCAATCCTCAGCAAGGCAGTTGTCATCTTAGCAGTGTGTTTGGGGTCATTATCATGCCCTTCAGTCCAGTTTCTGAAGGGAGGGCACCATGTTCTGCTTCAGAATGTCACAGTACATGTGGGAATCCATGTTTCCCTCAATGAAGCAGAGCTCCCCAGTACCAGCAGCAATCATGCAGCCCCAGACCATGATGCCACCACCACCATGCTTGACTGTAGGCAAGACACAATTTTCTTGGTACTCCTCACCAGGGCGTCGCCACACATGCTGGACACCATCTGAGCCAAACAAGTTTATCTTAGTTTCATCAGACAACAGGACATGGTTCCAGTATTCATTATTCAGTATTCATGCTCTTGGACAGGTTGTCTTCAGCAAAATGTTTGTGGGCTTTCTTGTGAGCCAGCTTCAGTAGAGGCTTCCTTCTGGGATGACGGCCATGCAAACCGACTTGTTGCAGTGTGCCGCGTATGGTCTGAGCACTGAAAAGCTGACCTTCCACTTCTGCTACCTACAAAGCAATGCTGGCAGCACTCATGCATCTGTTTTTTG
Source organism: Ancherythroculter nigrocauda (assembly GCA_036281575.1). Classification (NCBI taxonomy): domain Eukaryota; kingdom Metazoa; phylum Chordata; class Actinopteri; order Cypriniformes; family Xenocyprididae; genus Ancherythroculter; species Ancherythroculter nigrocauda. The sequence goes on from VTFQ01000009.1 coordinate 18,397,178, forward strand.
AAACCAGCTTTTGCACCTGATGCACACAGCACAAGGTCTCAACTTTTTTGATTCAACTTCTTTGGCCTGTTCTGAGTGATACCCGTCTTGGAAAACCTCTCTATAACCCTGGCTACTGTGCTATAACTCAGTTTCATGGTGTTACCAATCTTATAGCCTAGGCCATCTTTGTGGAGAGCAACAATTCTAATTCTCAAATACTCAGAGAGTTCTTTGCAATGAGGTGCCATGTTGAATATCCAGTGATCAGTATCAGAGAATTGTACTCAAAGAACCAAATTTTAACTGCTCTAATACAAGATCCACACATTTGTATGGTCCTGTCAAGCAGACAAAAACATGAACATGATGAATAGGATATGTGGCTTTGCATGGTTAAACAACATACAACTGTTATCACGCTCCTCCTTTTATGCCTCCGGAGCTCCTCCGTGAGAGACTCGCAGGTGATGCTCATTATCACTCGCGCCACCGGCCTCGCGCCGTTCCCTCACGGCTCTCGCCCACCCTGCTCATCACATACCCCCATTGCCCCTCGCAGGCCGGGGGGTACTCCCGAGACTGCGCTCTACTCTCCCCCGGGGCCTGTCTCGGCGGCCGCAGCACCTGGGGGTAAGGACAGACGAGACGAGAGAAAAGAGACGGAAGCAAGGGGAGCGACAGGACGAGAGAGGGGAGAGAGGAAAAAGAGAAAAAAAATTCAGGGTCCGGTTCCCAGACACACTGCCGCTCGGTCCTCAGCCAGCCGGGAGGCTCTTCCTCGCGGCGCCATGCGGTGGCACTGGACGCTCGGTGGACGGCCCGATCCTCGACCGCCTCCTGGCGGCCGGCGATGGCTCCTCCGGCTGAGGGCAGCCGGCAGTGAGTCCCCCGTCCCCTGCTCCTCCCCTTCATGGCGGACGGCAGCAGGCTCCGGCCCACGGCAGACGGCGGCGACTCCTCCGCTCCCTCCAGGACGACAGCCACCCCACCTCGTCCCAGGAGCACGGCATCCGGGTCTCCGTCCCACCTTTCACAAGGCTCCAGTACCACCGCCTCGGGCAGCCTCTCGCGGTCTTCACTCCCGCGCTGCCCGAACTCCGCAGCACCGCGATCCCCCTCAGCAGCGAGGGCTCTCCGACAGTTCGTATGTACGGGAAGAAGGAGGCGGGAACCGGCGAACGTTAAAACAATAATCTTTAATAAAATAAACAAAGAACAAAACGAAAGTAATGCCGGCAGACCCTCGCGGACGTCTGCCGGCCACACAAACATAATAAAATATAAAATAAAGTCCAGGCCTGGTCCTCTCTCGTCCTTCACTGACGTCGCTCCTCCTTTTATGCCTCCGGAGCTCCTCCGTGAGAGACTCGAGGCCGGCACGCCTCGCAGGTGATGCTTATTATCACTCGCGTCACCGGCCTCGCGCCGTTCCCTCACGGCTCTCGCCCGCCCTGCTCATCACAATTACATTTTATTTCAATTTTCAATTTACCTGAACTTTGTTCATTTGTATTTATTTAATAATATTGCTAATGTGAATGAATGAATGAATGAGGCATTTATATAGTGCTTTCCTATGTACTACTGTAGCAAATTAGCTCAAAAGAAATATTAATAATCATAACTAGTTATAATTAATTATAAATATTTGGATCAGTAAATAAAATTAACTTAATGTAATAAAATTAACCTTACAATCCATTAACCTGTTGTCCAATGAACACACAGTGTTAATTGTTTATTAATTCTAAGAAATGTTCATTTCCAGGTTATGGGAAATAACAATCTTATTGTACAGTACTACTAAGAGCCTGTAGTCAGGATCTGCATGAATAGGGACTCCAGTATATGAGCATGAAACACAGACAACTTTACGTGTGACATGAACAAGACTTTATTAACTAGACTAAACACTTAACTACTCTAACATTCACACACATACATGCATACAGTTTGCCAAGGGAAAGAGAGAGCTAAGGCAGAGTACAGGAAGCAAGAAGTTACAGCATTGTTTGACATTCAGCAGATCAACAGCCTTGAGCAAACCATCAGTTTAGTTTTAACAGGCCCTTCTTTAAAAGGGGTTATGGATACTCAATGTATCAGTTATTGAGACTAAGTTTGATACTTGCATGTCCCTCCAAGTTGAATTAAAACTGGGAAGTTTTACGAGGTTTTGTTCTGTAGCAAGATATTAGCATGACGTTAGCCTCATAGCATAATTGCCCAAAATAATTTGGCCAAAAAATGACTTAGGCAATTATGCTATGAGGCTAACGATAAGACACTGGATTGGATGAATGAGAAAATAACCTTCTATATTCTTATAATACTAATGTGTCACAGAGTTAGTAACATGTAACATAAATTGCCAAATAGGAAACTAAAGTTGGAGTCTGTAGATACCAAACATGCTACCAATGTGATTTCAGTTAACTATAAATTTGCAACTACGAAACATTAATACCAAAATTGAGAAATTGAGAATTAATACAATAGAATGAAGCATGTAAAAGGAAAGTCATGAGATGGGAAAATTGGATACATGTTTATACATTTCCCAAGTGGTTATATAGAGAATACATAGGATTAAGAGAGTTTATTTGTCCTTCTCAGAAAGAATGAAGTCAGTCACTAGTCTCTGCTTCTTTCTTTCTGATTGTAAAAGTACCAAGTATCTGTAACAGGACACCTAGTTCTTCCTGTGTGTTAGCTACGTTTGGGATGCTAGTTGCAGTTTTAGGGGGATGGGTTCACAGAACTTAGATAGAGTGAGTTTGTGGATAATTCATTAAATATAATGAATAATTGTGTGCCTGATTGGTCCAGACGCTACACTACTGTACACCCAAAGCGCTTTACAATCATATCAGGGGTCTCTCCTCATCCACCACCAGTGTGCAGCATCCACTTGGATGATGCGATGGCAGCCACAGTACAACGGTGCCAGTGCTCTCACCACACACCAGCTGTAGGTGGAGAGGAGAGAGAATGAAAGAGCCAATTCAATGGATCGGGATTATTAGGAGGCCATGATTGGTAGGGGCCTATGGAGGGAATTTGGCCAGGACATCGGGGGTTACACCCCTACTCTTTACGAGATGTGCCATGGGATTTTTAATGACCACAGAGAGTCAGGACCTCGGTTTAATGTCTCATCCGAAGATTGTGTTCATTTGTTCTTATTCTTATACTGACTGTTTACTTGTCATTATTAATGTTTGAAATGTATAGTTATAGTTGTTTTTGCTGTTGTATTTTTGTTAAAACCATAGGCAAAAGTTCCTTGGAAGTGTTCTTTAGGCTGCTGATTTATTGTACATGATTTTTTTGTATTCAGCTGCAACAGAATGTTTTTCAAAAGAATAATATGTTTGAAATCTAAATGTTTGTCTTTTTTTTTTTTTTTGGAGGGACAGAAATCTCATACAGAAAAATATATTAATTAACTTTCAGTCTTAAGTTCTAATACATTATTGGTTAAACCAATAATTGAAGTACATCCATATTCTTACATTAATTTTAATTGGTGTTACTTTAGTTTTGTCAATACATCTACTTTGTGTCAGAGCTAGACTATGCAATATTTTTCTTTGACACAGTATTATGATGTGCAGAAAACAGAACAGAACACAGTGACTATATGTATAATGTTTTTTTTTTTTTTCTTAACATCAAAGTTTTATGTAGTCTGTTATATTTCTGTTCATATTTTTTCAATCCCTAATTTGAATAAATGTTTTATTTAAAACACTATTTAATCCATGTGCAAGTTTTACAGCCCTGATTATCTTTGCTTAAATCAGCTCTGTCTAGACTTCATTTTAGATGATCAGGACATTATAAAGCATGAGTCTTTTTTATTAAGCTTCTTTTTTTTCCCCCTGCAGCTGCAGAAGCTTCTGGACACATACTACCCTATAGAGATCGATTCCACATGCTCAGTGGAAGAGAAGTTACCACTCATGGTAGAATGGTAAGACACATCTGCTCATTACACAGCTAAGCTCTTAACAGCAAACAGGAGTGCCTGTGATTTTACTCAAGTCTGAGACCAATATTAAAACTATTTTCCATGTTTATACAATTTTTTTATTACAAATTCTGTTTGTTTTGTATAAGAATTTAAATAAATGTTAAAGGTACAAAATGTAATAATTTTGCCCGCTAGAGGTCACAAGAAGCCTATTCAAAACAAAGGCGTAGCTTGATGACGCCAAATTTTAGAGCGGAATCTTGGGACATGTGGTCTCCATCTCAACGGATGGATGCGATTATTAACGTTACTGTAGTATGAAGCAGAGCAGGACCGAGTGTTGTGGGAGCTGAACGAGGCCGCTGGAGCGATTGTGCAACACGCCTCATGAGCAGTGGAACTTTTATGAAACAGTCGCCGGCGCCGCTTCCGCTTTTCCGGTCATGAGTATGAGGTGACGCAGCTCTGTTTATTGTTAGATACATTTGAGTTTGTTAAAAATGTTGTAACGTTACTCTGTGTGTTCGCTCGGCGGCTGCTGTGAGACACTTGTTTGAGACACACTGCAGTAAGCTTGATCGATTTTAGAATATCATATTAAATGCTGGATGGCTTGTGTTGATAAATGGCATGCAATTCATTTTAAAACGTATTGTATGATGGAGAAAATTATGTATTACTGTTAATAAAAATAAAGCTGCATCTGATTATTCTATGTTTGTAATGATGGGTCGGAAGACAGAGGATCCATTTGCAGTTTTATTAATAGCGTTAGTATCAGACAGGGGCAAGACAGTACCGTAGTCGGGGACAGGCAAGGGTCGAGGCTGGCAGCAAACAGGCATAAACAGGTAACAGGCAGAGTTCAAGACAGGCGGCTAACAATCACAAGGCGGCAAGGTTCAGCAGAGATATTCAGTCCAGGTAATAACAGAAGTTCAGTCCACAATAAACGCTCAGAAATGATCACTACAGCAAATCAAGACTTCGCGACTGAGAGTGTGTGTGTGTGTCTTAAATAGTGTGAGTGTGATATGGTGCAGGTGCATGGGTAATCAGTCCCAGGAATGCGGGCCTATGGGAATTGGAGTCCATATACGAACAGTCAATACTCAGGGGATGGCTCCCTCCGGTGGTCCGGAGGATGCGCCGGAGAAGCTGTATTCGTGACAGAGCCCCCACCCTGCGAGCGGCTCCTGACGCGAGGAGGCGGGCGCCGAGGCCTTCCACGAGGTCGCGGGGCCGGTCTCTCCGGATGCGTCCGGTGGAATTCTTCCACAAGAGTGGGGTCCAGGATGTCATCGCTCCTCTGGACCGTACCCCTCCCAGTCAACGAGATACTGGAGCCTCGGACCCCGGCGCCGGGAATCGAGTAGCCCTCGAACTTGGTAAGCCTCCTCGCCCTCGATCATCAGCGGTGGGGGATGTGGACCCTCAGCCTCCTCCGGGCCCCTCTGGGACCCCCGGAGGGTTTCAGCAGGGAAACATGAAAAGTGGGAGAAATGCGATAATTAGCAGGTAAATCTAGACGGAATGATACTGGGGTAATTTGTTTGAGAATTTGGAAAGGCCCGACATACCTGGGACTGAGTTTCTTGCTTGGGAGTCTCATTCGTAGGTCCCGGGTGGACAACCAGACCCATTGACCAACGGCATACTGAGGATTGGGTCGGCGATGACGGTTAGCCTGCTCCTCCTGTCTCCTGACCGCTCGTTGTAGATGGTGATGAGCCAGATTCCAGGTCTCCTCACTCCCCTGCATCCAGGAGTTGACTGCCTGAAGCTCAGATGGTTCCCCTGACCAAGGGAACATGGGTGGTTGGAAGCCTAGGACACACTGGAAGGGGGTCATTCCCGTAGAAGGTTTCCGTAGGGAGTTCTGAGCATATTCTGCCCACATCAGATAGCGACTCCATTCAGATTGTTGTTTCTGACAGTAGGTTCGTAAAAATCGTGTGAGCTCTTGGTTGAGTCGTTCCGTTTGACCATTCGATTCGGGGTGGTAGCCTGAAGTGAGACTAATGTTTATGTTGAGGTTTTTAAAGAATGCAGACCAAACCCGTGACGTGAACTGGGGACCCCTGTCTGACACAATATCCTCAGGTAATCCATACAGACGAAATACATAGTTACATAACAATTTGCGGTCTCGAGAGCTGTGGGTAGTTTGGGAAGAGGAATCAGACGGCAGGCTTTAGAGAATCGATCAACTACTGTTAGAATGGTGGTGTTTCCCTGAGAAGGTGGTAAGTCTGTAACAAAGTCTATGGCGATGTGTGACCAGGGGCGTTGAGGAATGGGAAGGGGTTGTAATAAGCCAGCGGGTGCTTGGTGGGATGATTTTGATGTTTGACAGGCTGTGCATTGTTGGATGAATTTTGTGGTGTCCTGAGGCATGGTTTTCCACCAGAATCGGTTCTGAAGTAGATTGAGTGAAGCAGTGACCCCCGGATGGCCAGAGCTGGGTGAGTCATGGACATGGTGCAGAACCCTCTCTCTTAAAGGTGCTGGTACATAGCTGCGGTCCGGTGGACAGGTAGTGGGTGGAGCGGTTTGTTCGTTGGCTTGTGTGATTTCGGTGATTATGTCCCATTGTATGGGTGCAAGAACAAGAGCTTCTGGAATGATTCGTTCTTCGGGTTGAACTTGATCAATGTTTTCGGTTTGGCGTGATAGTGCGTCTGCTTTAGTGTTTTTGGAACCAGGTCTATAGGTGACGTGGAACTGGAATCGGGTGAAGAACATGGCCCAGCGTGCTTGGCGGGGATTCAGGCGTTTTGCGGTGCGGAGGTACTCTAGGTTCTTGTGGTCAGTGAGCACGGTGAATGGATGCTTGGCTCCCTCCAGCCAATGACGCCACTCTTCCAGGGCCGCCTTCATGGCTAACAGTTCTCTGTCCCCTACGTCATAGTTACGCTCAGCAGCGGATAGTTTACGTGAGTAGAAAGCACAAGGGAACATTTTTTCTGGGTTGCCCTGCCGTTGAGATAAGATAGCCCCGATGCCTGTATTAGAAGCGTCCACCTCAACTATAAAGGGAAGTTCAGGGTTTGGGTGATGAAGTATAGGAGCGGTAGTGAAACGGTTCTTTAATTCTTGAAAGGCTAGGATTGCTTCTTCAGACCAAGACAGACGAGAGGATGAGCGTTTGGTCATGGCGGTCAAGGGAGCTGCTACACAGCTGAAGTTGCGAATAAAGCGTCTGTAAAAGTTTGCGAAACCCAGGAATCGTTGTACTTCCTTCAGTGTGTGTGGTTTGGGCCAATCCAGTACAGCTCTCACCTTGTTGTCATCCATGGCCACTCCATTTGAACTAATGACGTAACCTAGAAAGGTAGTGGAGGTTTGATGGAACTCACACTTTTCTGCTTTAGCGTACAGGTGATGATCGATCAATCTTTGTAGAACCGCCCTGACATGTTGGATGTGTTCTTCGATGGAACCGGAATAAATCAGAATGTCGTCAATGTATACTATGACCCAACGATTCAGCATATCTCTGAAGACGTCATTGATGTAGGACTGGAACACAGCGGGACTGTTGGACAGGCCGAACGGCATAACGAGGGTCTCATAGTGTCCAGTGGTCGTTGAGAAGGCCGTTTTCCATTCGTCCCCCTCTCGAGTGCGAATGAGATTGTAGGCACATCGGAGATCAAGTTTTGTGAAGAATCTTGCCTGTCTGAGTTGTTCAAGGGCTGCTGGTACGAGAGGTAGGGGGTAGCGAAATTTCACCGTCATTTCGTCTAGAGCTCTGTAATCAATGCATGGTCTCAGCCCTCTGTCCTTCTTCTTGACGAAAAAGAATCCCGCAGATGCGGGTGACGTGGATGGACGGATAAATCCCTTAGCTAGCTCCTCTTCTATGTAAGTTTGCATGGCCGCAGTTTCAGGCTGTGACAGGGGAAAAATCCTTCCCTTGGGGAGCGTTATTCCAGGTAGCAGGTCGATGGCACAGTCGCTGGGGCGATGTGGAGGTAATTCGGTGGATTTCTGCTTACTAAAAGCTATCGCCAGATCAGAATACTCGGGGGGAATGTTCAGTCCTTCGGGAATTCTCTCTTCTATTTTCACTGAGTGTAGCGGTATGGGCTTTATAGAACGTAAGCAGTTTTCCTGGCAGTGCGGGCTCCATTGAATAATTTCTCCTTCCATCCATGAAATGTGTGGGTTGTGTGAACGAAGCCAAGGCAGACCAAGGATAATGGGGTTTTGTGGCGAGTGTATGACATAGAAACTGATGAACTCATGATGCAGGAGACCGGTTTGGAGCTTCAATGTCGATGTAATGTGAGTAATTTTCCCTCCTCCGATGGGTTTGCCGTCTAACGCTTCCACTGTCAATGAAGAAGTACAGTCAATGAGTGGGATGTTGTGTTCTTTGATGAAGGTGTCAGATATAAAGTTTCCAGCCGCCCCCGAATCCAAGAGTGCATGTGAGGAAACAGTTTGTTCATTAATAGAGAGTTGTACGGGAATTTTTAAGCAATGGGGTGCGTAGTTGTACTGTTGTAGAGAACTCACCCCTTTGGAACTGGATGGCGTTGGATGGATTGGGCAGGTAGCTTTAATATGACCAGTTTGACCGCAGTAGAAACACAGGTGCATTTGACGTCTTCTCTCTCTCTCATCGGGTTTGAGGGGTGTGTAGCCAAGCTGCATGGCCTCAGAGACTGGGGTATCAGGGCTGGATAAACGAGTAGGTCGCCGTGTACGTAGTAGGTTGTCGATGTGTATGGTTAGATCAATGAAGGAATTTAAAGAGCTGCCCTCGTCTCGGCATGCAAGTTCAGCCTGTAAATCCATTGAGAGTCCTCGGCGGAACAGAAGCTTTAATGTATCCTCCACCCAGTTAGTCTGTGCAGCCAGTGTGCGAAATTGTAAAGCATGCTCTTCGGTGAGGGACGTGAGGCGTGAGAGCTGGAGATGGTGCATGGCCAGTTGATTGGCCTGGGCAGACAATTCAGTGGAAATCTGGGCCAAAGCTGCTGGATCGCTGGATGGCGAAGTCTTCTGTAATGATGGGTCGGAAGACAGAGGATCCATTTGCAGTTTTATTAATAGCGTTAGTATCAGACAGGGGCAAGACAGTACTGTAGTCGGGGACAGGCAAGGGTCGAGGCTGGCAGCAAACAGGCATAAACAGGTAACAGGCAGAGTTCAAGACAGGCGGCTAACAATCACAAGGTCGATAAACAGGCAAGAGTCGAGGCAGGCGGCAAGGTTCAGCAGAGATATTCAGTCCAGGTAATAACAGAAGTTCAGTCCACAATAAACGCTCAGAAATGATCACTACAGCAAATCAAGACTTCGCGACTGAGAGTGTGTGTGTGTGTGTCTTAAATAGTGTGAGTGTGATATGGTGCAGGTGCATGGGTAATCAGTCCCAGGAATGCGGGCCTATGGGAATTGGAGTCCATATACGAACAGTCAATACTCAGGGGATGGCTCCCTCCGGTGGTCCGGACGATGCGCCGGAGAAGCTGTTTTCGTGACAATGTTAGCTATTTGACAAAATAGTGTTTTTCTCTGAGGCATGGTAAAGCATGGCACTCGAAAAAAATCAAGACAATTGAAGACTAAACGTGTTGAGCTATATAACAACAATTTGTTTTCTGTCTATAAATATATCAAAACAGATGTTCCCTTGTCTATTAAAATGTGTAATATTTTAAAGTGTCTTTGGTGTTTCCATGGTTTCTACAAAATAAAACCGGAAACCGAGGGTAACGTGGGTATGACGCAATTGACAGGCGACTCCTCACACGTCCCGGAGCCTTGGTTAAAATTGCAATTTTTTGAAAAATTTATAAATAGTTGGAAACAATTGGGATATTGTAAGTACTCAAGTGAACAAAATATATAACACTGGCCTAGTGGTTTTTGGATATTTTACAGCAAAAATATTATATATTGCACCTTTAAAGCAGTTTAAGAATGTTTTTTTTTTTTTTTAAGTGGCTTTGTGTTTGTTAAAGGCCTTCTGTGTCACGTTATGCAGTTGTTGAATAGGCATTGTGTAACCTGCATGTACAGATTATGTATGGTTAGAAAAATTTGACTGTACATGTACATTATGCGTGTAAAGTGCCAATGATGGCATTTGCGGCATAAGCACTGTATTCTCATAGTCAGATTTTTCTAAATGTGTGTACTCTGTGCATGTAGGTTAACCATGCGCATTGAATTCTTTTTGCAATAATTTTGTCCACTAAGTTTGTCCACAAGGTGTGGCAACAGTGCACCAGGGCCATTGATTCAACTCAACTCAACCTTATTTATCAGAGGTGTAAAGACTACCTGAAAACCATACTTGAGTAAAAGTACAGATACCTTACTGTAAAAATGACTCCATTACAAGTAAAAGTCTTAAAGTGTCCGATTTTAAAAGTACTTAAGTATTTTACTCATACTGAATGTAGGCTCAAATATGTACTAGTCCTCAACACCAAGAGATATGTCAGTGAAAAAACAGTTTATGTGGTTTTATTTATGAGGTTTTATTAGAAATGAAATTGAACACCTCAATATTTCAACATGACAGAACAAACAAAACAACACAGATCGTTTTAGGCAAACTCAAGTGTTCAAAAAAGGCATAAGTAAAACATTTTTTTTTCAAACTCAAACACAACTATTAAAAAAGGTTCAAACATTCACTGATGCTCCAGAAGGAAACACGATGCATTAAGAGTTGGGGGGTGAAAACTTTTGAATTTAAATATAAAGGTAAATTGTACTTATTTTTTCTTCTGGGAAACATGGAAGTATCTTCTGTTGCTTTTTGATATTTCAATAAAATAAGAAAAATTTGGATATCTTCATCCTGTTCAAAAGTTTTCACAGCCTAACTCTTTCACACATTCTTGGTCCATCTGCTTCATCAACTCCAGGAACTCTCTCCTTGCACCAATAAAGTTGGTACCTTAATCACTGTGCAGTTGACTTACATTGCCACGTATAGAAATAAAGCAACGCAGTGCATTAAGAAAGGCATCAGCGCTAAGATCATCTAGCACCTCAAGTTGAACAGCACGTGAACACATGCAGTCCGTATCTCTTCAACTCTTTCCTTCTCTCTTTAACATAGAATGGTCTGAAGCAATCCATGCCACTATAAGTAAATGGAGAGGTAGCTTCCATCCTTTCTGGTGGCAGGTGAGCCATCCTTTACTCCTGATTGCATTTCCTTAGCTTCCTACACTTAATGCATTTGTAGATGAGAGATGACACTTCACTACTGCATCCCAGGATCCAAACATCATTGGAGCGGATTTCATTGATGGTCATGCCACGACCTTGATGTTGCACCTTCTCATGGAAGTGTTTTATGAGTAGACAAGATACATGATGCTCTTTAGGAAGAATGGCTGGATGCTTGATATGAGGGTGAAGTTATGCCTGCGTCAATCTTCTTCCAACCCATAGGATATCATGATCATCGATAAACGGACTTAACTGATACAACTTGTTGAACTGATTTGAATTAACTTCTTTCCCTTGTCTTAGATACTTGATTTTGTCACTGAACACTTCTTCTTGGACTGTACGAATTATGAATTGTTCAGCATTCTTTCTTTCTTCAAGAGTTGTGGATTTGTTCGATCTTTCTACCAAACCTTTCACCCTCCTTGCATAACATTTGAGTCTCGTTATGCCTTTCACTGCCCTCTTCCAATCCGAGAACCTTTGCAGGCGATCTGAAAGAGACCACTCTTCCATAGCCTTGGTCATAAGAACCTGTGCCCTTTTGAGCTCTGGGTCTCCGTCGTCAACCTCTCCCGCTGTAATGTCCTCCTTAGGAAGTTCTCTTTGCCACAAGAAACTTGGACCAGTAAACCAGTTTGATCCCATGAGTTTCTTTACGGTGAGCCCCCGAGAGCCGTGGTCAGCTGGATTTTGATCTGAAGCAATGTATCTCCATTGACTAGGCTCAGTGCTTGTTCTGATCTGCTGAATTTGGTTGGCTTCAAATACATGGATCCGTTGTGCATCGTTGTTAATATAACCAAGGACAACCTTGGAGTTGGTCCAATAGTATTCACGAATGCCATCCAATTCTAGTTCTCTTTTGAGCAGATCACCAGTTCTTGTGGCAACCACAGCAGCTGAGAGCTCCAGTCTGGGGATTGTTGTTACTTTTGTTGGGGCAACCCTAGCTTTACCCATAATGAGAGTGCAGTAGACTTCTCCAGACTTGGTCACAGATCTGAGGTATGAACATCCTCCATAGCCTGACACACTGGCATCCTCCATAGCCTGACACAATTCCTCCTTTGGAATTGTGGCAGTCACCTTCTTGCTGTTGGTGATGAATTTGTGCAAGTGGAGCTTCACGGTATTGTAGAGATCCCTGGCTTCCTTTACAAGCCGGATTGCCTCTGCTTCGGTGTCCACACTTGCTAAGCCATCGTCAACATACAAATTATGTTGTATAAACTTCACTGTGGCTTGATTAAACTTGCCTTCACCTTGTGCAGCAATGTACTTGAGCCCAAAGTTTGCAGATCCAGGCGAGGAGGCAGCTCCGAACAAGTGGACCTTCATCCGAAAAACTGCTGGTGGGTTTTCCATGTTGCCTTCCTCCCACCATAAGAACCTGAGGTAGTCCCGATCCTTAGGAGCAACATAAAACTGGTGGAACATATGCTCCACATCACACATAATGGCTACTTGCCCTTTGCGGAAACGACACAAGACCCCAACAAGGGTTTTTGTAAGGTCAGGCCCAATCAGTAGATGCTCATTCAGAGAAATATTCTGAAATCTTGCAGAGCACTCAAAGACGATGCAAATCTTGCCTGGCTTCTGCGGGTTGTAAACCCCTTGGTGAGGGATATACCATGCTGGCTGATTGCTTAACTCCATCTCTGGGACCTTTTCAGCATCGCCTCTTGCTGTTTTGTCTTTCATGAAAGCCAGGTAGTCCTTGTGGTATTGCTCATTCCTCTTTAAACGCTTCTCTAAGGATTTGAGCCAATGCTCTGCACACGCTTTGTTATTTGGCAAGTCTGGTCTCTCGCCCTTAAACGGCAGTGGCATCTGATAGTGCCCATCTTGCATTTGCTTTATGCCCTTGTTTAACTTTGCCAAAGACCTTAAGTCTTCTTGTGATGTAGAGACTTCCTCATTATTCCTTTCAACAGTCTCAAAAACCTTCAGTACCTGTGCTGGAGTGTTCATCTCCTTAACCTTGTTCCTGTGTATGAAGCAAACTTCAGACCTGAGTTTGTGAGATGGTTCACCAGCTGATAGAACTTGCTTCAGGATAATCCTATGACTCGCACAGATTTCATCTTCATAGTCACCATCTTAGTGGTTGTATCCAATGATACTTCAACCCAACACAGATCTTTGTGCAAACTGCTGATCTTCAGTACCGCTGAGAACATCTCTGGGTAGTAAGGCTTGAGGACAGTTATATTCTATTAACAAACCTACTTCACAGTCAAGTGCATGAGCCATTTCATCTGCCAGATGTTCTAGATGAGGCCAGTTCTTAGCGGTTTCACATGTGGGTATATGAGATTTATTGACAGGTATGTAGTCTCCCAGCTAACAAAAAGGAGTTGTCAGAACGTTTTGTTAACATTCTCTTTAAGTTATGAAAACGTTATTTTGGAATGTTTTCTAAACGTTCAAAACGTCCAGTTTTTTTAATGTATCAAGAATGTTTTTTCTTGGTTTATGTTAACGTTAGAGGAACATTCCATTCTATCATTTTGGAAATGTTATGAAAACGTTATTTCGGAATGTTTTTTAAATGTTCAAAACGTCCAGTTTTTTAAATGTATCAAGAATGTTTTTTCTTGGTTTATGTTAACGTTAGAGGAACATTCCATTCTATCATTTTGGAAATGTTATAAAAACGTTATTTTGTAATATTTTTGGAACGTTCAAATTAACTGTTTTTAAGAACGTTTTTTCTTGGTTTATGTGAACGATAGAGGAACATTCCATTCTATCATTTTGGAAATGTTATGAAAACGTTATTTTCTGAACGTTCACAACACCCTGCCCCGCTAGAAATGTTACGTTCCCAGAACATTGTCAAAACATCCCCACTGGTGTTAAGGACGTTGTCTAATAACGTTCCCAGAACGTTCAGAGACGGTCACGATGTAGAGCTCTTTTAAGGTTTGGGGGACGTTATTTGGCGGACATTCACAGAACATTTAGGGAACCATATTTTTTTTTTTTTTTTTTTTTAGGGAACATCCCTGCTGCCCTCGTCAAAAATGTCGATTAATAAGAGTATCTGCTCAAACAAAAACTAATTTTTCTTAAATGTCTTACAAAAAACAACAGTACATGCATGAGCTAACGTAACTGCTGTATCACTGCATCAGTAACTACACAGTTACTGTCTTTAAATAAAGCAACATGCAGCAGAGCATCAGTGTTTCTGGATCATCACTGACTGAAGCTCAGGATCTACTCTCCAGCACAATGGTGACCCACAAAACTCAGATAAACAACATTAAACACTAACAGATCTCTCTAGATATCTGCATCTTCACTTATTACAAACCACTCTGACTTTGTTTCTTTCATACAAATCTTCTTTATGAGGTGTTGATGTTTTATCAAATTTATAAATGTCACCGTTATGGAGGTAAGCGCTTGTTTTAGTTGGGCTCCTGACCCTTGACAATTTGATTATTTTTCTCCAATTGTTGCAATTGTGTTTTAAAGCATGCATTGCAAAAGAAATTGTGAGAAAAATCTGATCATATGGATTTGATTGTTTTTTTTGTTATTTTTCTCATCATACAGTGGCCTTATTCTCTGGTCTCTGAATATTGTATTTTCTTTCATGTTATTATAGTCCAATGATAGTGTATAAAATCCTGCCATGCTTTGATATTTTGAAAGCTTTCATTATTGGGCAGAAATTATTCAAACAGTATCATACAGATTCACACAGACATCAAGATTCTGCGTATGATCCTCAACAATGGTGACAAAATTTTCAGATAAACAGATTAACTCTGAACATCACAAAACAAGCTACTAAAGTCACAAAAAAGATTTTGTTTAGTGTCACCATCGTTGAGGATCATACACTGATTCATGATGTCTGTGTTGAAGTTTGAATAAAAAGCCCTCCTCAAAACTCTTGTCTGTATAAAGAATTAAACAGTTAATACATTCACAGCTTGAGGCTTTAGTGATGATGACTAAATCATCAGCACTAAACAACTCAATTCATCTGATCAGAAGTTCTCTTGCATTTATTGCTATCATTATCATGTCTTGATAACACAGTTAAAGCAGCCAGAGAAAATCTAACGTTATGTGTCAAGAATCAAGAGCCCATCTAAAGCAAACGCTCACCTCTATAACGGTGACTTCAAACTTTATTATTTTCTATAAAACACACACGCAGAAGCGATGTTCTCGTGACCTTGTTCAACTTTGCCTAAAAGTTCTCTAAAAGTGACAAAAATTCTGACATTTTACAGAACATTTGTGACATAAACGTCCTCTTTTGGTAATGAAAGTGCTGCAGTTCAAGGTTCCTTATATGACTTTAGGGGGACATTCCAATTTGGGTCATTTTATGGTCACATAAGAATGTTCAAAACATTGAACTTCAAAAACATTTAGCAAACATTAATAACATCATAAAGACGTTACGGCTACAGCAATGTTGTTCTCACAACATTTTCTCTATATAATGAGAACATTCATTATGTACATGTTACGTATGCACACGTATCAGGATAATCAATAAACTTTGGAGTTTCCAGAACGCTTTTAACCTGATGAACTTTGTTTCTTAATCACTAAATCGGCTCCGAACTGTCTACTAAAGATGAGCCCACTTGACACCTTTGTGGCCCTCCGAGTTAGCACAGCAGGCCCAATTTCCTTGCTCTTAGGACATCAAAGGGGCCCCTCATGTGGACTACGGGCCAGATCCACATTCCAGCACCCACACACACTGGCACACACAAAAACACACACACACAGACACACATACAGAAACACACAAACATACACTTTTAACTGCATATATATATATATATATATATATATATATAGCACCACTATGCTGAAATATATATTTCATATATTTTAGGGCGTATGCATGTTTCCTAGTGTTTAAATGAGTGTATTTGTGCTAGTGTGCATTTTAATGATATAATTTTGTCTGTAAACCATAACTTCTCTCCTATGCCTTTCTGACCTATCGAGTTTGATCTCGTTTCAAAGCTCCGGACTCGAGCTACTCATTGAGACATGTCACCAAACGGACAAATGTATTTTTCTATGTGTTTAATGATACTGTGAAGAACACACTCCGTTTGGAGATCTGATCTGGTAGTCATAAATCATTGGATTAAGTCGTGAGGCCAAACAATGGGAAAGCTTTCCCGCCAACTTTGCACCCATGTTATTGGCTACCCCACCTCAAGGAGGTGTGTCGGCTTATCTGTCATAAAAGCAAAGACGCACAATTTCTTGTTGTTCTCTCCCGATTGTCTCACGAGCATCTCGTGCACGTTTTTCCCGGACCTCTCCGGTGACCACGCGCTGTCATCGCGCTCAGCTTCGGGATCGCCATCTTCCAGCGAAACTCACTCTCGTCCTCAGTTCAAACCTTCCCGCTGAACGGAGGAAGCCAATGAACTGCACCAGCGCTAACCTGAAATTTGACACACGCAACCAATGCAAGTATACTGCCGTTTCTCAATCTTAGATGATGAAACTGATTTCCGTGCTGGCTTAGGACTGGTTGTGAGTTTGCTTCTTGCCTTCTCTCTTTCCTTCTCTACTTCTATTCTTGTACATAGGTGTGTATTTTCTTGTATATATATATTTAGATGTATAACCTCTGTATTCGTAGTTTGCATATATTAAAACGTTATTCATGCTCGATTGTTCTGTTTGTTCTTTCAGCTGAAAACCCAAGTCACTTTAACGTTTTTCGATCGTTTTATGCTTTGATGTTATAATAGCAGGTTATGTTCATGGCCAGATAACTCTGTTTATAATATTCTGTGAGGGACTTAGTTTGCTGGACAAACGAACAGTTTCTCTAAATAATTATTAAACCAGAACTAATCATATATGTAATTGATTATAATTCGTTGTAATTGATTCACGATATATGTTTAATTCCCCGTTGGGTCGATATATGAATCATAATTTATTCATAACCTTATGAATTATTATATTCATATTTCATCCATAAATTGATTAATAACCGCTACACATTCGTTACATATATTATTTGGTGGAGGATTCGCGGGCAACGTTTTAAACTTGGTTTTCGGTAAAAGAGCAATGTAGAATAATTTTGTATGATTTAACTTACATGCGCGCTTTATTCAGTGAGAAGACGCACGGGTCCTCACTACGCACAGTTAACAAGCTGCTGTTTGTGTCTAAAAACACTGCAGGCCTAGTCTTGGTTGACCGTGAAATAAACTGCAGTCCATTAATATTCAGACTTGTATGCGAAAAGGCGACAACATTTTCTGCAATACAGCTAATATTAATTTCCGCTTGAATAAACGAGTTGAGTCGTATTCAGCGTGTTTTGAGATCGTGCGGCAAGATTCCCACTAAATCTCTTGAAAGGCCTTTATATTTACCCGCTATTAAATCTGAATTTCTTGTGTCGTCCAAAAATTCACAATAGCCGGTTTGCTCCTGGGTTACGTCGTTTGGACTAGCTACCCAAACACGTGACCCCACTTACAAATCTAATCGGAGAGCAGTTCACCTGGTTTATCGATTGATGTGTAAAATTTGGAGCTATATCAACATTCTGATCCAATGTTGATTTGTAACCCGCGGCGAAGGAATCCCGCAAGCGTTACATATTCGCGTGCATTAAAGTTTGCACCAAAGGGACTGATTCCCAGAGTTGTGTACCCGTGAGTAAAACGGTACACATATATTTATGAAAGAATCCGCTGAGGTTCTATAGTTGTAATCGTGACCGTGCAGTTAAAACAGCGTAAGGGTCAGAAACCCACAAGCGCGCTCGTTTTTGTATCACGAATTAAGGAAGGGGGATGCAGTAACTCTGACCAGACGCCAGAGGGCAGTCTGCTCAGGTGTGCCACCCCTCCCTACTTATTGGTTGTGTGGACTCATTGACGCCACCGCGTGGACGTTCTGAGTCAAAGCCGCTCCATGCTCTGAACTGAAATTATCTCCAAATTATCTTTTGCTTCTCTATACTGCGGGGAGTTGTAAAAGTAATTTGCTTTTGGTGGGTATGCTTTCCAATCATTGTTGGAATGTGGTTTACTGATTTAAATTTAATTTAAACACGTTTAAATTTTTAATTTAAATTAAGTTTCCCCTCCAACAAGAGAAGTCACTTTCTGAGAGTGCGCCCCCTGGTGGACACTGCCAGATAAGTCAATTCTCTTTTCCTTGCATTCTTTTCCTGTATTCACAGATCTACTCTATTTTATTTTATTTTAGTTTATTTATTTTATTTTTATTCTACTTTGTTTTATTTCATCTATTCCCTTTTTGTCTTTTCTCTCTCTTTCTCTCAAGTTATTTCTTTAGTTTTACTTTGGAAATTCATTCCCTTTTATTACTTAATGTTTTATTTCATTCACTCTTAATTCTGGGTCCTGTTGTTATTGGCTGGCAATAATATTCACGCACACCCAAGCCTCCCTTACTTCATACACTTATTTTAAATTTAATTAAATAACATTTGATTGAATTTTAAAATTAAGTAGTGTCAATCAGTTGGCATTTTGCTCATAAAACAAGCAATTCTCTTTAGGGAATCTGCAAATAGGGAAGGCTTTCTCTCTTCTTTCTCCCATTCTGTAACTCTGTGCACTCATTTAAATTTAATTGAACAGAGTTTAATTCAAATTTGAATCAAGTGCATCTGATTTGTTTTTGTTTTATGTTATTTTTACTTTTGTTCTGCTTCTAGCTAGTTCATTTTAGACCCCTACTCTTTTATCCTACACACTTAATTATTTAAATTCTATTTAAACAAGATTTAAATTGAGATTTAAATTTACAATTAAGTTGTGTTTACCTGACTGCTTGTGCACTTGCAGAGAAGGCCCTTCACCGCCGGGTGGTGAGTTGACAGTCGCCCCAGTGAGTTCCAGTGAGTGGAGCTGCCTGGCCTGGCGCTTCTTACACTAACCGTGTGTGAACCGTGGACATTCTGACCTCGTATCACGGGCAACACGCAAGGACATCAGCGAGTTGTGTATCAGGTACAGGGAGGCAACGAGACCCGGGGTGACAACAAGCGGCAATTTTGTTTAATTTCCCTGCTCAGGCTTCTGCACGACAGAACCGCCCGTTTGGAGTAACTGCCCGTAAAGGGGACAGACTCTGAGTTCAGGGAAAACTCAATTTTGACTGGTCACTCGGGCCGTTGGCGCAAATACCTTACCGAAGTGCGCAATTGTACTGGTGTTCCCTGTTTGAGAGGTTGTACCGTGTTACAAAGGGGACAGGTGGCCACGGACACCGCAGTAGAGTGTTTGAACGTCGAGGAAAGGTTGCCTGCCATTGAGTTCTTATCTGAGCACCCACAATTCACCCAGGCCTAAATTAGTGACATACAGTCATTTCACCTAATTGAAAGCCACAGAATATTACATATTCTTCAATTACTCAGGTGCGGGCCAACCCTTATGCTCTCGATCCATACCATCCCTCTAGGTTTTATGACGCAACAGTGCACTCGCCTGACACCGTCATAAACCCAGCTGGAATAGGAAGTTTAAGTTTCACTTCTCCCCTCTAGCCCTTCTGTTTTAGTTTATTGCTATTCTATTTTTATTCCTTTCTATTTGTTTACTGCTCTATTTCTCATTTAATTGCAGCCACCCTGTTCTGTTTTGCTTCTCTACTGTGTTTGTTTATTTCAGTTCATGTAAAAGCAGAGCCTGTGAGAGCCATCACGGAAAACTGAGTAATAGATAGACGACCGAGCAGCGAGAGTCATCAAAGGACTCTTAGGGCTACCGCCTGTCAAAATCTTTATTCAAATCCGGCACTCACCCACACAAATTGACCCACGTGGTCCTTTTGGCTATCGACAATTAAGTGTCTAGCCTACATTCCACTAACTGTCTGCACCAGTTAACTGGAACCAAACCAAAGAATTATATAATCATGCATTATTATAAGTCGTTAGCCCTGCGCGTGCTTGCATTGGTTCTGTTTGTGCTGTCTTTCTCTCGCCAACAGCAAGCTAACGTGTTCAGAGCCGCCAGCCCCAGCACCCAT
The DNA here is from genome assembly GCA_036281575.1 of Ancherythroculter nigrocauda. Classification (NCBI taxonomy): domain Eukaryota; kingdom Metazoa; phylum Chordata; class Actinopteri; order Cypriniformes; family Xenocyprididae; genus Ancherythroculter; species Ancherythroculter nigrocauda. The sequence continues at coordinate 18,417,378 of VTFQ01000009.1, forward strand.
GGGGACGGACTCACGACCGGGTTGGGCTCCCTGACCAGCACGATCCTGCCCAACGACGCTGTGGATCCCCAGCACCTAAGCAACGAGCAGCTGGACGACAACCTGAATCGACTAATGGCCCACGATCCAACGCCGAGCTACAAAGAGTGGGCGAGAGTCATCCGAGCCATCGCCCACAACCTCAAGCTCCAGGCGGAGGACGCCCGGAGGAATCAGGCCCAGATTCATCGTCACCACGATCAGCGACTCGTCGAGACCCAGGACCAGCGTTGGACAGCGGACGAATCCAAACCCGAGCTGCAGGAGGAGCTGCAAAGACTTCAAAAAGCCCTTGCAGAGCTCCACCTGGAGGTGGAGCGTAGAAAACTGACTGGAAAACTCCAACACAGCGAAGCTCCCCTAGCCAAAGCAGAAACTAAGCTGAAAGACAGACACACTAAAGCCCTGACCTGTGAAAATCATCTCAAACGGGCCCAGAAAGGAGTTATGGCTCCGAAACAACAAAGAGACTATGTGAATGAACTTGACACTGGTTACAGAGTACTGAAAAGTGGCATGGGAGGGGAAACACACATCACCGAGTTTCCCCTAACCAGTCAAGAAGCCCTAATTCCAAATGGGGTTAAAAGTCCACTGCCCAAAACGTCCAACGGCCAAGAACCTTCGCCAGCAGCTGTCACATCCAACTGCCAGCACCTGCGACAGGTTCTGATCCAAAAGCTTTCTGACCCTGCATCAGATCAAGGGCTCCCTGCTGCCATGGACCTAAAACGGGGCAGACTGAATAACCCATACACTTTCTACAGCCGAATGCAAAGAGGGTACTACGGAGCACGTAACCAGCCAGCAACGGAGGAAGATTTCATCTTCAACCCTCTGCTTCTCCGAGAGCTGCACCCTGCGGTGAGTGATCATCTGGCAGCCTTGGCCTGCTCAAGCAGCATGTCTATTCAGCAGCCGCGAGACTTGGTCGACGAAGCTCAAGCCAAGCAGAGAACTGCGTCTAAAAAGACTGTAGAAAATCCAACCAGTTACCCAGACTCTGATCACTGCCCAGAAACCTGTCCTCACCTTTTTGAAAGACTGAGAAATGAAGCTGAAAGACAAAGCCAGACTCTCAAGTCACAAAGATGTGAGCTGAATGTGCAGTCTCACAGTCCAAATGAGGTCCACCTTGAACACACAGCTCCCATGCACCACACCATTGGTCGAGTGAGCCTGGTACCTCCTGTGTGCGTAGCGCAAATGGACACGTTTCTCTGTTTCACCCACAAAGACCCGCTAGACTGTTTTGAGCCCTTATTGAACGCCAGACCGCTGAAAATCTGGGCTCAAGTGTGTGAACTTCTGCCTTCCCAGTCACCCAGGCCACCTGAGCCAGACGGTCAGGTCACAGAGGTCGCGGGAAATCTCCCAGCTAACCGCGGGAACCCTGTCTCAGAGCACAGTTCAAGGTCGCCACCCGGTGTACTTCAACTCACCATAGACTGTAACTCTCTCTGCTCCAAGGTCACGACAGACTCACAGCTAAATGATGTAACTACAACAGACATTATTCACACACTATGGGCAGACAACTCAGCCTTCAGCCACACGCTGTTAAGCGCTCTCATTGAAGGGACACCGGACCTCCCATTTGTCAACAAGCAAACACACCTTCCACTAGACTTTCGTCTGCCAACCATGATGACTGTCAAGGACATCTGCGTTTTGAACTTCAAATGGAACAACCGACATTTTACCCATCACTTCCTGGTCCTTCCAGACCTCCTGATGCACTCTAATGCTCATACGGACAGTGCAAATGAGTTGTTGTGGGCCCCAATGACTGTACAGCTTCCTGTTGTTCCTGTCAACACTGCCAACTTCCTGTCAGGCCAGACCACCCAAGAGGTCTGCCTCCTGATCCACATACAGGAAACTGTAGTACCACCTTACACCAAAGGGGGTGCTGTTTGGCTCCACACACAGGAAACTGTAGTACCACCTTACACCAAAGGGGGTGCTGTTTGGCTCAACAGGCAATGTGGTCAAACCCTAAGCCACATGCTGGGCTCCTTCACACTTTCACCTGAAGGCGTGGAACTTGGACTTGCTCTAAAAGCCACACCGCTAACTGAAGTGTCACCCTACGTAGTTCACAGCTGGCTCAACGAATGCATGGTCACAGACATCAGCATTCCCAAAGCCTACCATCTAGAATGGATAGTGGACCACGGCCCCTATGACTTTGAACTCAGGTTAACGGTCATTAACTTAATACCAGCTGCAATGGTCCCAGAAGGAAGCTCAGACAACGCAAGGTTCACAGCATCCTTGAAGAGCATCTCCATCACTCCCATCAAACTGGTACCCACAGCACAGGTGCGCAGAACGGAGCTGATGGAGGACAAACACCTTGCAGTACCCACAGTCTCTGACCAGCCTGCCTGTGAAACTCAAAAAGGCGCTGCACCTCTGACAGCCAACCTGACAGCTAACACCACAACAACAGAGCCATTCCCAAGGTTTGAGCCTAAAGGCCAACAGATCCGGAAAGATGCAAGTGCCCTAAAGAATGATGCAGACTGTCGAAGACTCAGAAACGTCTTGCACATCTTACAGGCAAGTGCAGGGGCACGATGGTTAAACAACCAACCCTGCCAACCACAGAACAGCAGGTGGGGTCCCCAGTCATGTCAGTATGGTGAAGCAGCAGCGACCCTCAAAACCTTTCAAGTCTCCTCTGTCCATAACATCAGAGAACTCATGTGCACAGACTCACACTTTGCCAGACCTTGTTTCACATGCCATCTTCTGGGCTGGAAACAAACTGGTTTCAAGACTGAATGCAACAAGCAGGTGAAACATCAACACCTGTTCCAGACACATGATCACCTCACCCAAGCACACGACATGATCGTTTACTGGGAAAAGGTGAAAAGATGCTTAAAGCAACCAGGGCGTGACAAAGGCGTGAACGACCAAATTAATGCCCTTGCCAAGACTGGCACCCTGCATGACAAGCTATGGTCACACCCACCCCATTCACCCACCCTTAGTGTGGCAACAACAACCCGCAGCCAGCGGACTGTTCCTGCAACATTTCCCGCCTCACTGCCACTGCCACTGACAACCAAACTTGCCAACACTTCCATGCGAAATGTTTTGTACCACCACTCATACCCCTCCAACCTCCCGTTCACGGCACCTGGTCCCATGACCGACCACATGCTGCGTGTGGGAGTGAACTTTCTAAAATATGTCCCTGATGTCTTCACAGCGCCAAAGCTTGTACTGCCACAGGGCCAAAAGGGGGGTGAACTGATATACACCCACGACACACCATGTGCCAAACACCATGGCACCAGAACTATTTATGAGACTTTGGAACAAGTGGCGTACTGGCCCAGCATGCAGAAAGATGTGGCAGAGTATGTCAGAGAATGTCAGGTTTGCTGTCAAGTCCAAACTGTAAACCCAAACTACAGAGCTCCACTGCAACGCAGAGGAGTCACGTTTCCACGGTCAGTTGACCAGAAAGACTGGACTGTAAAACCTCATCTGATGCTCATGGCCATCACAGACACCATACAGGAGTCAACTCAGGTGTTCCCCACAGAACTACTGATGGAATGGCAGGTGCCACTGCCTTTGCACCTGTACCAACCAGGAGACTTGAGTCTCATCACAGCCTGCTCCCCTCATCAGCATCACAACAAGCTCCGCCTACAACTGAGAAAGCAACTCGCAACACAGAGCCAAACCCTGCAAACCACCTGCAAATCCTGGAAAGGTATTGCGTTGGTTCTCCGCACTCACAGTTTCCTGCTGATGCAAACTGCAAACTCAAGGAAGCAACTGTTTACAGTCCTCCAGAATGACTTTGCCCAAAATCAGCTGGTTATAGCTCTGTTGACAGACCTGCTGCGAGAAATTAGCTACTCTATGGACAGAGTGGCTATGAATAGGATTCCTCAGTATCCTACACAAACTGTGCTGGACTTTGCTACTGGCAGACCCAAAGACACGGTCAATGTCAGGTGGCGGCAACGTAACACCCATGCCAAGAAACACACCTCAGTTGCGGTAGCCTACCACAACAGCAACCCACGGCTGTGCCCGGCTCCCCACTTTAGCAGGTGTAGTTTCACCAAAGACTTTCAGTACTTCTGCCCAAACCAGCTCTTCCTCAGAAACCACACTGAAGGAATGGGCCGGTTGCAGCCCATTACCAGCAACACACGCTGCCCTGCCGAGGCCAAGCCTCGCGCCCCAGTCAGCAGAGCACAAGCCGAGATTGTGGGTGATCAACTGCTCATCCACACCCCCACTCATGCTGCCACCCTAACCTACAATCAGCACAGCACCGCCACTCGTGTCAACCTGCCCAATCCAAGTAAGTGGATCCAGGTACCCCTGGGTTCCATCCTTTATCACAGCCATCTGGCAGTGCACTGTCTCTCAAGCAAAGAGGACCAGTCAGAACTGGAAATCCCATCTTCCCCCAGGGATCACAATCACACCTTAGATCCAGGAATGGAACTGAGGATTGACAAAGGGGGGTCCCAGCTAAGTGACAGTACTCCTATTGATGCAGCCCTCCAAGCACTCTCACGACTGCCTGTCCTGACCAGCTCACCTAGAGCCCGAGCTTGGACTGCTGCCAACACAATCCGTTGCCTCTCCATGGCAATCAAGTACGCACTCGCCCTGGGCCTGGCCTTCATCCTATCCCAAGGGATCAAAGGGATGCAAGAATCCATGGACAGGTGCTTATCTGCTCTCCCTCAAGGACCAGTAGGAACCACCTGCTGCGTGACCATCCGGATCCATGTGCCATCGAACTTGGTTACCGTCCAACGAAGTCCGCACAGGAACTTCGTTGGCCGAAAGGGGGAATCTGTAGCGTATGCACACGTATCAGGATAATCAATAAACTTTGGAGTTTCCAGAACGCTTTTAACCTGATGAACTTTGTTTCTTAATCACTAAATCGGCTCCGAACTGTCTACTAAAGATGAGCCCACTTGACACCTTTGTGGCCCTCCGAGTTAGCACAGCAGGCCCAATTTCCTTGCTCTTAGGACATCAAAGGGGCCCCTCATGTGGACTACGGGCCAGATCCACATTCCAGCACCCACACACACTGGCACACACAAAAACACACACACACAGACACACATACAGAAACACACAAACATACACTTTTAACTGCATATATATATATATATATATATATATATATATATATATATATAGCACCACTATGCTGAAATATATATTTCATATATTTTAGGGCGTATGCATGTTTCCTAGTGTTTAAATGAGTGTATTTGTGCTAGTGTGCATTTTAATGATATAATTTTGTCTGTAAACCATAACTTCTCTCCTATGCCTTTCTGACCTATCGAGTTTGATCTCGTTTCAAAGCTCCGGACTCGAGCTACTCATTGAGACATGTCACCAAACGGACAAATGTATTTTTCTATGTGTTTAATGATACTGTGAAGAACACACTCCGTTTGGAGATCTGATCTGGTAGTCATAAATCATTGGATTAAGTCGTGAGGCCAAACAATGGGAAAGCTTTCCCGCCAACTTTGCACCCATGTTATTGGCTACCCCACCTCAAGGAGGTGTGTCGGCTTATCTGTCATAAAAGCAAAGACGCACAATTTCTTGTTGTTCTCTCCCGATTGTCTCACGAGCATCTCGTGCACGTTTTTCCCGGACCTCTCCGGTGACCACGCGCTGTCATCGCGCTCAGCTTCGGGATCGCCATCTTCCAGCGAAACTCACTCTCATCCTCAGTTCAAACCTTCCCGCTGAACGGAGGAAGCCAACGAACTGCACCAGCGCTAACCTGAAATTCGACACACGCAACCAATGCAAGTATACTGCCGTTTCTCAATCTTAGATGATGAAACTGATTTCCGTGCTGGCTTAGGACTGGTTGTGAGTTTGCTTCTTGCCTTCTCTCTTTCCTTCTCTACTTCTATTCTTGTACATAGGTGTGTATTTTCTTGTATATATATATTTAGATGTATAACCTCTGTATTCGTAGTTTGCATATATTAAAACGTTATTCATGCTCGATTGTTCTGTTTGTTCTTTCAGCTGAAAACCCAAGTCACTTTAACGTTTTTCGATCGTTTTATGCTTTGATGTTATAATAGCAGGTTATGTTCATGGCCAGATAACTCTGTTTATAATATTCTGTGAGGGACTTAGTTTGCTGGACAAACGAACAGTTTCTCTAAAAAATTATTAAACCAGAACTAATCATATATGTAATTGATTATAATTTGTTGTAATTGATTCACGATATATGTTTAATTCCCCGTTGGGTCGATATATGAATCATAATTTATTCATAACCTTATGAATTATTATATTCATATTTCATCCATAAATTGATTAATAACCGCTACACATTCGTTACAACAGATTACAATGCTTTTTATAAACATTGTACTCAGAACGTATTATGATAACATTCTGAAAACATTTAGCAAATAATAATAACATTAAAAGCATGTTCTGAGAATGTTCTCCTAAGAACGTTTTCGCTCAACATTACGAGAACATCAGTCAAGTACAAATAACGTGATAAAGACGTTTCAAGGACGTTGTTATGAGAACGTTTTCGCTCAACATTACGAGAACATCAGTCAAGTACAAATAACGTGATAAAGACGTTTCAAGAACGTTGTTATGAGAACGTTTTCGCTCAACATTACGAGAACATCAGTCAAGTACAAATAACGTGATAAAGAAGTTACAAGAACGTTGTTATGAGAACGTTTTCGCTCAACATTACGAGAACATCAGTCAAGTACAAATAACATGGTGAGAACGTTCCAACAATGTTGTTCTAAGAATGTTTCCTCTCAACGTTATGAGAATGTATTTTAACTATGACAACATTAAAAGAATGTTCTTGAAACATTATTTTAGGAATGTTTATTTCTAACATTTACATAACCTTTACATAACGTTAGTGAAAGTTATGGAAACGTTCCCTGTTAGCTGGGCTCTAGGTCGTTGGAAGTTTGATTTTTTTTTACTTCGGACTTAATACCTCTTGTAGTCCATTCAATTTGTGACTGGACACAACCTTTGTTTTGGAAGTTATTGTAGAAATCTTAAATTTGACTGGTTCTTTCTTGATATCAAGTGTCTCAGCTGTATCCTTTAAAATGAAAGTAGTGTCGTTCTGGGTATCAAGCAAGGCGTACACTAAAATCTCCTTCCTTGGTTCAGCTGCTGTTGAGACATATACTGGAATGATCGATGAAGTATGAGTGCCCTTCTTTTCTTGAACTACTCTGTTTGAAGTCACAGGCTTAAGGCCTGTACACACCGGGATGAATATCACACGCGATTATCACAGACGTTTCACTCCTCATGACTAAACAATGGGCGCCAATGTGAGTGTGCACACAGATGCAAAAAACGGCAGGCGTAAAACCGTCATTTTTTAAAAAACACCTCGGGTTCGTTTTTTTGGTTTGACGCGCCACATTAAAAACTGGCAGACCACTGAGAGTGGCGCTTTTGTTCACGTGCCTGGAGATGCTGAAGTTACAGTAAAACATGACTTGGTGACGCTCAAGCACAAAACGGTCTTGCCGAGCACACATTGATACCAAGACGATGAAGAGAAAGTAAGTAGACAAGACCCCTACAAACTATCCCTGCATCTCAAACAGCTCCCTAGCTTCCTAGGTCGTGTTTCAGTATACCATGTAAATGAATGTGGCAGACTCCCTGATCAGATTTGCATGTTCACTCTGCGCATCGCCAGTGAAAATCACTTGGGTATGAACACAAAAAAACGTCTCGAAAAATGCTGGCGATAAACGCGTGCGATATTCATCCTGGTGTGTACAGGCCTTTAGACTCTTGTACCTCCTGGGAATCAGCTGTTCTGTCTGCAGATCCATGACTGACCTTTGACTGATCTTGATTGGTTCTAGCTCTTTGTCCTGGGTATTTATTTACACGATCCTGTTGTAGGCACGTTGGGTGACACTTCTCACATTTTTCACACACACTCCTAGAGGTGCAGCGCTTTGAGTTATGACCAGTCTTAAGGCAACCAAAGCACAACTTCTCAGACTGTACAAACTTCAGTCTTTCTTCAACTGGTCTTTCCATAATCTTGTGACACTTATGAAGAGTATGGCCATATCTCTTACAAAAGACACACAGAATACTAGTCCTTTCACTGGTGGTGAATGTCTTGGCATTTGAGTTGCGGTTCTGTTGAAACGTATAATTATCTTGATCAGTATGCTTGGTTCTTTCTTGCTCTGCTGGCTTTATTGCTTGCAATGAGGTGATAGGGTTGCATGTGATTCTAGCTTCTTTGTTGAGAAATTCAGCAAACTACTTGAAATCAGGGAATCTTCTGAATTCATCTTGGAACTTGGTTGCTGCTGTATTCCAACGTGAACTCAACCAAGAGGATCTCCAGAAAAAACAACTGGTTCTGGAATCGGAATCCTATTGGCTCTAATAGCTTCAGCAAGTGCCTTCACAAGATCATTAGAAGCTTCATTTGGAGCAGCCAATGTAGTTGACTGAGAGATATGAGCTTGTGTGATTGGAACCTTTTGAGGAGAACAAGAGGGTTGTTGCATTGTGCAAATGACACACACCTGTGTCTTATTTCAGTATTTGGCATGGAGAGACTGCATAAAAGCAAAAGTGCAAATGACACACACCTGTGTCTTATTTCAGTATTTGGCATGGAGAGACTGCATAAAAGCCAGCTGGAAGTGAGATGCAGAGAGAGAGAGACAGACTGAGGACTCGTGCAGGGCTGACGACACTGGAGAGAAGTCACCACGTTGGTGAAACTGTGTTTATTGGAGTGAAGCGCGTGGAACGCGATATTCTGTTTGTTATTTTCTTGAATTGTCAAATAAAGCACGAGTCTCAGTCAAGCCGACCCTGTCCACAACCTTGAACTTTGTTACATTTGTGCCGAAACCCAGGAGGAAGGAGGGACATGCTGTCGAAGAGCCCTCGCTGCTGAGGGAGATCGGAGGTCGGGCAGCGCAGGAGTGAAGACCGTGAGAGGCTGCCCGAGGCGGTGGTGCTGGAGCCTAGAGACAGGTGGGACGGAGAGCTTGATGCCGTGCTCCTGGGACGAGGTGGGTTGGCTGCCGTCCAGGAGGGAGCGGAATTAATTTCAAATTAGTCATGCATAGCCGTTACCTTCGTTTATTCACCATGGTAGAATGAATAGATTAATAAATGCACATTGGATAAACTACCAACATTACTTCTGAAGGAAAAATATTAATATTAAAGTCATCATGAAATCAAAATTGACAATTCTTATTTTTTATGGAATATTGTAGTATTTATTATCAATAATTTATCCGTGAACTTAATTATTTTTTTTAAATTCATGTGCCCTCATAATCTTTAATCAAAATCATTAACCTCCCATCCCCCTTCAAAACGACTCATCGTCTCTTCCTGTCACATGCTATGGCGCGAGGGTGGAGCTATCTGGAATTGCAGTGACGCATGGGGTAAATGCTGTGCTTCACTTTATAGAGATTAATGCATTAACCACCACTGATGCCAGTCATTGGGGTGTACAGTAAACATGGAAAGGAACCTGCGTCACGCTCAGTCAGTCAGGCTGCGTGTCCACTGGAGCAGAGCAAGCGACCAGAGCATTTTTAGATTCATTCTTATGGAAGTTGAACATCACTCAACTCAACTTCCATAGGAATGAACCAAAAACACTCGCTCTTTTAACCGCTCGCTCCGCGCCAACGGACACGCACCATCAGTCAGTCAGTCAGTCTCTCTCGCTGTTTAGTGCCGTTAACCGTGCTCGGAGTGAGTAATTCATATCTGCCTCCATTTTGTTAGCAACAGCCAACTTCCAATCAATTCCCGAAGGATGAAATCAAGTCCCGCCCTCTCATTTCAGATGCCGTTTCACTTGGATAGATGTCACAGTACAGAAGAAAAGACAATCGCAACTTCCGTTTCATGCTGACTTTAAATATTAATTACAGTGCACAGCATAAATGAGTACACCCCCTCTGAAACTTCTGAAAGTCAGCAATTACTCAATTACTTAGAAGACATGTTAGGTTTCTTTAGAGATATAATGTTCCAGCAAGTCTGCTTAATCAATTACCAAAGAAGCATGTCAAAATTATTCAGGAAAATAAGATTTTCTTATCAAGGTGACAAAATGTTGTGTAGCAAAAATGAGTACACCCTCCTAAAGGCAATGTTTGATCAACAGGTAAGTATGTTGAACCAAAACATTTAAAGAGAAGTAATTTCTTGACAATTAAAAGTGTTATATAGCCCACTGAATCATTCTCACACTTAATGCTGACAACAATGGAACCACTTGGGAGAGCACTGTCAGGAGACTTATTTTTTAGCACAAAAGAGGACAGTGGTGTTTTATGTGTGAAAATATAGCAAAAGTATCACAGAAATTAAAAAAAAACCTGTGGACATGTATTGCACTCAATCTTAACACTCTTGAGCACCTGTGGGGGATTCTGTAGAGACGAGTTGAGCAACACTCCCCATTAAAGATCAGAGCATTTAAGGAGCTCATCATCCAGGAGTTAAACAAGACAGATGTGACAATTTGTTATGAACTTGTACACTCTGTGCCGAGAAGGGTCAGAGTAGTACATTCAAAATTATGGAGGGCATACTAAGTGCTAGATTATTATACATTTGTTGAATTAAATCTAGGGTGTACTCATTTCTGCAATTCCTAAATTTAAACAAAATTGGCTAATTTACTTATTTTATGGCTATTAATGACATATATTTCTCAGCTTTTATTATGTATATGTTTAATACATTTTAGTTTTGCCATCTTTCCATGAATTGTGTTAGTGATCATAAAGAAAATATATATTTTATATTTGTTCAGAGGGGGTGTACTCATTTATGCTGTGCACTGTATTTAATAATTATTATTTATTTTAGACTTAAATAATCATAACCATTTACAGAAATAATCTAGGCAAGGTGAGGCAATTTTATTTGTATAGCACATTTCATACACAATGGTAATTCAAAGTGCTTTACATAAAGAAGAACCAAATACAAAATAATAAAAATGGAATGCATAAGAAATAGAAATAACAGTAAAAACAGACAATTCCGCTATCTGGATGGAAGAATTAGGAAGTTTCAGGGAGTTTTTTGTTGTCTGTCAGAGCGGATCTAACAGATCTATCCATCAGAGTGGATCTAAATGGACCTTCCTCATGCAGAGGGATAACTATTTATATTTGTCAGGTAGCTGTGCATTTAAACAGTACCCTTACAGACAAATCTTCCTGGACTAACTTTATACAGAGCTCCATCCAGGGATAACTCTAAAAATATTTGTCAGATAGCTGTGTGTTTAAACAGTACCCTTACAGACAAATCTTCCTGGACTAACTCTATTAGAGCTCCATCCAGGGATAACAATCACTTACTTCCTAATTCTCCCAGCTCTTTCAACCAGACAGCAAGATTTAGGCCCAATCCCAATTCTATTTTATACCCCTTCCCCTTCCCCTTCCCCCTTCCCCTTGCCCCTTGAAACAGAGTGTCAAGGGGTAGGGCTGAAAATATTCCCCTAAGAAATGGGACACCACTACTAGACCGTTACACGTCATCATAAGTCGTCGCTAGCTCCTACGTCATAGATGCGCCGATGTTTATCACACACTTCTAAGATGCCATCGATAGCTATAGTGATCTCTGTTGCTTGGGCGACAGCTATTTTTACTATTAGTGCACATATCTCACAGTAATCAGGCACAAGCAACAAAAACGTTTAACAGATGATTCACTCCCAAAGTTGTTTTGCTGTGTATTTCGATTTCAAGAAACGCTGCTCGTTTTCTGCACGAAAACGTATGAGCCTGCGTGTTTCCTCAGGAGTCCCTACATACAATACTGATGAATAAGCACGCAAACTGAATGCACTTTTTGTTTATATCATGTAACGTACACGTATTTATGTATGTAACCACAACAAAACAATACATTACTCAGGCATGCGGCAAAAAGACAAGTTAGCTGCCACCGGATTTGAATTTATGTTGTCAAATCAACGCGGGTTTCAATAAAATATAAAAAAATATGTTGTGGAACTATCATAAAGTAAAAAACATTAGCGAACTTTTTTCATAGCGATTTTAACAAATCTTTTTTCGGAGAACATATCCGTATACATGAACACAAGATTAAAGGCAACATAAAACAAGTGGTTATTTATTACTAAAATACTGTTTACCGTAAGAAAATACTTACATTTATGGGTCTCTCTGCTCGCTCGGTCGGCCATGTTGGAAATTTATCATACCCCTTCGTCTGAAGTGTGGTCCCGAAAAATCTTCGTTTGAAGGGCTACCTGGCCCTTCCCCCTACCCCTTCCCCTCCAACCAAATGAGAATTGGGACACCCCTACCCCTTCACGTGAACGTGCGAAACAAAGGGGAAGGGGTAAGGGGTAGAATTGGGATTGGGCCTTAAAATGCATTAAAAGTCAGAAATAAAAAGATGATACATGATAGATATAAAATGCATTAAAAATGAAACAAAAACAAGAAAAAGAATTAAAAGAATAAAAATATAGCTGCGAGCAGCGATGGCGGGCCCAAGCCCGGTGGCACCGCCACCCCGGTGGCTTCAGGGCAACTGTGCACAGCGGGCAATAGGCAGTTAAAACGGTTAAACATCAAAGGACTATGTTAAATTCACTCTACATTTACCACACTATAAGATGGCGCTATTGAGCCACTCCTCCCTGCCCGTTTCTAAGGCTTTGCCCATGTCTACTGGCTAACAATCCTGATGTGTGTGTGGAGTTTCAAACAATTTGTAGCAAGCTAAGAGTCTCAAAAGCATCCAAAACGAATATTAAAGTTTGATGCGTTGCCAAGGCAACTGTGTTTGAGATATCACGATTATTTTCAAAGGACTACATCTGCCATGTTTTGACATTATTCAAATGAAGTTTGAAGCAAATCGGGTAAAAATAAGAGGGTGATCTCAAAGTATGCTGAAAGTAACACATTTCCTGCTGCCAGTTGGTGGCGCTATAACTTTGACTCACAATAGTCGCATCCATGTGATCAGCCTTGTAAAACAAAGACAGCCAAAATTTCATCAAAATCAATTAATGTATGCAGAAGTTATAACACTTTGTTTCCCTTTTCGTGCCATAAATTCGTTGCCTCGCCATGGCCAAACCGTTTGAGATATTCAAAATCCGTTTGCAATTAAACAACTTCAATGTATTAGCACCAAGTTAAAAAAGTTTGCTGTAAATTGTATAAACCCTGTAGGAGTATGTGGCGAGGGGGGCGTGGTTTAGCGGGGTTTCGGCACCAGTGTAATAAAAGTTCTTGTATCGAAGGAAGGAAGAGGACAGGGATCGGCTTTGGGCTGCTGACAGTCTTTATTCTCACCAGAGAAAAATATCAAACACATAAACAAAAAGACGGTGCAACGCACACTCAATAATTCCACATCCAAGGACGGGCTTCACTCCACGAAACGAGCACAGCTCACTCAGTCCGACTGTCAGCAGTCCCTCTCTCTCTCCCATGCTCCTGCTTCTCCTGGCGTTTTATCCTGTCTCCACGCCAATTACTGGAACGAGAAACAGGTGTTCGTGATTTACATTCAACCCGTTCAATCACCGCACATCCCCAGACACTCCCTCCTGTTGCAGACCCCGCTAAACCACGCCCCCCTCGCCACAGAGTAGTAGTATAAAATTCATAGCCTGTTTTTTCAAAAAATTAACATTCAAACCAAAATAGCTGACTTCCTGTTGGTCGGAGCTAATGAATGTAAATTAGAAAATTGTCCGGCTTGATGAAAACAATATGTGTACTGAGTTTGGTGACTGTAGGAAAAACTAACCCCCCCACTTTTGTCAAAAGGTGGCGCTACTGAGCCCCTCCACTACGCCCATTTCTATGGCTTTGTCCATGTCTACTGGTTGACAATATTGATGTGTGTGTCGAGTTTCATGCAATTTGAAGCATGTTAAAAGGCTCAAAAACACTCAAGAATATTATTAAAGTCTACATCTGCTGTATATTAACATTACACTGATGAAGTTTGAAGCAAATCAGGTAAAAATAACAGAGTGAACTCAAATCATTTTGAAAGTGACACACTTCCTGCTGCCAGTTGGTGGCGCTATAACTTTGACTCACAATAGTGACATCCATGTGATCAGACTCCTATAATGAACACACCGCTGAAGTTTCATAAACATCAATCAATGTATGCAGACATTATAACACATTTCCTGTTTCCCTTTTCTCGCCATAAATTCGTTGCCTCTCCACGGCCAAACCGTTCGAGATATAAAAAATCCGCTGGCAATTTTTCATCATCAATGTCTTGAGTTCATGCTGACCGAGATTGGTGGTGATTGGAAAAATCGCCTAGGAGGAGTATATCAAATTCCAGAGCATGCGTTTTTCAAACAACCCATAATAGCTGACTGGCATTTAACTTAGAGCACGAAAGTTGTTCGGCCCAATAAGGTCTATATGTGTACCGAGTTTCATACTAATACGTGCAAGCGTGTTTAATATATGGACCAAGTTTTCAGACTTTTTTCAAGGGGGCGCTATCGAGCCCCCCTGCCACGCCCGGGTACCAGCCTCTGCCCAGCCCTGATGGCCGCGGATTCCAATGAGTGTGCCAATTTTCAAGAGTTTTTGAGCACGTTAAGGCCCCCAAAAAGCCCCGGAAGATGGAAAAAAATAAAAATAATAATAAATATAGCTGCGAGCAGCGATGACGGGCCAAAGCCCGGTGGCACCGCCACCCCGGTGGCTTCAGGTCAACTGTGCACGGCGGGCAATGTGCATTTAAAACGGTTAAACATAAAAGGACTATGTCAATTTCAAACCACATTTACTGCAGTGCTGATGCTCCTATGATGACAAACCACAAAAGCCACATGCATGAGATCGTTTAAATTGAGATGACTTTCATGTCATATGTCTATTTCAAATGAGTGCAGAATATCATCATAATCTGAAATGTGTGGGTTTTTTTCTCATTGCGAGTTCAGGCTGCATGATTTTAGCCCTGATTTTAGCTCGCAGACAGGTTTTGTGAAATCGCAGACAAATGCCCGAAATCACAGGCAAATCGATGCTCTGTTATGCGATTGCTCTGTTACAGTCTCCCCAACCATTACCTCCTCCATATTCTTCTTTTCTTTTTCTTGTTTTCGCTGCAAATCAGCACACAGGCCATTCGTATTGCAAGCTTCTTGCGGGTTACCGTTTTTAATAATAAACCCAGTCTCACTTGAGAACTCCGGTCTTGCATGCATGATATCATGTTGTTTCCTTGTCACATCTCCCGTGTGTTTGGTTGTGAAACGTAGTTTGAGTGCCAGGCAGAGTTGTCAGCGAGTCTTCCTATTCTAAATTCATGCAGTGTGAAACCTTCTGTCGCTGATCCATCATGCATTTTGAACACAGCAGCGACTGAATGCTGGCCAAGATAGTCATGCAGTGTGAAAAGAACAGTGACCCAACTACTTTGAAAATCATGCAGTCTGAACTCGGCTTCAGACAACCCCTATAAAAATTCTAGACCAAATTACATACTGTTATTTGTGCAAAGTCCACAGTGCTCTGAAATAACTAATCCAGCCATAATGTGAATGTCTGTGATTGCTGATGTTGTATAATCCTCACACTTCTATTTATGTTTTTTGACCTCCCTGAGATGTTGTTTGTGCACCAATATTATGCACCAAAAGCATGCTTTCATTTAATTTTAATATGTGTGGTATAAGATAAAAAATAAAATGAAAAAATTAATATATAATAAATAGAGCCAAATCACAGATCCTGCAAAGACAATTTTAATGTCAGTCTCAGGTAATAATAAGGTTCATGTCTAGATTTTTCTGCTCACTTATGCAAGTTTATTTTAAACAGCCACTTTTATAATCATGTGAAATTTTACTGACACAGGGGTTTTTAATACATTTGAATTATATCAATAAATAAATAATTCAAAAATTCTAACAAAACATTCTAGAAAAAAATAAGATTGTAATGCACACATACGCATACACAGAGAGAGAAAAAGATATACATAGACAGTGTGACACAGACATAGACTCACACACAGGCACCCCCCAAACACCCCCTCCCATCCACACACACACACACACACACACACACACACACACACACACACACACACACACACACACACACACTCACCCGAATGAAGCTGAGGTAGTATGGGGGAGGAGAGAGAGAGAGAGAGAGAGAGACTGAGACAGACTGAGAAGAACATTTTAAACAAACAAACAAACAAACAAAAAACATCTTAATTGTGACATAAAGTAGTCTTTGATAAATTTTAAATATACCTGCACAAACAGTATATAAAAACATTCTAAGTTCTATATATATCAACTTGATTATATAGGTTTGATTTTTCCAACCCTGTTTAAAAATAGGTATATGCTGCCCTCTAGTTGTTACTCTATGTATGACATTAATTATATTTGATTGAAAAAATGGATTAATCTGCCTATTTTTAACTTACACAAGTATTTTGAATTGGAAAAAAATAATAAAATGTGTTTATTTCAAACATCTGTATTGTTCTATATATGAATTAATTGTGTATAGTGTTTTTTTTTTTTATAGAAAATATGAGTCATTCCGTTTCCCTTTTTTGACATTATTCAATCTATTACCATGGCAAGACGGTTCGAGATATTCATTAAGCGTTCTCAATTTAACATCTTCAATGTCTTAGCAACATGGTAAAAACTGTTTGGTCTGGATTGAATAAACCCCCTAGAAGTAGTAGTTTAAAATTCAGAGCCTGTTTAGTCAAAAAATCCACATTCAAACCAAAATAGCAGACTTCCTGTTGGTCGGAGCAAATGACTGTAAATTAGAAAATTGTCCAGGTTAATGAGACGAATAAGTGTACCGAGTTTGGTGACTGTAGGTTAAACTAATCCCCCTACTTTTGTCAAAAGGTGGCGCTATAGAGGCCCTGCTCCCCGCCCATTTCTACGGTTTTGCCCATGTCTACTGGTTGATATTTCTGATGTGTGCATTGAGTTTCATGCAATTTAAAGCATGTTAAGAGTCTCAAAAGCTTCCAAAACAAATATTAAAGTTTAATGTGTTGCCATGGCAACAGTGTTTGAGATATCACTATTCTTTTCAAAGGTCTACATTCACCATGTCTTAACATTATTCTGGTGAAGTTTGAAGCAAAGCGGATAAAAATAAGATGGTGATCTCAAAGCATTTTGAAAGTGACACACTTCCTGCTGCCAGTTGGTGGCGCTATAACTTTGACTCACAATAGTCTCATCCATGTGATCGGACTACTACAACCAACACACTCGTGAAGTTTCATAAACATCAATCAATGTATGCAGAAGTTATAACACACTTCCTGTTTCCCTTTTCTTGCCATAAATTCGTTGCCTCGCCACGGCCAAACCGTTCGAGATATCAAAAATCTGCTGGCAATTTTTCATCATCAATGTCTTGACTTCATGCTGACCGAGTTTGGTGGTGATCGGATTAATTGCCTAGGAGGAGTATATCAAATTCCAGAGCATGCGTTTTTCAAACAACCCGTAATAGCTGACTTCCTGTTGAGGTGACGTATAACTTTGAGTACGAAAGTTGTTCGGCCCGATGAGGTCTATATGTGTACTGAGTTTTAGACTTATATGTGCAAGCGTGTTTGATATATGGACCAAGTTTTCGGGCCCAATTCAAGGGGGCGCTGTCGAGCCCCCCTGCCACGCCCGGGTACCAGCTTCTGTCCGGCTGTAATGACCGCCCTAATAATAATAATAATAATAATCCTAAAGAAAACAATAGGGCCTTCAGCCGTTGGCTTTGGCCCTAATAATCCTTAGAAGAACAAGAGGGCCCTTCGCCATTTCATTGGCTTGGGCCCTAAAGATAATATGTATAAAATAAAGTGCAAATAGTTCTGACATAGCACAGTGCTCAATCAGTAAATGCATAGATAAAAAGATGTGTTTTGAGTCTGGATTTGGATGTGGCTACTGTTGGAACACATCTGGGGCTGTATTCACAAAACATTTTATCTTACCACTAAGAGTTCTCCTAAATAGCAGTAAAAGTTCTTAGCTAAGAGTTTTCTCTTAAAACCTATTCACAAAGCTGCTGAGACAAACTTTTACTAAGGAATAGACTGAAGTCTTAAGCTAAGAGTAAGGGCGGGGTTGACCTCATTGCTATGGAGTATACACACAGTGATTGGCTGATGGGGGAGGAGTCAGCGATTTAATCATAGAAATATTGTAGAATGACGTGTCATATTTCCATATTAAAATAAAGGTTTTAAAATACAAATGTTGCCTATTCAAATAAATATTTTTGAATAAAAATGTTGTCATAGTTAAAATAAAATGTTGCCATAAAGGTTTTAAAATGTAGGCTAAGTGTCACTAATTAAACTAATATATAGTTAATTGTCCGCCTCTTGGATATCTGCATCTCAAGAGAATGCAGAATTCAAGTGACAAATTATGTTTTATGTATATAACAAGTTTTGGAGGAACACCTTCGAACAGTCTTTCTAATCAGCTCGAGAGGAGGAATATATACACAGACGAGAGCCGACTCGCCTATAGTTACTTCGACAGTTTTCTGCATCCCTCGGCCATCCCCTCCTCACTCTCGGCTGGGGATATGGGGAGAACTCTGGGTTTGGGCTAAATTCCAAGCTCGGAGCCCTCGATCCCCTTGGACAGCACACCAAATACGCTTATTATATATATATATTTTACTCTATTCAATCATTTGTAAGTGTGAACTCATGAAAACCACTGCCACAGGTAATCAGACAATATAAATTTATTTGGCATCTCATCGTAGATTCAAATCTATAAATCAAAATGTATTACATTTATGAAGAAAAAGTTCAGCACCTAAGGCTCTATCGCTATTGCCTCAAGATGTACAGTGTCTTTGGGTGGATTAGGACTGTTTGTGATTTGTTCTTAGTGATTTAGGAGTCCTCTTGACTACTTCTAACATTTCAGATTTAGGAGCTAGTTTTAGTGCTAAAATGCTTTGTGAAATACTCTTAGAGCAAAAATTTAGGACTCCTAAAATTAGGACTGACACACCCATTATTTTTAAGAGTTTCTCCTAAATCGGCAAGTTAGGAGCTACTTTTAGCCTTAAGATGTTTTGTGAATATGCCCCCTGATCTCTTCTGGAAGCTGGTTCCAGCTGCGGCTGGTGTGACAACTAAAGACTGTCCATGCTTTGAGGGAACACTTGGTATTTCTAAGTAACTTGATTCTGATGATCTGAGTGAACTGTTAGGTTTATATTCTATGAGCATATCTGCAATGTATTGAGGTCCTAGGCCATTGAGTGATTTATAAACAAGAAACAGTACTTTAAAATCAATTCTAAATGCAACTGGAAGCCAGTGCAAGGACCTGAGGACTGGTGTGATGTGTTCATATTTTCTGGTTCTGCTCAGAATCCTGGCAGCAGCATTCTGTACGAGCTGCAGCTGTCTTATGTTTTTTTTTTTGGGAAGGCAAGTGAGGAGTCCATTACAATAATCCACCCTGCTGGTGATGAAAACATGAACAAGTTTCTCTAAGTCTTGACTGAAGACAAAGCATCTACTTCTTGCAATATTTTTAAGATGATAATATGCTGATTTAGTTATTGTCTTTACATGGCTACTGAAACTCAGGTCTGACTCCAAAGTCACACCAAGATTCCTGACTTGATTTTTAGTTGTTTGACCCCTAGAGTGAAGGTATGTGTTCACATTGAGAACTTCATCTTTGTTTCTAAATGCAATGACTTAAGCTTTGTTTAACTGTTTAAGTTTAGGCACATAAAATTTTTAATTTCATCAATGCATTGGCACAGGGAGTCAATGGTGCTGTAGTCGTTAGGTGATAGGGCTAGGTAAATCTGGGTGTCATCTGCATAGCTGTGATATGCAATTTGGTTCTTTCTCATTATTTGGCTCAGTGGCAGCATATATAGGTTAACCCTCTGGGGTCCGAGGATTTTTGGGGCCCTGGAGAAGGTTTGACATGCCCTGACATTTGTGCTTTTTTCAGTTGTTCATAAACATATAAATGACAAAAGTGTCATTACACTGTATTCAGCACAAACTAGGCTACAATAATATGTGAGGAACATGTATGTACAGTACAGTACAAAAGTTTGGAACCACTAAGATTTTTAATGTTTTTAAAAGAAGTTTCGTCTGCTCACCAAGGCTACATTTATTTAATTAAAAATACAGTAAAAACAGTAATATTGTGAAATATTATTACAATTTAAAATAACTGTTTTCTATTTGAATATATTTCACAAAGTAATTTATTCCTGTGATGGCAAAGCTGAATTTTCAGCATCATTACTCCAGTCTTCAGTGTCACATGATCCTTCAGAAATCATTCTAATATGCTGATCTGCTGCTCAAAGTATTCATTTCTTTAATTTCTTTTCAAAAAAATAAAAATAAAAATTCTTACTGACCCCAAAATTTTGAACGGTAGTGTATAATGCTACAGAAGCTTTGTATTTCAGATAAATGCTGTTCTTTTGAACTTTCTATTCATCAAGGAATCCTGAAAAAAAAAAGTACACAACTGTTTTCAACATTGAAAATAATCCTAAATGTTTATTGAGCAGCAAATCAGCATATTAGAATGATTTCTGACGGATCATGTGACACTGAAGACTGGAGTAACGATGCTGAAAATTCAGCTTTGCATCACAGGAATAAATTACTTTGTCAAATATATTTAAATAGTACACAGTTATTTTAAATTGTAATAATATTTCACAATATTACTGTTTTTTACTGTATTTTTAATTAAATAAATGTAGCCTTGGTGAGCAGATGAAACTGATGAGGTTAAGTGCTCACGAAAGAGATGGGTTTTCAGCTGTCTTTTGAATATTGCCAGGGATTCCGCATTCCGGATGAAGGCAGGAAGATCATTCCACCAGCAAGGGACAGTGAATGAGAATGTTCTGGAAAGTGATTTTGTGCCTCTCTGTGATGGTACCACAAGCCTTCGCTCCTTTAATGAGCGCAGGTTTCTGGTAGGAGTGTAGATTCGTAAGAGTGAGTGGAAGTAGGAGGGTGCTGAGCCTGTGGTAGATCTGTAAGCAAGCGTCAACGCCTTGAATTTGATGCGAGAAGCAAGTGGTAGCCAGTGAAGAGAGATGAAGAGAGGCGTGACGTGAGCTCTTTTGGGCTCGTTGAAGACGAGACGTGCTGCTGCGTTCTGAATCATTTGTAGAGGCTTGATTGTGCATGATGGCAGTCCAGCCAGAAGTGCATTGCAGTAATCAAGCCTAGAAATGACCAGAGCCTGGACCAGAAGTTGTGTTGCATGTTCTGTTAGAAAGGGCCTGATTTTCCTGATGTTGTATAGTGCAAATCTGCATGACCGAGCTGTCATTGCAATGTGGTCTTTGAAGGTCAGTTGATCATCAAGGATTACTCCAAGATTTCTGGCCGAATTTGATGGGGTAATTGAGGATGTGCCTAGCTGGATGCTGAAATCGTGATTTAGAGTCGGATTGGCAGGGAAGACGAGAAGCTCAGTCTTAGCCAGGTTGAGCTGTAGATGATGTTCTTTCATCCATGCCGAGATGTCCGCCAGACAGCTTGAGATTCGAGCAGCTACTGTTGGATCGTCTGGATGGAATGAAAGGAAGAGTTGTGTGTCATCAGCATAGCAATGGTAGGAGAAACCATGTGCCTGAATGATGGGACCAAGTGATGTAGTGTAAATGGAACACCCGTGGTCAGCTGATGAGCTTTGGATACCTTCCCTCTCCAGGCAACCCTGAAAGACCTTCCTGTGAGATAGGATTCAAACCAGAGAAGTGGAGTACCTGTGATGCCCAGTGATGAGAGGGTGGACAGGAGGATCTGATGATTCACCGTGTCAAAGGCAGCTGATAGATCGAGCAGAATGAGGACTGATGATTTGGAATCAGCCTTTGCAATCCGCAGGGATTCAGTGACCGACAGCAGTGCAGTCTCAGTCGAGTGGCCACTCTTGAAACCAGATTGATTGACATCCAATTGGTTGCTATGTGAGAGGAAAGATGACACCTGGTTGAAAACAACTCGTTCAAGTGTTTTTCCTATGAATGGTAGGAGAGAAACAGGTCTGTAGCTGTCTACAAGAGACGTGTTTAATGTGGGTTTCTTAAGCAGTGGGGTTACCCGAGCCTGTTTGAATGTGTTAGGGAAAGTGCCAGTTTGGAGAGATGTGTTGATGATGTGTGTCAGTACTGGTAAAAGTGTGGGAGCTATGGCTTGTAGAAGGTGTGTGGGGATGGGATCTAGAGGGCAGGTAGTAGGATGATTGGAGAGGAGAAGTTTGGATACTTCTGTCTCAGTGAGGGGAGAGAATGAAGAGAGGAGGTGTGTGGCTGTGTGTGTGGTTGGTCTGAGTTCCTGTGTGTGTGGAGCGGAGAACTGACTGCTGATGGTAGATGTTTTGTCAGTGAAAAATGTAGCAAAATTATCAGCAGTAAGGGATGAGGTGGGTGGTGGTGGAGGGGGACAGAGGAGAGAGTTGAATGTTTTGAAAAGTGTGCGTGTGTTTGAAGCGCTGTTGATTTTGTTGTGGAAATAGGAGGATTTAGCAGCATGAATTTCAGCAGAAAAGGATGAGAGCAGAGACTGATAGCTACAAAGGTCAAATTGATCTTTTGATTTGTGCCACTTCCTCTCTGCAGCCCTGAGTTTGGTCCGATGTTCACGAAGAACATCAGATAACCAGGGATTAGAGGGAGTGGCACGTGCAGGCCTGGATGACAGAGGACAGATACTATCTAGAGAAGAAGTTAATGTGGAACATAAAGTGTCTGTTGCTGTATTCACATCCAGAGATGAGAATTGTGAGGGAAGGGAGGATGATACAGTAGAGGAAAGATGAGAAGAAGAAAGAGAGCGCAGGTTTCGTCTGAAGGTAACTGGTAGCGGGGTTGGTGGTGAACAAATGGGGAGTTGAATATTAAAAGTAATGAAAAAATGATCAGAAAAGTGCAGAGGTTTTACCAGAATGTTGTCGGTGATGCAGTTGCGAGTGTAAATGAGATCAAGTTGGTTGCCAGATTTGTGTGTACTTGTGGTTATGAGCCGATTAAGATTGAATGAGGCTAGCAGAGAGTGGAAGTCAGAAGCATAAGGCTTCTCTAGATGAATGTTGAAATCGCCAAAAACTACAAGTGGGCTACCATCCTCTGGGAATGAGGACAACAGCATGTCCAGTTCCTCTACAAAGGTACCCAGTTGGCCTGGGGGGCGATAAATTACTACGAAATGAATTTTGACAGGAATTGAGATTGTAATAGCATGAAACTCAAATGAATTGTAGTTGCACAGAGACGAATGAGTCGAGTATTTCCAATTGTCAGAAATGAGAAGACCTGTGCCCCCACCCCTCCCAGATTGGCGAGGGGTATGAGAGAAAGTGAAGTTGTTAGAGAGAGCAGCAGGGGTTGCTGAGTCCTCTGGACGAATCCAGGTCTCAGTCAAGCCCAAGATATTAAGAGAAGAATTAGTAGCAAAGGCTGGAATGAAGTCAGCTTTGTTAACTGCTGACTGACAATTCCATAGACCCACAGAGACAGAGAGAGGAGTGTTAGTGTTAGAAGAGGAGTAAACAGGACGCAGGTTGGAAGCATTGCGCTGCCTTTTACGTGGGTTAGTGGAGCGTTGCCGAGAGACAACAGGAATGAGTTGAAAGCACATGCTGAGGAAGAAGGTCAAGTGTGAAAGGAGGGAAGAAACTTAAGTGCCTACCGGTGTCGTTGCTCGGTGGAGTCGCGCAGGTAGAGTCGCAGGTCTTTACCCGAGTCGGTCTTCACATGAGGAGGCTGAACGCTCCCGCTGACGCTTCCGCGACAGCGCGCACACACAATTAATATACTGCTTATTAACACGTGATTGAAACGAGCTAGGCCCGCCTTGCAAATCAGCACTGCAAAAGCCTAAACCCGTGAATGGCTGAAAACCGAAACTAACTAAAGCTTAAGTGCGGGCAATAACACCAATAAAGTCTGCAAACGCGGCTGTTATTCTAAACAAGTACAATCAAAATACAATTATAGTCGAGGTAGGAAATAGGACAAACACAGATACGAATTAAATCCTTCCTAGCAGCAAATAATAAACGAAGCAACTGACCCAGAACAGATATTAAGCAAAACACTTACGCGCTCATGCGTCCGTCACCACTGCCAGCTCGCTAGTCCTGCTCACTTCTGAATTACACGAGTTTAAGTATGCTTAGCCTCGCCAGGCCCGCCTTGCAAATCAGCACTGCAAAAGCCTAAACCCGTGAATGGCTGAAAACCGAAACTAACTAAAGCTTAAGTGCGGGCAATAACACCAATAAAGTCTGCAAACGCGGCTGTTATTCTAAACAAGTACAATCAAAATACAATTATAGTCGAGGTAGGAAATAGGACAAACACAGATACGAATTAAATCCTTCCTAGCAGCAAATAATAAACGAAGCAACTGACCCAGAACAGATATTAAGCAAAACACTTACGCGCTCATGCGTCCGTCACCACTGCCAGCTCGCTAGTCCTGCTCACTTCTGAATTACACGAGTTTAAGTATGCTTAGCCTCGCCAGGCCCGCCTTGCAAATCAGCACTGCAAAAGCCTAAACCCGTGAATGGCTGAAAACCGAAACTAACTAAAGCTTAAGTGCGGGCAATAACACCAATAAAGTCTGCAAACGCGGCTGTTATTCTAAACAAGTAAAATCAAAATACAATTATAGTCGAGGTAGGAAATAGGACAAACACAGATACGAATTAAATCCTTCCTAGCAGCAAATAATAAATGAAGCAACTGACCCAGAACAGATATTAAGCAAAACACTTACGGGCTCATGCGTCCGTCACCACTGCCAGCTCGCTAGTCCTGCTCACTTCTGAATTACACGAGTTTAAGTATGCTTAGCCTCGCCAGGCCCGCCTTGCAAATCAGCACTGCAAAAGCCTAAACCCGTGAATGGCTGAAAACTGAAACTAACTAAAGCTTAAGTGCGGGCAATAACACCAATAAAGTCTGCAAACGCGGCTGTTATTCTAAACAAGTACAATCAAAATACAATTATAGTCGAGGTAGGAAATAGGACAAACACAGATACGAATTAAATCCTTCCTAGCAGCAAATAATAAACGAAGCAACTGACCCAGAACAGATATTAAGCAAAACACTTACGCGCTCATGCGTCCGTCACCACTGCCAGCTTGCTAGTATCTTTGAGGAGATAGGTTATGCAGTGTTGCTAGGCCCCACTTTCTAGAACTTTGTCATGCTTTATAATGTCTTCCCGTGAGCCCCTTGAATTATATTCAAGTTTGAGCTACGGTGCTAGTTTTTAGCCTCAAGGGTTCAGCACAGATCTACAGATCTGTCTGGTGAAAGCATTTATCCTGTTTGGATGGCATGTATTACAAAGCATTTATTTTTGCTTTGGGTTCTAAGCCTTGGCCCTACATACATAAATACAAACCCGATTCCAAAAAAAGTTGTGACACTGTACAAATTGTGAATAAAAAAGGAATGCAATAATTTACAAATCTCATAAACTTATATTTTATTCACAATAGAATATAGATAACATATCAAATGTTGAAAGTGAGACATTTTGAATCATGCCAAATATTGGCTCATTTTGGATTTCATGAGAGCTACACATTCCAAAAAAGTTGGGACAGGTAGCAATAATAGGCCGGAAAAGTTAAATGTACATATAAGGAACAGCTGGAGGACCAATTTGCAACTTATTAGGTCAATTGGCAACATGATTGGGTATAAAAAGAGCCTCTCAGAGTGGCAGTGTCTCTCAGAAGTCAAGATGGGCAGAGGATCACCAATTCCCCCAATGCTGCGGCGAAAAATAGTGGAGCAATATCAGAAAGGAGTTTCTCAGAGAAAAATTGCAAAGAGTTTGAAGTTATCATCATCTACAGTGCATAATATCATCCAAAGATTCAGAGAATCTGGAACAATCTCTGTGCATAAGGGTCAAGGCCGGAAAACCATACTGGATGCCCGTGATCTTCGGGCCCTTAGACGGCACTGCATCACATACAGGAATGCTACTGTAATGGAAATCACAACATGGGCTCAGGAATATTTCCAGAAAACATTGTCGGTGAACACAATCCACCATGCCATTCGCCGTTGCCGGCTAAAACTCTATAGGTCAAAAAACAAGCCATATCTAAACGGCTTCTCATCAGAGCTCCCTTTTCCCTTTTTCTCTTTCTCTTTCTCTTTCTCTTTCTCGTGTCACCTTCACAGCTTTACGATATTGTTTCTAATATGAAGCTCTCTTTCTGTCCTTCTGATGGTCTGCCTTTTAATATTTTAAAGAGGCTTTTCTGCTCTTAGTCCAGTTGTTACTGCTATTATCAATAGTTCCCTAGCCAGCCACCGTAAAACATGCCATAGTTCAACCATTGTTTAAAAAAAATAAATAAAAATCATCTTGATCAGCATGATCTGAATAATTACAGACTCATTTCCAAATTATCTTTAATTTCAAAAGTCCTGGAAAAAGTTGTCTATTCTCAGATTTCATTGAACCTAAAGTAAATAGTTGTAATATTTTTGACACATTTCAGTCTGGTTTTAGAGAATTTCATAGCACTCAATCTGCTTTGTTGAAGGTTACCAATAAAATTTTACATTCTCTAGATTCTGGATCTTGATAAATATGGATTTAAAGCCCAGATGGATTTAAGCTTGTGGCTTTTGGCTTACTAATGGCTGTACCTAATTTGGAAGAGTCTGGTGCTTGAGAACTGTGTAACGGCTGGATGGATCCGTTCGTAGTCAATAAACTTCGGAATTTTCAGAACGCTTTTAACCTGATGAACTGTGTTTTTAAATCACTAAATCAGCTCCGGCCGACTGCGACTTTTGGCATGTTTGTGGACCCGTGAGGTTAAACAGAAAACTCCAACTTCCTAACTTTGGAGACTTCAAAAGGATCACCCCCCTGTTGTGGGCCCAGAGACTGACCAGACAAATTCCACACACACACACACACACACATGTTTGTTTTTGTGAATTGTGGGGACTTTCCATAGACTTCAATGCATTTTACACTGAACAAACTGTACATTCTATCCCCCTACCCTGCCCCTACCCCTAAACCTAACCCTCACAGGAAACTGTGCAAACTTTTACTTTTTCACAAAAACTCATTCTATATGATTTATAAACCCATTTACATTGTGGGGACCGCTGGCTGGTCCCCACGATGTAGGTGAACTCAGGTTTATATTACATTATGGGGACATTTGGTCCCCACAATGTAATATAAACAAAAGCACACACACACACACACACACACACACACCACACACACACACCACACACACCACACACACACACAGACACACAAAAACACACAAACATGCTTAGAGACTGTATGTACAGCTACTCTTAGAATATGACTGTGCCAAAGTGTACCCGTCACGTATATCCAGTGCATATATGCTTCCTAGAGTTTAGACTTAGTTTAAATGACTGTATTTGTGCTAGTGTTCATTTTAATGATGGAATTTTGTCTGTAAACCATAACTTCTTCTACATGCTTTTCTTATATGTCAAGTTTAGATTCATTTTAAAGCTATTTCCACGTCTCATTCACCTATGTATATTACATGGCTGTCAAATGCTTTGTTCGATTTGTTTAATGATGCTGTGAAGAAAGTACTCCATCTCGAAATCCGATCTGACAGTCATAAAGTATGCAAATTCAGTTAGGAGACCAGACAAAGGAAACGCTTGCCCGACACGCTTCCATCGCACTCATCTTTCGAGACCACCATCTCTCCGGCGAAACTAACTTCCACGTCCTCAGTTCAAACACTCCCGCGGAAACGGAAGAAGCCAATGAACTGCAGCAGCACTGAACTGAAACCCAGCAAGCAAACTGACGCAAGTACCGTTTCTGAATCTTAGATAATGAAACTGATTTCTGTGCTGGCTTTGTGACTGTTAGGTTTTGCTACTTGCTTTCTCTCTTTCCCTCTCTTGACTTTCACTCTTGTATATATGTGTATATTCTGTATAGCCGTATGACCTCTGTAGTCGTAGTTTGCATATATTAAACACATTATTCATGCTCGATCGTTCTGTTTGCTCATTTCAACAAAAACCAGGTCACTTTAATGTTTCGATCCTATATCCTTGCATTACGTTTGGATGCTAGAATAGGAAGTCTTTCTCGTGGCCAGAGAAATCTTCCTTTCAATAATTCTGTGAGGAGCTAAAGGTTTGCTGGCAAACCAACGGTTTCTCTAAATAATTATTAAACCAGAACTAATCATATATGTAATTGATTATAATTTGTTGTAATTAATTCACAATATATGTTTAATTCCCCCTTTGGTCGATATATGCATAATAATAAATCATAAAGCTTTATTATATTCATATATCTGAATATAATAATAACTCATAAATTAATTAATAACTGTACAACCGCTACAACTGTTATTGTTTGGAGTGAATTCATCGCAAATAGTTGGATTATTCATCGGCAAAGGGACAGCTTCAACTTTGGGCATTGTGTGATGAACTATATATACCATCAGATAAGACTCACACACATTCATTGTCACGTTATTGAACTGTTCAACCTAATGCCCAATTCTTGCAATGCACCTATCCATTACATTTGTTTTGTATAATGTGATTGTCTTTTTTTTGTATTTACTTTTTGTGTGGTGACAATTACTTTTGTTTTCATGGGTGTATAAAAAGAATAGTGTGCATTTATTTGGTGAGCATCTTTCCTTCTTAAACTGCTGTTAGGCAGACAAAATCCCCCTTTATTATGTTGTATAACTAGTTTTGTGTTAGAAAAATATGAGAAGGTTATAATATCATGACGTACTTTTACAAGATCATTTAAATTGGATCATGTAGTTGGGTTTCAGGTATCTTATCTTGAGGATAGAACCTTTTCTGTTAACCCGGGGAAATGTTTCATGCTCAAATCTCCTATGGTGTTCTGCAGGGCTCTATTTTAGGTCCTCTTCTTTTTTTTCTTTTTATATACAAACGTTTTTTCCGTAAGTTGAATTGGGAAGACGTAGGACATACAGCATAAGCTGAGCTGAGGGGTAAATTATCTGGAAAGTTTTATTTGAAAGTGAACTAATCCTTTAAATCCTCTTCGAAGACCTATTTTTAATCTTTGTTTTAATTCTGAGGGTGTGTTAAGTTTGTTTTATATTTGTTGTAGAGCACTTGGGTTTCAACACCTGTTGTTTTTAAATGTGCTTTATAAATGAACAGATACAAATTTACAGACAAATATAGACAAGAAGAACATAAGTAAAAAGGTATAAATAGTAAAATATAGTCAATAAGAAAAAATAATGTGATGAATCTGGTTTTCAAGCACAAGGAACTGGATGAAATATTTTGAATGCCACAATTTGATTTCTGACTTGTGATGCAGCCATAATCACACCGTGTTCATTTGTTGGCCAGAGGAGAACTGTCCCCTGTCCCCAGCTGACTCTGGCTTGCTGAGTTGGGGACATTTAATATTCAACAGTATTGGTCTGACTGCAATGACACTATTGGATGAGAACTGAATTGAGCTGGACAATGACATCACTGTTTTCTGCAGAACTGCTTTATAGATGTGTAATGAAGTTCAAAGCTCAGGGAAGGAGGCGGCGGGAACCGCCAAACAATCAGAGTAAAGATTTAATCATAAAATAAACAAACATCAAAAAGAAAGTAAAGCATATAAACATAA
The DNA here is from genome assembly GCA_036281575.1 of Ancherythroculter nigrocauda. Taxonomy (NCBI): domain Eukaryota; kingdom Metazoa; phylum Chordata; class Actinopteri; order Cypriniformes; family Xenocyprididae; genus Ancherythroculter; species Ancherythroculter nigrocauda. The sequence goes on from VTFQ01000009.1 coordinate 18,447,258, forward strand.
TAAAACACAACATAAATGTCCCAGGCTTGGTCCTCTCTCATCTTCCACTGTCGTCACTCCTTCTTTTATCCTTCCAGAGCTTCTCCATGGGACTCGAGACTGATGTGGCGTGCATTCCCATGGCTCTCAGCCCCGCCCTGCTTATGGAATGCCAAGTCTGCCAAAATTAAAAAATATAAATAAATACATAAATAAATATACAAAGAAATGTAAAAAAGCAAAAATAAATAAATAAATATATAAATATACACAGAAAAGCAAAAAAAAAAAAAAGTATTTATACATTTATTTCCTTATTTATGTATATATTTATTTTTTCCACATTTATTTATTTTTTTCTTTTTATTTATATAATTATTCATTTCGATTTTTATTTATTTCCACATTTATTTATTTATATATTTCCATATTTGTTCATGTCCACATTTATTCATTTCTACGTTTCTTTATTTCTACATTTCTTTATTTTATATTTATGTATTTTTACATTTCTTTGTCCGTAGGGTAATGAGGAGGGCATGGTTTACCTCAGACATAGCAATTGAGCTCAGGGTAGGCGAGAGCGAAGCGTTGAGGCCAAAGTGACACCTTGTGGTGTGCCCGAAGGTGTCACTTTGGCCTCAATGCTCCGAAATACAAGAATTGTAGCCTACTGACGTTGATACTGGGATGAATGATTTGGATGGATAGTATGGCCAAAATCTTATATCACGGCTATAAGATAGGCTACTCTTTATTCCGGACAGGGGCCGTAGAACATTGTCTGGTCTGGATTTGTAAGATGTCCTGCGCTGGCAAACATGAACAGCAACATCTTCAGCAGATCTGATAACAGGGACTCTGAAATGGAAGTGCTTGTTATTTACCATTATTAATCATTTGAATAAATGGGCTTGCATTTGATTGAGATTCGGTGCACCGGTCAGAACACGGAAAGGATTGAACCAGCACACATATAGGCTACAAGTTGACGCAAGCATATTGATCAATGCACTTGAAACGAGACCACAAATTCACTTCACATTCATGTTTCCTACTTTTACATGCACAACATGTGACAAACACTTAAAATACTATGCATTTTTCAAAGATCCAAAATAGAATGAGGCATCGGTTACAGTAGAACATTTTGTCGCATTGTTGATCTCGTTTCAAATGCATTGATCAATATGCTTGTGTCGACTTCACTGTAGCCTATATGTGCGCTGGTTCGATCCTTTCCGTGTTCTGACCGGTGTCCGAAAAAATAAATGTATACATAAATAAGGAACTAAATGTATAAATTATTATTATTAATAATTATTATTATTATTATATATATATTTTTTTTTTTTGCTTTTCTATGTATATATATATTTTTTTTTTTTGCTTTTTTACATTTCTTTGTATATTTATTTATGTATTTATTTATTATTTATTTTTTTTTATTTTGGCAGACTTGGGATTCCATACCTGCTTGCCACAAAATGAAATGAATTAATTTAATAATTGAACATCTTTACAATGGAACTGAATCAACACTGAACTGACTTTAGCTGAACAATGACACTATTTTCTTTTTAGAAATGTTTGCTCTGTTCATAAATAGCATCATTGCATCTGCATCATTGAATCATTTTCCTGTTATCACTGTAAAGCTGCTTTGAAACAATCTGTGTTGTATAAAGCGCTATATAAATAAAAGTGACCTTGATTAGACTTTTGTTGTCAAATGTGATCTTCCAATTTAATTTAAATTGCCATGTTTAACATTACTTCAGAAAGACAGTTGATCCGTTATTGGAAGCTGCTATGTTGAACCAAACATTTTAAGAATCACACAAGTAAGTAAATGCAGTTGTCTGTCTTAAACACTAGACAAAAAAAAAAAAAAGGTCCAAACAGACTAGGTGCATAGTAATCCACAAAAGGCAAAAAAAGGCCCATACACTATAAGGGTGAAATGAAACAAAAAATTCTAAATGCTGTGACTAAAACGTTTGCCCTTTTTTTGTTATTTTTCAGTAAAGCTGTGGTTCTGTTTTGTTTTTGTATTTACAATAATTTAAATTTGTTGTTCTCAGCTGTAGGCATGTGTCTGTGTGTGTGTGCAGGTGGACTAAAGCTCATGAGCTCCTTGTGCAGCAGAAGATCAGTAAGGATCATTTGGCTCGAGTTGTGAAAGAGTCTGAAGCCATGCTGAGGTCAGACCATTAACATAAAGGAAAATACCAACAAGCATGTGGAAGTGTTGAGATTAACAAAAGTCTCTCGACTCAAACTTGAACTAACATAAATGATTATTGCAACCAGTAGTTTTCTATAGTTAATGCTAAATTCATGCCCTCTGTATGCACAAACTGTAAGAGACTACGTAGATTTTGACAAGAATATCTGAGAGTGTATCTTTAGAAGATCATTTCACATGTATGTCAGTAATAATATTGATATTGTGTTTTTCAGGGATGGATACCAGCAGTTCTTTGGTCATCTCCATCAGATGTCTGTTCCTCTGCTGATCTTCTCTGCTGGGATTGGGGATGTGTTAGAGGAAGTGATCAGACAAGCTGGTGTTTTCCATCCTAATGTCAAAGTCTTTTCCAACTACATGGACTTTGACGATTCTGTGAGTACCCACCCCCCTCACAATTCTGGCTTTTTTACTCAGAGCTGCGAGTTTATATATCAGACTTTTTAACATGCAATTGTGAGTTATCAAGTCAGAATTGTGAGATATAAATTCAGAATTATGAGAAAAAAGTTTTACTTTTTTTTTTTTCTTCAGAATTGCACTTTATAATCCGATTCTTACGATTATATTCTTACTTTTTTTCTCAGAACTGCAAGATATAAACTCACAATTCTGACTTTTTTTCTTGCAATTGTGAGTTTATATCTCTCAATTCTGACTACTTTTCTCAGAATTGTGAGATATAAACTCACAATTGCAAGAAAAAAGTCAGAATTATGAGTTTATATATTGCAGTTCTGAGGGAAAATAATTCAGAATTGTGAGATGTAAACAAGCAATTCTGAGAAAAAAAAATGCAATTATCTTTTATTTATTTTTTTATTCCATGGCGGAATCAAGCTTCCATATTCTTAATTGCACATTGTTCTAAAGAAAATACAATTCTTCTTAATCATAATAAAAATTAGTAATATAATCATTACTCATTAACTGACATTTAACAATTTGTGAGACCAGTGTAGTTGAAAGCTAAATTAATTGTCATGTAGAACAAATTACATATGTATAGGGTGCTATAACACCACTGTCTTCCTCAGTTTGAGTGATACAACATTAAAGTAAGTTCAGTAGTAGCATGAGTACAGTGCAGTACTGTGTAGGACGAATGGCCATTGTTGTCTTTTATTGAAGAGGATTCACACTGACAGCAATTTGCCACGACAAAGCAATTTGCCACTACAAAGCATTTATCCGCAATTCATGCATACAGACATAATGTTATGAAAATGTTATGCATACCTGCAGTGCTCAAACATAATGACCAGTTGAGATTATATTATATCACATTGTCTCTTGTACTGTCAATTAGATTGAGGAAAGAAAATTTCAGTAGTTTATGAGAGCTTATTTCAAAGAAATGAAGCTGTACATGTGGCTCAAAAAATGTTAATTCCAGAAAACACTGTTTGAAGCTATAAATATTTTAATAGCATTTTTACAATAACCAGGTTCAGGGCATTTAGTAGCATTAACTTCAAGCAGAGCATCATTCAACCAATGTTCACCCAGCAACCAACAACACTGGTCATGGTGTAGTGGTTGACCAATATCCTTTTTTTTTTAATGGCTGATGCAGCTATCTATATAAAGTCTATATATAGTGCTGCTTGAAGGTTTGTGAACCACTTGCAGAATCTAAAAATGTGAATAATTTCAACAAAATAAGAGGGATCATACAAAATGCATATATTGTTTTTTTATTTAGTACTGTCCTGAATAAGATATTTTACATAAACAATGTTTACATTAAGTCCACAAGACAAACAAATAGCTGAATTTATAAATATGACCCTATTCAAAAGTTTGTGAACCCTTGATTCTTAATACTGTGTGTGGTTACCTGGATGATCCATGACTGTTTTTATGTTTTGTGATGGACATTCACTGATGCTCCAGAAGGAAACACGATGCATTAAGAGCTGGGGAGTGAAAACCTTTTTAATTTGAAGATCAAGGAATATTGTACTTAATTTGTCTTCTGGGAAACATTTAAGTGTCTTCTGTTGCTTCCGAAGGGCGGTACTAAATGAAAAAAGGTGATATTTCAACAAAATAAGAAACATTTTGACATCTTTATCTTGTTCAAAAGTTTTCACCCCTGACTCTTAATGTGTTTAATAGTTGTGCTTGAGTCCCTCAGTTGTCCTCAGTGTAAGATGGATCTCAAAATCATACAGTTACTGCTGGAAAGGTTTCAAATATGCAAAGATGCTGGAAATCTGAAGAATTTTCGGGACCTGGAGGATTTTTCTGAAGAATATTGGACAGTTTAACTGCTCAGGACAAACATGAACATGGGACTCATGAACAACCATCACAAAACAAACAAACAAAAACAGTCGTAAATCATCCAGGTAACCACACAGTATTAAGAATCAAGGGTTCACAAACTTTTGAGTGGGTCATTTTTATAAATTCAGCAATTTCTTATGGTCTTGTGGACCATATGTGTCAGAAAGAGTCTCGGAGCCAAATGCAAGTTCACAATGTTTATTTAGAAGAGATAGAGAGAGGGTTAGACAGAGCACAAAAGTCACAGTTCGCAGAGGAGAGACCACATGTGGCGTCCAACGATGTAATCCACTCTGGTCGGTGACCGGAGAGAAATCCTCACACGACAGATGACTGAAGATATAATCCATACACTAGACGGAAAGCAACACCACGTCCGACAGAAAAGGAAGCTCACCGGAACCCGGAGGAGACTGGATCTCGCCTAAAGACAAAGCGCACCAGCCACACCGGAAAAACAGGGCAGGGTTCACTCGAGGACAATGATAGTGCGACGAGAGACAAGACAGCGTTCTACTTAAAGAGAACAGCTGATGAGACACAACAGGTGAACAATTACCGAAACGAGCGGGAGGGGCTAGTGTACCCATGAGGAACCGCCACCAACAGGTAAGTAAATAAACATACACACACACACACACCATCGATCACCCAGGAGTCCTGATAATATGTAAAAAAAAAAATTATGTAAAATATCTTATTCAGGACAGTACTAAATAAAAAATAACATGCATATTGTATGATCCCTCTTATTTTGTTAAAATTATCCACATTTTCACAGATTCTGCAAGGGGTTCACAAACTTTAAAGCAGCACTGTATGTAATAAAACTTCAACTTCAGACATTTCCAAACAGCACAGCAGTAATGACTATGAATTTCTTTACTTGATACTCTTAGATTGATACTCTTAGAGAGAAAATTAAACCATGCAACCTTTAACTACAGTATTGCATCAGATGTGGTGTAATAGACCCCCTGAAGCCCTGGGTATACTTTGTTTTTTTTTTACACATACGCCAGCGTTAAACTTTTTGATATGTCATTTACACTAGATAACCTTACATAAAGCACCATCACTTCATAAGAATTATAGTTGAAAATGGACCTCTGAGTGATACTGGAAATACAGTGGAGGTCAGAATTATTGGCACCCTTGGTAAATATGATCAAAGATGACTGTAAAAATAAATCTGCATTGTTTATCCTTTTGATCGTTAGTTCATAAAATGAGTAAAAATGTAACCTTTCATTAAAGGAAAAGAATTGAAAGTGGGTGGAAAATCACATTATGAAATAAATGTTTTTCTCCAAAACATGTTGGCCACAATTATTGACATCCCTAGAATTTTTTTATGAGTAAAATATCTCTGAAGTATATTCCCATTCATATTTACATTTTTTTTAGCACACCAGGGTGATCATGAACATGAAATTGTCCAGCCATGACAGGAGTATAAACATGAGGAAACACAAAGGCCAAATTCCCTTAATCATTCATCACAATGAGTAAAACCAAAGAATATATTTCTGATGTGCAGCAAAAGATTGTTGAGCTTCACAAAATAGAAAGTGGCTGTAAAAAAAAAATAGCTAAAATAGCTTTCCACCAACAGGGCAATAATTAAGAAGTTCCAATTAACTAAAGATGTTACAAATCTGCCTGGAAGAGGACATGTGTCTAAATCGTCCTAATGCACGGTGAGGAGGAGAGTTTGAGTGGCCAAAGACTCTCCAAGGATCACAGTTGGAGAATTGCAGAGATTAGTTGAGTCTTGAGTCTCAGAAAGCGTAAAAAAACAAAAAAACAAACAGCACCTACATCCCCACAAGTTGTTTGGGAGGTTTTCAAGAAAAATCCTCTGCTCTCATCCAGAAACAATCTCCAGTATATTCAGTTGTCAGACAAGACTGGAACTTCAAACGGGACCGGCTTCTATGGCCTGATGAAACTAAAAAAAGTGCTTTTTGGCAGCAAACCCACCAGATGGGTTTGGTGCACACATGGATAAAAAGTACCCCATGCTGAATGTGAAGATAGTAAGGAGAGATGACTGACAGGATGATGTCGGAGAATTTGGTGTGCAACACATAGAGCATTGACAAATATCTTATCTTGAAAATGTGTGGTTAGTACCGCCACTCCCTATACACAGAGTATGCATAATTGCAAATTATGTGCATTTAAAAGCAATTTAAATACCCCACATAATGATAGCGGCTCCCTGATGCACGCAAATTATATACAATATAATTACCCATCTATATAATTGCGAAAGAACGCAAAAGCATTGAAATATATATTTTCCTCCCATCTCATATTTTTTCCATCACCATGCTCCCTTTAGGGGTTCCGTAGAATGCGCTATTTCCTTTCCAAACATGGTATTTGGCTTCGGGCATATCCCTAATTTTGCGGAAGAACATTGTTTTGGTTGCTCTTCAGCTCTGTGTAACACTGCAGATGACTATGGAAAGGATCTCAAGCTGACTAGCTGAAGATGTTACTGTAGCTATATCCATTGTTACAAATCCCTATTTTAATTTGCCAAAAAGGGGAACACAACATAAAGAAGGACACGTAATCCAAAATACAATTCAAAAATATTTATTTAGATAACGAAACTAAAAACAAAAAACAAAGATGTTTCTAAAATAACTAACCAAAGATAATAAACACAAACAAGCAACACTGGGACAACTCCAAAGTATAAAATTAACACAACCAGAATTTAGAAAGAACACAAAGAAAAAGGAAAACATAATAAGGACAATTAAGCTTGTTTGCTGGTGAATCTCCTTTTGCTTGCCATGCTCCACTTCAGCGTCCTTAATATAGTAAATCAGCACTCATTCAAAACAAGACGCAGGTGCACGGGGCGACCTAAACAATCATACACAGAGAGAAAGACATGACATGACATCACATGCAGGAGAACACGCACTCAAGGCACAGGCCGTAACTCCATTAATAGAATTGTTACTTCCTTTAAAATAAATTACTGCACAGAGCTACAACAACCATAATGAAGTGACCCTTCATAATAGATAATGCTTTACAATAAACTGTTAGAGAGCTACAAATGGCAACTTATCTGTTAAAAAAAAAAAAACCTTACCCACCTGTTGAGTAATAAAACATGCTATCTCTGTGTCGTAAGATATTATCCTTGACAATATATATCGAGTGACCGCTAGTCGAAGTTGAATCCAGTTGCTTATTTGCCTGTTACCTTTTCCATTCCACATAAATGAATAGGCTGTAAAGCAGTAGTCCTTTTTGTATTATTAGCATATTAGCCCCCCTTTAAATATATATTTCCCTCATCTGAGCTTTGAAAATCTAAGGAATTTTGCATGATAAATATTTAATTATCATAACCATTCTAAAATGTGGAGAAACCATCAATGTTATCATTGTATAAACACGCCTGATGGAGACCAGAAACATTAAAGGTTGGCATACAGGTACTTGTTTCTAAAAATTACAGCATAAATCTCAAAACATCACACATTATTAGGTTAATGCTCATCAGTGTGACAAGTGTTGGAAGTAACGCAAGTAATGTGAGTTATGTAATCAGATTACTTTTTCCAAGTAACTAGTAAAGTAACACATTATTTTTAAATTTACAACAAAATATCTGAGTTACTTTTTCAAGTAATGCAAATTACATTGATTTCCCATTTATTGACTAACAGCTCTCCTGTCCACATGTTGAGAGAAATTGTAAGTAAGTGCCAAGGCGCTGTGTGTAAACATGATGGTTATTGTAGTTCCCTTTCGATACTTCACTCGTACTGCGTATGGGGAAAAGTCTCCCTTTTTCCCCGTCACTGAAGCCTTTTTCAATAACGCAGTGTAACTGCATCGTCATTGGTTCACTCATAGACAAGTCGTTGAACCAATGACGGCGCGGCATAGCTGCGCGACCTATGGCGAGAGAGCGCGCGAACTTTCCCGCCGAAATGGGCGGGGTAAAGGGCTATATAAGCAGGCGTTTCGCCATAGGATTTCAGTCCTTTCTCCTTCAGCGACGACAACGCATCTCTTCGCTGATCTCCGCCTGAAGCCTGAGGAAGCCCGCCGCCTTCGAGAAGCTCCCGCCGCCGTCTGAAGAGGCCCCGCAGCGGACCCAGCTGAACTCGCCGGTCGGAGACAGCGCCGGCGCCCTCGCTGACTGCCCCCCCGAGCGCTGTCCTCGAGACGCCCGCCTCCCGCTCCCGCTTCCGGCCGCCTTCTCAGCGTGTCTCCTGCCGCCATCCGGTGCGCCCTTTGAAGAGCTTCCCGCGGCTTATTGCCGCTCTAGTAGCGTTTCCTCAGCGGTTCTACCGCTCTAAAAGAGCTTCCGCGGCCCTCGCCGCTCTAAAAGAGCCCCCACAATCGCCGTTATAACGGCGGCGGCGTTGCTGCAAATGCCGCGCCACTCTTGTGGCACGTGCAGAGCCCCTCTGCACGATGATGACGGACACAGCGAGTGTGTCGCGTGCCTGGGCAAGTCCCACGCCGACGGCGCGCTCGCTGGAGCCTCATGCCCGCACTGCGAGAGCATGAGCCTCGGTTCTCTGCGCTCGCGGGTCGCCTTCTTCACTGAAGGCGATCTCGCCGCTCGCGCCCTCCCGTCTCCTTCCTCCCGCGAGCCGGCCAGGAAGAGACAGCGGGGTAGAGCGACTCAGCGCCCGGAGTTGTGCGAGCTCACGTCGGCCCAGCCCCCGCGTGCCTCGCCTTCTCCCCCGAGAGAACATTCTCCCGTCATGTTCTCCCGACCTGAGCAGCGTCCCTCTGCAGATGCGAGCGACCTCGTCTCGTTTGGAGGATCTGACGAAGAGCCGGACGACTCCATGTCGCTTGCGGCTTCTGAAGCGGAAGGATGGGCTGGTGAGCCGGACGACCCTGCTCCCCCGCCTCCTCTGGAGCCCATTGATCACGGCCAGGGTATGGATGCCGAGCTCTTCTGCATCCTATCCAGAGCAGTGGAAGAGCTGGACCTCGACTGGGCCCCTCCGGAGGAGCCATCGCGTAGCCGCCTGGATGAGTGGTTCCTGCCAGGCCGCCGCCAAGCCCCTCGCCAGCGTTCCGCTCCATTTTTTCCTGAGGTGCACGAGGAGCTTACGAAGTCGTGGCGCGCTCCGTACTCCGCCCGCCTCCACACAACACACCGTTCTGCCCTCACTGCTGTCGACGGCGCAGAAGAAAAGGGCTATGAGCACTTGCCGCCCCTGGATGAAGTGGTGGCAGCTCACCTCTGTCCTCCCGCGGCTGTGGGATGGAAGACCAAAAGAGCCCTGCCTTCCAAGCCCTGCAGAACCACCTCTACTCTGGCTGGAAGAGCCTACACCTCGGCAGACCAAGCTGCTTCGGCGCTTCACACCATGGCGATCTTCCAGGTGTTCCAGGCCAAACTTCTCCGCTCTTTGGACGAGTCCGGCATTGACGCACCTGCCTTCAAGGATCTCCGCAGCGCCACCGATCTAGCCCTGCGGGCCACGAAGGCCACTGCCCAGGCCATCGGTCGTTCCATGGCCAGCCTGGTTGTGCTTGAGCGCCATCTTTGGCTCAACCTCACGGAAATCAAGGACCTGGATAAGACGGCCTTTCTGGACGCCCCGGTCTCCCCTTCCGGTCTTTTTGGGCCAGCGGTGGATGGTTTCACCGAGCGCTTCACAGCGGCGCAGAAGTCGCCTCAGGCCATGAGACACTTTCTGCCCAAGCGCTCCAGCTCTGCGTCTGCTCCTAGCCGCCCCAGGACTGCGCCGGCTCAGCAGACCAAACCTGCCCCATCCACCTCTCAAGCAGCGCCGCCTAAGGAGCATCGTCAGCGCCCTCGCCCTGCTAAGCGCCAATCTTCCTTCCCGAGACGCCAGGGACCCCGGCCCAAGATTGTGCTGGACCCGGTGCCTCCGAAGACGTCCTGATCCAGCAGGAAGGAAGAGGGTTGGGGAATGTCCCGTTGCGACCGGACCACCCCAAAAACTCCCTCGTGCAGTCTCCCCTCCGCCTCGTTTAATTCCGGGCGTGGGAGAAATGCTCTGTGTTGTAACTGGGCCCACACATGTTGCGCCCAAACAAAACGCCGTTTTCATGGCGAACACTATTTTATTTCCTCAAAAAGAGAGCAAATTTCCTCTTCCACCTCCTTCGGTGTACGGCCCCCTACCCAGCGGCCTGTCATCCGACATCATTCAACCCCTTGTCACTCGGGCCGAGGCCTGGCAGGCCATCCCCGACGTGTCAAGCTGGATCCTCGGGATCATAAAGCAGGGCTACTCGCTCCAGTTTGCACGACGGCCCCCTTAGCTTCGGAGGGGTGCTTCAAACCTTGGTGAACCCGGACGACGCTCCCGTCCTCCGGGCCGAGGTCATGACCTTGCTGAAGAAAGGGGCTATAGAAATAGTTCCCCCTTCAGAGAGCGAGTCAGGCTTTTACAGCCGTTACTTTCTGGTCCCCAAAAAGGATGGCGGCCTCAGGCCCATCCTAGATCTCAGACTTTTGAATCGCTCCCTCATGAGACGGAAGTTCAAAATGCTGACGCTGAAGCAGATCCTCGCACAAATTTGTCACGAGGACTGGTTCTGCTCGCTGGATCTGAAAGATGCATATTTTCACATCCAGATAGCCCCCCTTCACAGACGATTCTTGAGATTCGCGTTCGAATCCGGGTTCTGAATTACCTCGACGATTGGCTCATTCTGGCCCATTCATGAGTCGAGCTGGAAAACCACAGATCCGTGCTCCTCAGCCATCTCCAATGCCTGGGTCTCAGGGTCAACCTAGCCAAGAGCTCACTGCTCCCCAGCCAATACATTTCGTTTCTGGGGGCAGTTTTCGACTCAGTCCGCATGACGGCAGTAGTCTCGCCAGAGCGCGCCCTGGCCATACAGCAGCTCGCGGCTTCCGTCAAGAACAAAGCCTATCTTCCTCTGAAGCTCTTCCAGAGGCTCTTAGGGCTGATGGCTTCCGCCTCCCCAGTTCTGCAGCTCGGCCTTCTTCGGATGCGGCCGCTGCAGTTTTGGCTGAAATCCCGGGTCCCCCCACATGCATGGCGGCACGGCCGCTTATGTCTCAAGGTCAATCGGGCCTGTCTTTTAGCCCTGAAACCTTGGATGAACCCTGCTTGGTTCAGTCTTGGGGTACCCCTACAGGCGGTGTCACGAAGGACGGTGCTCTCGACGGACGCATCCAACTCAGGTTGGGGGGCTCTGTGCGAGGGCAGACCGGCCTTCGGCTCGTGGTCCCACGAAGAAAGCCATCTCCATATCAACTGCCTCGAGATGTTGGCAGTGATGAAAGCCCTACAAACGTTTCAGGTTCACTTGACGGGACGCCACGTCTTAGTCCAATCGGACAGCATGACCGTGGTGTCATACATAAATCACCAGGGCGGTCTTTCGTCCAGCCGTTTATGCGCTCTGGCGAAACGTCTTCTGGAGTGGGCAATACCAAGGCTTCGGTCGCTCAGGGCGACTCATATACCTGGCAAAACCAACCTGGGTGCAGATATGCTATCACGGAGCAACGTCCCCTCAGACGAGTGGATGCTCCATCCCCAGATGGTCCTCAAGATTTGGGAGCTCTTCGGGAGAGCAGAGATAGACCTCTTCGCCTCAGAAGACAACTCTCATTGCCCAACATATTTTTCAAAGGAAGTCGATGCGCTGGCCCACACCTGGCCCAGCACACTCCTTTACGCATTTCCCCCGATCGCACTGATCCCACAGGTCATCAGGCGAGTCAAGGAAGACAGACACAGAGTCCTTCTAGTGGCCCCGCTCTGGAGGAGCCAGACTTGGTCCTCAGAGCTGTTCAGGCTCTCCACGGTAGCCCCGTGGCCGATTCCCCTGAGACGGGACCTCCTCTCTCAGGCGAACGGAACAATCTGGCATCCCCAGCCAGAGCTCTGGGCTCTACACCTCTGGTCCCTCGATGGGAGCCGACTGACCTTCCCAGGGACATACTAGAGACCATATCTCAGGCGAGAGCCCCATCCACGAGACGCCTCTACGCCCAGAAATGGTCGGTCTTTGTTGATTGGTGTTCCACACGCAACATAGACCCCGTGGAGTGCGACGTATCTCCGATACTGTCCTTCCTCCAAGAGCGTTTGGATCTGGGGCGCGCCCCTTCAACGCTCAAAGTGTACGTAGCAGCCATCTCAGCGTTCCATGCTCCTATCGCTGGCCAGTCAGTGGGTCGGAACAACCTTGTGGTTCGTTTCTTAAGGGGTTCTAGGCGATTAAATCCCCCTCGTCCCCTTACTGTTCCCACTTGGGACCTCTCTTTGGTCCTTAGAGCTCTCAAAGGAAAACCCTTCGAGCCGCTGAGTTCAGCCGACCTCAGGCCTTTAACCCTGAAAACCGCTCTGCTACTTGCACTAGCATCGGTCAAGCGTGTTGGCGATTTGCAGGCCCTCTCTGTGAGCCCTGCATGCCTCGACTTTGGGCCTAATGACTCTAAGGTCGTACTGAAACCTAGGCATGGCTACGTCCCTAAAGTGCTCTCTACTCCGTTTAGAGCTCAGGTCATCTCGCTCTCTGCTCTTCCTCCCTCCGCGGATGAACAGGAGCTGGAGTTACTCTGCCCTGTCAGGGCATTGAGGACCTATGTAGAGCGATCGCAGCCTTTCAGGCAGTCAGATCAGCTCTTTGTCTGTTTTGGTGGCCGCACCAAAGGGTCTTCGGTCTCAAAGCAACGTCTCTCGCGTTGGATAGTCGACGCGATTAATCTCTGTTACTCCTCACTGGACATTGAATGCCCCTTAGGAGTTAGGGCCCATTCCACTAGAGGAATGGCTTCCTCCTGGGCCTGGTCTAATGGAGTTTCTATTAAAGACATCTGTGAGGCGGCCAGCTGGTCCTCGCCGTCCACTTTTGTCAGGTTTTATCATCTGGACGTTCCGGCCTTACAAGCCCGGGTCCTCTCGGTGTAACCAGGCGGCCTCTTCGAGTTCTGCCTCTCACCGATCAGGAGTTAGCTCCTTTTGTAGTGTAACAAGGGTTTACGACGGCTTTGCCCTCTTACTTGCTCTCTTGGTCCCCTCTCGGTGTCCAAAACAAGTTATGTCGTTCCCTGCCGTGGCACGGCGCGGTTGAATTCGTTCCCCATACGCAGTACGAGTGAAGTATCGAAAGGGAACGTACTCGGTTACTAACGTAACCTCGGTTCCCTGAGATACGGAACGAGTACTGCGTTACTTGCCGTGCCACGAGGCTGCGGCTTCAGTGTCGTCGCTTCAGTCAATTGGCCTGAAATCCTATGGCGAAACGCCTGCTTATATAGCCCTTTACCCCGCCCATTTCGGTGGGAAAGTTCGCGCGCTCTCTCGCCATAGGTCGCGCAGCTATGCCGCGCCGTCATTGGTTCAACGACTTGTCTATGAGTGAACCAATGACGATGCAGTTACACTTCGTTATTGAAAAAGGCTTCAGTGACGGGGAAAAAGGGAGACTTTTCCCCATACGCAGTACTCGTTCCGTATCTCAGGGAACCGAGGTTACGTTAGTAACCGAGTACGTTCTAGGCTAAATGTGAGCAGGCATTTACTCATCTAACTTGCACAAAAACAAATTCAGTATTCCTCAAAATGAATAAAAACAGTGAAATGCAAACTCATAATATTACGCAGTGAACCAATGTCTTTGCTGCTGAGCTTTGATGATCCAATTCAACCATACTAATCAGCAAAAATGACTTTAGATAAACATTACATTTGTGTTTCATTTTTCTTTTTTTTATTGTTTTGTTGAAGAGTGCTGAACTTTATTGTCTGAGTTGTGCCCTCTATTGTATAGGAGTGAATTTGCATTTCCTTCAGCCTGAGGCTTATTTGTTTCACTTATGGTGTGAAAGGGCCTTTACATTTTTTACATTTTTTATTATTAAAAAACAATCAAGCAATCCCAGCCCAGACGAGAGAAAGTAAAACGTAACATAACGTGTTACTTCCCATAAAAACTAAGTAACACATTTAGTTATTTTTTTAGGGAGTAACACAATATTGCAATGCATTACTTTTAAAAGTGACTTTCCTCAACACAGAGTGTGACTAACTAAAACTTCTGGTTTAACTATGGCTGTGCAGGGTTTTTTGCGAGCATTTAAAGGAGAGCTAATTCACATCTACAACAAACGGGAAGGAGCACTGATCAATGTTGAACACTTCAAAGAGCTCCAGAGCCGCTGTAATGTCCTGTTGCTTGGAGACTCCCTTGGGGATCTCAACATGGCTGATGGAGTCCTGGGCTTAAAAAACATCCTGAAGATCGGATACCTCAATGATAAGGTAATAAAAAATGGAACAGTACTTAAAAAAAAAAAATAGGAAAAATGCTCTAATGAATGTTTGTTTTTTCCTTAGGTGGATGAGAGGAGACAGTCATACTTAAACACCTATGATATCATCCTGGAGAAAGATGAAACCATGGATGTTCCCAATGCCATTCTGCTATACATCACAGGACAATGAACTATATTGTTTAGATCTCCAAGATAAGGACAGACTCAATAATTTTATTTTTTGTTCCTTTTTTGTAAAGGGTTGGAATGTTTTTGTCTATTGTCAAATTTGCTATCTCCATTATGCTACACGTTCCTTCCTTGAGTTAAGATCAAAGCATAAATTGATCTTTATAGCTCATAACTTTATTCTTTCTTCATGTGCTCAAATTTCCTCCATTCTCCCTTTTCACTCTTTACTCACCCAAATAAATCAAGTATTTTAGTGGAGGTGGCAGTTTCTTGTGAGGTTTGTATGTATTTAATGAGTCTGTAAATACGCGACAATGACAAAAAAGAGGAACTTGTTTGTCTCTACCCTAAACATATTTAATGACATGTCTTGTTTTAAAAATGGTAAAATAGGGGAATGGGACCAGAAGGTTGAGTGGAAATTGTTCTTAAGAAAAGAGATATTAGACAAAAAAAATTTCCAAAAGGTTAATATCTGTTATATATGATGCTATGTCTGACACATGTACTTCCTCAGTTTAGAGAATTCGAAGAGTGTTTGTGAAAATAATTTAGGTCATAGAAACGATAATGCAGATTTGTCTGCTCTATGTAACAATTTGTACTTTAAGTGTACTTCATTGGGGGTTCATGAATTTAATAATGTATTAACAGAATCTATCTCACACCATTGCATCTAAAATAATTATAGAAACTCCTCTGATTTCTGTTTTAATTGTAAAATGTGCAAGAGAACATTTTTTCACTGCTTTTGGTATTGTGATAAAATCATCCCTTTTTTGACCATAATTTCCTCCAGAAAGACTCGGGAAGCAAAGAAACATTTGAATACAATTTATTCAACAGTATGAATGTAAATATCAAATAAATGATAAAGTTCTTTGGCGTAGGCCCCGTCCATAGTACAATCTGGAGGGTAGCAGACGTTTGCAGATCCTGCCTGAAGATGAAGGCAGGGGCGGAGCCTACCCCCGATGTATGGACAGGGACCGACCTGGTGGTGGTGGGGAGGATGGGGGTGAACGCCGGCGATGGTATCTGCGAACACGATAGTGGGTGGGAACAGAACTTATATACTCAGGTGACGTGTAATGATTGGTTAGAATATGAGCAATGACGTGCATTAGAGTCTTCCGGGTAGAACTTCCGCTAAACGCTCCCATTTCTACCAGAAAGACTCGGGAAGCAAAGAAACGTTTGAATACAATTTATTCAACAGTATGAATGTAAATATCAAATAAATGATAAAGTTCTTTGGCGTAGGCCCCGTCCATAGTACAATCCGGAGGGTAGCAGACGTTTGCAGATCCTGCCTGAAGATGAAGGCAGGGGCGGAGCCTACCCCCAAAAGAACTGGGAATGTGAATGAAATACGCACCAGTTGGAGGATTCTTTGAATACGTTCCTAAATATTCCCAAAGAGAAAGAGATAATGAATGCACAGACATTAGTGAATGTTTAATCATTAACAGAAAGAATCATTATGTCACAGCTTTAATGATGTCAAGAATGCCGCATAGCCTATAACATTGCCACATTAGGTCGAGCATGAAAGCCAAGTAGGCCGATAGGCCAGCGTATAAACATGCCATGTAGATCATGTATGATGCCATGACAGGCCATAGTGAGGGGAAGACAGAGTGGATGAATGAGATACCCCGATATGCCGAATAAAGCAAGTCATATAGATGTAAATAGTAGGAATAGAATCTGACACCGTAACAGGTAGTTTGTCTCAATAGGATACTTACCACGGAAGATTTAAATATAGGATTTTATGATAAGCTATAACCTTACCTAATGCTTGTTATAAACATAACCTTGGTAATCCTAGATTAACAAAAGAATACCAGTGATGTGAATAGTGATTTGATGCTATGGTCAGAAAGACAAGTTAGTCTGTGATACTAGAAGACTGCATATGAGGACCATGGTCCATAGAGATAGCGTTCACTTGACCCTGAGTGAGTATAGGGAAATCATAACGAGTGATATTAAATCGTATGAAAACACCACCACCAGTAGTTTGCATTAGTAACGTACTAGCATTAAATTATGACGAATAAATGGCATACGTAATGAATAATATTGACTGATAAGGATATGGTCTTTACATGTAAAGACCGCAAAGGTCCTGTACCTTGAAAAGTCAATATAGCCCAATTCGAGAAGACCTTGGAGTTACATAAAACAGACTTACCTGGTGGCCATGACAGGTTATAATTATATGAAGAGCTAAGACAGGCCTTTGTGTAGAACCACAACATGCCATTTGATGCAAAAATGAAAACCATTTAATGTGAGGTAATGAGCCATTTGATGTGATGGCAACGATATGCCCAATGGCAACTATATGCCCGATGGCAACGATATGCCCGATGCAAACAATTTGCCCGATGGCAACAATATGCCCGATGGCAACGATTTGCCCGATGGCAACGATATGCCCGATGGCCGATGGCAACGATATGCCCGATGGCCACGATTCGCCCGATGGCTGATGGCAACGATAAGCCTGATGATGACGACCTGTCATGATGGCCATTATATTAAACCTTTAATGTTATAGCAACAATATTCCATGTAGCTAAAAGTTATGATTGCCATCAAATGTGAATGCAATGAGAGGCCATACAATGTAAGGTAATGATAGGCGATTTTATGAGATGTCAACAGTAAGCCTGATAACAACAATATACCTATAATGCTAAGAGTCAAAGCAATAATAGGCAATTTAGTATGATACTTCGATATATTCTATGTAACGCAAAAGTCATGGGACCATTCCAAGCAAAGCAACAATGTGCTATGTTACACGAAACCATGATTAGGCTGTTATAAGTAAAGGCCACGAAAGGCCCATAATGAATACTGATTAAATGTCACGATAAGCCAATGATATAAAAGGTACACATTTGTGAAGACCGAAGCTGAAGATAAAGTAGAAAACAATGACACCACCGCTAGTAACTAGCAACCAATAATCGACGTAATGTGATTACAATGAGTGAATGAGCATGAGTCATTTTAAGTAAATAATGAAAAGGTATATATGTTTTCTATAGGAAAAACTCATTCAACATGCTTGGGCGTGACTCCCGCTCACGGCTAGATAGAACTAAGCAGAGAGAACTTTGTCTAACTGTCAGAACCTGCTAAGAGAACCCCCAAAGAAATTAAGTTTGACATGACATAAGTACTTAATGCATGGGGCAGATAAAGATTGAGAAACCTTGTTGTACGATGCCCTTGCAAAAGGGAAGCACTTTACTTGACAATGCTGAACCTGGCTGAAGCTAGCAAACCTTTAGATATGTCGCGATGTGCGCATCCACAAGTCATGAAGCAAGGATAGTATAGTTGCACATGTTTAGGTCCTGTCAGTTTACGTGCTATTCTGTGTGCGCACACGTTACAGACGAATTGCTTTCACTATGCATCTATTTTTGCCTGGATAGACACGTACATGCAGATTTATGTCAAATGTCCTTGTACACAGTGCATATGGCTTAGGTAACGTGAAGAAGAAACTGATGTGTATCATTATAGGGGTTCCACGCATTCGATCTTAACTTAAAGCAGGCTTGCTGCTGTCT
The DNA here is from genome assembly GCA_036281575.1 of Ancherythroculter nigrocauda. Classification (NCBI taxonomy): domain Eukaryota; kingdom Metazoa; phylum Chordata; class Actinopteri; order Cypriniformes; family Xenocyprididae; genus Ancherythroculter; species Ancherythroculter nigrocauda. The sequence continues at coordinate 18,465,841 of VTFQ01000009.1, forward strand.
GTATCATGCATGTTAACCAACAAAGTACAGAGAAATAACTTTGCAGCTTTAGAGATGATATGCAAGATAAAACCACTTGCTCTGATAATTTTTTTTTTTTTTTTTTTTTTTTTAAAGAACTGCAATTCTGCATTATCCCTGTATTCTTATTGTACTACGAAGTAATAAGTCCCTTTAAGACAGTGGCTGCGTCCGAAACCGCCTACTCAATGAGTAGGTACTTAATTTCAATAAGTACTTACTTAACGAGCGCCAAAAGAGTAGGTACTTAACAGCCAAATCTCGTTGAGTATGCGAGATCCGAAAATAATCCGCCATGTTGACGTTATCACAAGTGCAACAACTTAAAAGATATGAGTGACAGGTTTAATTCTTCTATCTGTTAATATCTTGATATTGATTAAACTGCTTATTTTGTGGTTTTGTTGAAGAAACAGCTGCCAGTAATTTTGTAATTGTAGTAGGCTACAACTAATATATTTTGGGTTAAAGTTCTTATATTTTTATAATGTGAGTTTATTTTTTGTTACAAATACCCAAATTCGTGTGAATATGTTATTAATTTCTTTATTTTATATGCAAAAATGTCCATCCACAAGCATAAATCAAAACTTTTCCCCTTTTTCTTGTTGAATTAGCTCTAGTTTCATCCCTCAGGCTTACAAATAATAAATAAAATAAATACTTTCATGCATTATGATGTATTCAAAATATTTAACCTTGTCATCATGCTTTATGTGTGTATATAATTTCAAAAGATGATGTATACAAACACATTTTTGTTTTTTTTCATTATTATTGTTCATTGTTAAAGATACAACTGGTATTTTCCCTGATCTTGTATGTTATTATAGGTCCTGCAATAAAATAAAGATGAGTGACAGGTGCACCAACACTTCACAGCACCAGTAACTCATCAACCCTACCTAGTGCAGTTTTCCTCAGTGTTAGCAATGTCTGCACAGAGGAGATGTCGGACAGCTGCTCGAAGATCTCACCTTTGGAGAACACTGTTGATTTTATACTCAAAAAATGTAAGTAAAATCTACCTCAGAATGAATTGCTTTGCTAGCACATTAACCATAAACCAAAACTTAATTATATTACTTTTCATATTACTTCTTTAGTAAAACAAGCAAAATGTAATGTTTTGTTGTGCATGAACACACACTAGACAAATACAGCTGATGTGAATATATCTCCATTTACAGTCAATGAAAGCATGAAGTAAGAAAATATATACATTTACCGATAATAGCATAATTAATAAGTAAAGAATTAATAAAAGTAATAATGACAATAAATAAATAAATGCATGTACAAGTCAACAACACACGAAACAAAGCTTTATTCAAATTTATTGATCTAACAATCATATATTTACAGTCCTGCTGCCATCTCACACAGCTGTGCAGATTCTGCAGCTTTATTCTGATGAAGCAGCTGATGAACACCTTCATCCATCATGTCCCTCACTGCTGCTCTTCTCAATGGAGACATCGTTGATCCAGAGGATGAGAAAGACCATGATGATGATCCTCTGAACCCCACAAGCTTGAAGCAAGAGTGGGAGAAGATGTGTGGGGCAATCTGGCTCTGCTGTGTTTGCAGTAATACAAAAGCAGTCATTTCATGTGTCATTCATGTGCTCTCCATCAGCATGACTGAATAAACAGATTAAAACTTTTTACACTTCATTCATGTCAGCATTCAGTTTCTTGCCATACTTCATTTCATATTTTTACAATTACATGATGATTTCTTTTGTAGCTTCATGACTTTTGTGGTGTGGTGGCCTAAACCACTGAGCTGGTCAGCAGAAGGTTGCTGGTTTAATCTCTGCTGCGTCTCCACCAGTGTGTCCTTGATCCAGAAACTTTACTCCAGGTTGCTCCAACGGGATCATCCCTGTAATAAGAGCAGTTAGTCACTTTGGATAACAGCATCTGCCAAATGTAAATTCAATTTTTTTTTAAATCCTTTTTTGTTAGGTACTACTATAATATAAATTCATACATACATTTCATACATATTTCTATTTGGGGGCATAAAGGGTTAGTTCACCCAAACAAATAAATTCAGTCATTATTCACTTGCCTTCATGCTGTTCAATCCCTGTGTTCATTTTTTTTTTTTTTTTCTGAACACAAAAGTTGATTTTGATCAAGTTTGTCCAGCTAGTTTCTACAATATCAGTCAATGGAGCCTGACTTCCAGAAGCTTCATGACATTATTTGATGATGCTTTTGAAGCTTCAGTGTATGAACTGAAACCAGCAGAACAAACTTGACCAAAATCACATCCTCACTGTTTGGTCTTTGTCTAGATGCTCTCGCTGGCTCTGGACTCACTGAGGATGAAGAAATCACATCAACATCAGGTCAGATGAGGCAGTAAGAGCAGGACGAGTGATGGAGAGTCTCATCCATGACACTGAACCATTCCCAGGATCTGCTGTGTCTCTCCATCCTCAGTGCTCACACCCGTCTGAGGACATTTCACATCCTACAAACATAATACAAAAGCAGTCATTTTAGCAGCACAATGTCATCTGATTTCTGTACTAGAAGTATCAAAATGATCTTACTTTATATTTTTGTTTCAGGTTTTCCTTTTTTTTTTTTTTTTTTTTTCACAAATGCCACTGTCATCTTTCCTTGTAGGTCCTGCTCCAACACAAAGCTCTGCAACAAATGCACAGACATCAAGAATCAGAAAAATACTGTAATAACTGTTTGAAATTACAATAATTAAAATAAACTACAACTTAAGATTTAAATAGACTTTGTATTCATTTCTGTCCCTGTAACAGACAAGATTCAAGTTTCCTCTGAGATTTATGTGCTCAAATCTACAAATCCTTAAATTTTGAGGTAGTTGAAGATTTGTTTTAACTCACTTTTTATCCAACACAAATGTTCCTTGTTTTATTAAAAGTACTAACGGACAAATAAAATAGATAACTTATATCTGTCTAGTTAAGTGTACATTTGTTTATTTACATTACTTGCATTCATGTAATGTAAACAGTGTTGACAACAGTGAATTCTACATAACAGCACACACACACACATCACTCATGGAACATAATCTATCATGCAAAAGTCATAATACTTTATATATTCTTAATATTTTCCTGTCAGATGTTAAATAAACATTTAGTAAGCATCTTTAAGATGTATCCTCTTCGGAGAATTAAGTTATGTGTGTTTACTAGAGCTCCCTGTTATCTATAGAAAAATAATACACGTTTTTACAGTAAAATCACAACTATAGTGTCTAGCATCTTTACACATTCAGCAGTTTACTCTACAGTAGTTCAACAAACGTGACTTTAACACAAGAACCGTGTTTTTGGTTTTCAATACTCACATTTGACAGCATCCGCACCGCTCTTCTCCTCCATGTTTGATATGACGTATCCTCTCCCGTGGCCTCCTGGGATAGAAAAGTATCCATCGAGGAACACTGCAGAATCTGGGCAGAAGTAGTAGGCCATCCGGGAACTTCTCGACTACTTATTTATGATTACTCTGGTTTCTGGCATACTTATTCGCTCGCCTACTGCTTTCCCCTATTATATAGTAGGTAAGTAGGCGGTTTCGGACGCACTTTAAGTAGGCGCAAGGCCGAATCTCGCGAGAATTATTACGTCACCTAGGTAATTTTCGCCTACTCTTTTTGCTTCTGACATACTTATTTGCTCGCCTACTGCTTTTCCCCTACTAAATAGTAGAGAAGTAGGCGGTTTCGGACACAGCCAGTCATTTCACTCGGTGGCCATCTTTGAAACGCCTCTCGGGCCGTTTCTCAATTCCAAGAACGCAGAATTGCGGACTTGCGTTCTTGTGGAGTCCGGTCTTGCCAGCGACCTTGAAAGAACGAACTCGGAAGGACACAAGGACACAGAACGTATTGTTTAAGAATTGAGATATGCTGCAAACTTGTAGCTCAACTGACCGCCCCAGGATATTATAAGTGGCTAATGCACAATAAATCCAACATAACATCACAAACAAATGTTATAACCTATTAAAAGATTTTTAAAATTATTATTGACATTATTTACATATCATTTTATATATTTTTATTTCACCGCGTGTATTTATGAAAATTAGTAGCCTTAGTGTTACATGATTTTTTATTTTTTTTTTTTTTTAATATTCCAATAGAAATACTGCAGGCTTCCTTCAGGTTATCACTTTATTAAAATTAAGCAAAACGAACGGTTTACTTTCACGAGCAGTCACATATTTGCGAGCTTGTAGCGGGAATCTCAAAAGTGAGAACGAGACTTTAAAGCTTACAGCTTCCGTATGTCGACAGCCGCAGACCTAAATGCGCGTCTCGTGCCTCCTTTCTGAGGCACGCGTTTGACCGTTTCTATAGAAACCGGTGCTTCTAAGAGGCGCTGCTGTGACGTGATGACTTTAGCAGTCAGCGATTGGACCTTATTTAGAAGGCGGGACATATTCCGCCATATTGCGCAATACACTTTCTCCCATTCAAAACAAAACGAGTGACACGACTTGTTTTATTCTATAGTCTTTGATAGTAACCGTGGAAACAGGTATTGACAGCTCTAGTGGCACGCGGTTATCCAACACTATGGAACATGGCAAGCAAACTTGGTATAAGAATTGGAGCGAGGATCAACGTCAGCATGGCGTTTACGAAATGCAGCAGCTTTGCGACTAACTCGACTCAACAGATGCCGCTCAAGCACATATAGACAGGTGAGCAAAAGTACACGAGATGAATTAATGTTATGTAGCTCAACACCATAGATGGCTCAACACGATGGAATGTTGGAATATCATGCTGTTGATCTTGCTTACGGTCAACAGACTAATAGAATAGCAGTCTACAACTTTAACACTCAAGTGCAATTTAATGTGATAGTGTAACGTTAGACCAAGTTAAACAGCGATGCGTTACCTCAGTTTTAATTCATAAAATAAACTTACCTGTATGAGTAGTATTTAAGCACTTGCAAGTAGGCCTACTCCAGTAGAATGAATTGACTCGTTCCTATTCCTGGAAATGCAGGCTGGGACTCGCGTGTGGCACTGAAATCAGTCTCTCGTTGCAATCGCGCCCGCGATTCCGCGCCGAGATTGTGCCTTTAGCACAGGTAAATTAAATTCATTTAAAACAGTAAAGACTATGCAGTGTTATTTACATTAATCATTTCCTGGATCTGAATACTTACCTGAAATATGTCAAACACCCTTTATTTCATTTAAATCACCCTAAATGTTCTAGAATTAGGGTACTTTCCGAAAAGGGTTATTCAAATAATCTTAATTTGTCATATCACGATATATGACGTTAGTCGCAGAAAGATAACGCAATAACTATGGAATGAAATCGACTGTCCCTTTTTTGCACAAAGAAAATCTGGTGCACGTGCATGAAGCTGAACACACAGGACATAGACGGAGACTTTAACTGCAGAAGGTAACACGTACAGGTTTTTTTTTTTTTTTAAAAATGTTTTTTTTTTTATATATACAGTATGTAAATGACATAGCCTTATTACCACACAGGACATAAATAATGATGTTTCTGCCTCTAATGTTACAAGGGAAGTCACTCGACACTATGCGCCATGCATACCCAAGTTACAAAGCTTGTCGTTCTTTCTGTTGTTAGACAACGAGTCCAACTCCGCTTTTATGCGGATCATTACGACATGCTATGAATGTAACAATGCGAACGAGCACCGTACCGTCTCAAACAAATGCGTGCTACTGCACTGTACGGCTCTGCTGATGTATGTAAAGAGCAAAAGAGTATGATTATACACCCAACGACATCAAAATGCATAAAACGATGAAAATACTTATCACTGAGATGAAGTGGCTGTTGTAGTGATGACGAGAGAATGTTGAAGATTGCTTTGATGATAGCTAGGCCCTTTGATGATATTGCTGAAACGAAATTCAAAAATAGAATCCGCGGGTGGACCTGCACACTTCTGAAATTTGAGACGGTGAATACGATCAAAATAATAGGCTAACGTTAACTTAAATGACGCTGCAGCATTATATCCCATCTAAAATAAACGTTTTCACATTGTAGTACATCGGACTACCGCTAACATTGTCTGTGTGAATATTTAGATAATCACAATAATAGGCCTGTACATTCGTCGTGAGGAACGTCAACTGCGAACTGAACGCCGGCGATGGTATCTGCGAACACGATAGTGGGTGGGAACAGAACTTATATACTCAGGTGACGTGTAATGATTGGTTAGAATATGAGCAATGACGTGCATTAGAGTCTTCCGGGTAGAACTTCCGCTAAACGCTCCCATTTCTTTCAAGAGTTCCTTAAGTTGCAATTTCAATTCTCTTTGGAATTGTATCTGTTATCTATTGGAGTGGAGACAATGTTTGACTCGAATGCTAAACACCTGTTTTTAATTTTGGTTTATTTATCAAAGAAATGTATATTGTTACTGCAGTCATCCCCTCACCTTCTTTCAAAATGTGGATGTCATCTACATTACTTCCACTCGAGAAACTCGAGTGGAATATAGGGTTGAATATAGGGTTGAATGGGGAAAAAGTTATCACTTGGGTCTTTCTGTAACTTATGATGAATGCAAGGCAAAAAAATGCACAGTTAAAGCATGTGGTGGCAGACACATCCATGCTTATAAAATTTGGATAATCTATTAATATAATATTTCATACACTATCCAAGATGGTTAGACAGATAATCATTATATTTTTAGACATTAGTAGAACGATTAATTAAATTGATTTATCATCCATATTAATCATACACATACATAATAAATAATCATATCTGTCATGTACACTTTATGACATCCTCTCTTCATTCAGGATTGGCCTTATGATTCCCCTGAATCAGACTAATTCTTGAAATATGTGTACATGTTAAATTGTTGACATTAAGTATATCTGCATATGTTGGTTCTGTTCTGTTACCCTAGGGGGGTTATTGCTGCTCTCCCTGCTCTTATCCATGCTAGGCTGTATGGATGCGCAGGGAGTTCTTTCCCAGAACAGAACCATACCGCCAATACAAACTCTATGCATTATCAATCATATTTGACAATAGTGGTCCTGACAGAAATGGGACAAAAAAAATTACATAATAATATAGTCCTAATTTAAGTAAATGTATTAAAAATTAAAAATTCATCCCATCCAGGTAACAGCTGCAGAATTGTCAAAAAAGTGATTGCTGGTTCAGAATGTTTGTTTGAAAGACACACCAACATACACTGTATTGCCACTGTATTACAAAGTATTGGGACATCCCTCCAAATCATTGAATTCAGGTGCTCCAATCACTTCCATGGCTACAGGTGTATAAAATCAAGCACCTAGGCATGCAGACTGCTTTTACAAACATTTGTGAAAGAATGGGTCACTCTCAGAAGCTCAGTGAATTCGAGCGTGGTACCGTGATTGGTTGCCACCTGTGCAATAAGTCCATTATGGTGGAAGTCCATTATGGATTATGGTGTGGGGTTGTTTTTCAGGGGTTGGGCTTGGCCCCTTAGTTCCAGTGAAAGGAACTCTTAACCAAGACATTTTGGACAATTTCATGCTCCCAACTTTGTGGGAACAGTTTGGGGATGGCCCCTTCCTGTTCCAACATGACTGCGCACCAGTGCACAAAACAAGGTCCATAAAGACATGGATGAGCGAGTTTGGTGTGGAGGAACTTGACTGGCCTGCACAGAGTCCTGACCTCAACCTGACAGAACACCTTTGGGATGAATTAGAGCGAAGACTGCGAGCCAGGCCTTCTCCTCAACATCACTGCCTGACCTCACAAATGCGCTTCTAGAAGAATGCTCAAATATTCCCATAAACACACTCCTAAACCTTGTGGAAAGCCTTCCCAGAAGAGTTGAGGCTGTTATAGCTGCAAAGGGTGGGCCAACTCCATTCTAAACCCTACGGATTAAGAATGGGATGTCATTAAAGTTCTTGCGCATTTACAGGCAGGCTTCCCAAAACCTTTGGAAATATAGTGTATATTGAAGTGTTCTTCAGAAATAAATAAAATAATCAAATGTAAAATAATAATATAAAATGTGTTTAGTTGAAAGTTAACATAGGCTACTTGATCTCATGTGTTTTCATGGTTTATTGCTGAGATGTGGATATTGTTGAGGGTCATAAATGGGTGTCCCTTATTTTGCCTTACTGAAGGTGGCAACCCTAATAAGAGAGACAACTGGACTCATACAGAACACTCCAGACTGTGCAGTCACAGCTTTATTTTGTGTAAGTAACGTGACAGACAATACAAGAGATGTGCTTTATCAACATTATTGACAATTCCATTCAGTGATATTTGCTACTTGATGCTACTTGCATCCTGAGGCAAAGTAGCAGTAGTCTTTAAAAAATCACGTTCTTTTAAATGCCTTGAGAGCTTCGCCAGTGTATGAGATTGTGGATGAGGTAGATGTAAATGTCAGCAAATGTAAAATTCGGCAAGTATACTTTAGACTTTAGTGGAGTCAGTGGTTTGCTTGATAGTAAATAAGAGTCTAATCCTAACGTATATATTTTCTTTAAATACCATTGCTTTTCATCGGTGGTGAGGTGTGCTATTTTGACCTGTGACATCTTTCCGATCACCAAGGAGACGCTACGCTAGGGTGATCACCTGGCTATTGATCTGTTGCAGGACAATAGATGTGATTTTGCAAGACAATGCGGGACACGTGTGAGACAGATAAATTTACTACTATTATGCTATGAGAATATTGATTTGCTGGCAAACTTGGCCAATAATTTTTTTTCCGCCAGTGGGTGCCCAGTCCCCTCACCATAATATTGCACTTCTGGCAACATTACATCCTGGGGAGAAGACAATTCACGAGTGCACATGCAAGAGGACAAAGTTTGAGCACGAACGTAATATCAGAGCAAGAGAGGGCGCGCGTTCAGTTTTGCACGAGAAGGCAATCCGCCTCTGAGCGGAGAGATTCCTGCTCACGCATTTGATGCGCTCTCGCATTACAATAATGTGCTCTCGACATTTGTCAGTATAATAAGAAACCATCTTATTAACTTGAGAAGAAAGTCATGTCTGAAAGTTGCAACCATTTTTTTAGTGGTTAAAATGATAGAATATCTTGTGTTTTTCCATAGGTGCTTGACCACTTCCGTGGGTGGCACTCGAGCATCTATGGGATCAGCGAATGTTCGTTGGAAATATTTGAGTCGTGTCATCCTCTCCCATTATTGCAAGTTGTTCCACTTGTGACATGTTTAGTATAGCTTTCTCTGTCAGCAACGAGGGATTTACATGTCATAAATGTAGGGAAATAGTCAGGCTGACAGAGAAAATCTCAGAATTAGAGACACGCATCCAAACTTTAATCAAGGATAGTAAGAATGCAAGGGCTTCAGATACTGTTTTGGATGCGACTAGCTAAGTGAACTCAGTACATTGTTCAGTTCCGGCTGTAGAGCCCGTGCAGCAGGGCACTTGGGTAACGGTGAGGCGGCCTAGCCGCGGAAAACACCCACTCAGTGATGCACCCACTGAGAATCCTGCTGAAAGTGCCCTAGTTATTGGCGATTCTATTACATGGAACGTAAAAATAGAGAGACCAGGCACCATAGTCACATGTTTGCCTGGAGCCAGAGCACCTGACATCAAAGCAAATTTAAAAGTGCTGGCTAATGCTAATCATAAATACTCTAAAATTATTATTCACGTCGGCACTAATGATGTTCGACTTCGCCAGTCGGAGATCACTAAAATTAACATTAAAGAGGTGTGTGAACTCGCAAGTACAATGTCAGGAGAAGTAATTTGCTCTGGCCCTCTTCCTGTTCGTTGGAGTGATGAGATAGTTAGCAGATTATCATCACTCAATGGCTGGCTGTCTAAGTGGTGTCTGTAGAATAATATAGGTTTCATAGACAATTGGAAAAGTTTTTGGGGCAGATCTGACCTGTTGAAAAGAGATGGTATTCATCCCTCTTGGGATGGTGCTTCTCTTCTCTCTAGTAATATGGCACATAGTCTTAGAGCGGAAACATGACAAACTATGGCCCAGGTCAGGAAGCAGACATACCGGCTAAACTGACCGTCTGCTAGCTGCCTCACGTTACAGAAGTCAGATAATTCCCAACACATAGAAACTCTTACACCTAGATATTATCACATAGAGACTGTGTCTATACCCCGAATTAGTAAATACAAAAAACTTTTAAACCCATTTAAGGGTAAAAATTTAATTAATGTTCAACAAATAAAAAATAGAGATAATAATGATAAAGCTTGGGTTGTTAAATATTAGATTCCTTTCTTCAAAAGCACTTATTGTAAATTATATTATCACAGACAATAATCTAGATGTGCTGTGTTTGACAGAAACTTGGCTAAAACCGGACGATTACATCACTTTAAATGAGTCTAGCCCTCAAGGTTATGATTATCATGCATTGTAGTGTCCCTGAGGAAAAATTCAATTCATTTACCGCTTTGGGAAAGGAAGAATTGTCTAAACATGTTAAATCATCAAAATCAACAACATGTACATTAGACCCTATACTGACTAAGCTATTGAAAGAGATGCTTCCAGAGGTCATAGATCCTCTTCTTAATATTGTTAATTCATCTTTATCACAAGGATACGTACCAAAAGGCTAGGAATACGTAGCTGGCTATTATTAAACCTCTTATTAAAAAAACACAACTTGGTCCTAGAGAATTAGTCAATTACAGGCTGATCTCGAATCTTCCTTTTCTGTCAAAAATACTAGAAAAGGCAGTTTCATCACAACTATGTTCCTTTTTAGAAAGAAATAGTATCTGTGAGGATTTCCAGTCAGGACTTAGACCATACCATAGTACTGAGACTGCTCTCATTAGAGTTACTAATGATTTGCTCTTATCATCAGATCATGGTTGTATCTCTCTATTAGTGTTACAGGATCTTAGTGCTGCATTTGACACTATTGATCACAATATTCTTTTAAATAGACTCGAAAACTATGTTGGCATTAGTGGAATCACATTGTCATGGTTCAAATCATACTTATCTGACCGTTATCAGTTTGTATCAGTTTGTTCACATTTGAACAAAAATAAAACCAAATAAATGTGTTATTATAATTAAAAGATGAAAATTAAAATTACGGTTAATTCAGACGTGAAATTTCTCTGTACTGTACTACGTGTTGGTAGACATTAAAGAAAACGTAGCTTCATATGTTTAAATAGTCCTATGTTATGTTTTAAATTCTCCTATTAGATTATGAAAAGTGAAGAGCATGAGAAAGATGCATCATAAGACGCGCAATATATCGGGAGACATGAAGTGTGTCAGACATGATTTTGACCACTTCATTAAGTTTTGTTTTGTTGAAAGCCTTTCTTTAAAGTGAATTTCGTTTTGTAAAAATTGTATCTTAATTTCAATCAATGTTTCATTAACCAATTGCCTGGATGTAATATATAAGTAGCAAATATAGCAGAAAATATAATTATGACATAGAGGCACGGGCACGATCACTGGCGCGTGAACTGGTGCGCGTCTTACAGGCTAAATGAACTGAAACTCAGCGGCTGCTTGCCTCACAGACAAAAGAAATATCTCCTATAGAAAGCATGAAATATCTACTTTAACGATATCGAAATAATTAAAAACGAAAAGAAATAGGTTACTATGATTATGTAGCCTAAACTAAATGAAATGTGCATTCTCTCTCTATAGGCGCGTCCACTGAGGAGATGATGAGAGTCAGTAATGTCAACTTCACCTTGCAGCCGACACTGATTCAGAAAACATTACTTTATTAATAAACAATTAAAATGTCTCCTTGCTGTTTTGGTCACATTCATAAGACCGATATCGATTCGTAAATCCGATCTTTTGGTAGGCTATGCTGTTTTCAGTTGATGAATAAACAGTACATAGTGCGCCTCCCATCCAATAGGCTTAAAGATGTGTGTTGCTTTTGATATGGAACAAAGTCTCAGATTTCAAATTCTGTCCATTTCATTAAGAATTCAAGCAATAAATACCGTTTTGACGCTCTTTAATGTGGCTTGATAGATAGCTTCTGGCTGGGTACTCGCCTGTGCGTTATCAAACGCATAGCAAAATTTTTGTTCTGGATCCAGTGCTCTGCTGCTACATTGGAGTGCACTCGCCACCAACTGGACAGGGGTGGGAATTACAGTTACAATTTACAATAGATAACCCTCAGTGTAATCTGTTAACGTGATGGACGGCCTTCAGATTTTTCCGTCATTGACAATGACGGATAATTTTCGGTTAATGCGACCTCTGCTCAGCGCTATATTTCTTCGCGCCCTGACGAAACTTACCAATTCACAAAATTAACGGAATGTATAGCTGATATAAAAAATTTGATGACCAGTAATTTCCTACTACTAAATTCAGAAAAAACAGAGATTCTAATCTTTGAACCAAATCCCTCTTCACGTAATAACCTAGAATACTGTCTAACACTTGATGGCTGTTCTGTTAAGTCTTCGTTTTCAGTTAGGAACCTGGGTGTGCTCTTTGTTACCAATCTTTCATTTGAAGGCCATGTTACTAGCATCTGTAAAACTGCATTCTTCCATCTAAACTATGACATATGCTCTCAATGAAAAATGCAGAACAGCTAGTTCATGTGTTCATGACGTCAAGGCTAGATTACTGTAACGCTCTACTGGGTGGTTGTTCCACCCAGTAAACTACAGCTCGTACAAAATGCAGCTGCTAGAGTTCTTACTAGAACTAGGAAGTATGACCATATTAGCCCAGTTCTGTCAACACTGCATTGGCTTCCTGTTAAACATCGTATAGATTTTAAAATCTTGCTAATTACTTACAAAGCACTAAATGGTTTAGCTTCCCAGTACCTGAGCGATCTCTTAAAGCATTATAGTCCTTCATGTTTTTTGCGATCTCAGAATTCAGGCCAGCTGATAATACCTAGTATATCAAAATCAACTGCAGGCGGTAGATCCTTCTCCTATTTGGCACCTAAACTCTGGAACAATCTTCCTAGCATTGTTCAGGAAGCAGACACACTCTGTCAGTTTAAATCTAGACTAAAAACGCATCTCTTTAACCTGGCATACACATAAACCATTATAAATGTATATTTTCAAATCCGTTAAAGGATTATTAGGCTGCATAAATTAGGTCAGCCGGAACCGGGAACACTTCCTATAACACCAGATGTACTCATTACATCAGAAGAAGAATGGCATCTACGCTAATATTAGTCTTTCTGTTTATTCCGAGGTTTACCGTAGTCAACCAGATCCAGGTGAGACTGAGGACCGGCCACAACGCAGCCCTGAAGTATCAGCAGAGATCGAGTCAACTAGATCATCCATTGGGAAGGCCTCATCGACACGACAGCCAGTGGCACAGCTCCTCAACAAACTGTCCATACCGGCGTGATGAATACGATCCTCAACTGGATGGAACTGAAATAAATACTTTGAATGTTGTGATCCTATCGGACTTATGATAGCAACCTGAATCGTAACAAAGCACTGTTCGCCAGAGGAGAACTGGCCCCCCGACTAAGCCTGGTTTCTCCCAAGGTTTTTTTCTCCATTTTAACACCTATTTGCCACCTGTTTGTCACCTGTTGGAGTTTGGGTTCCTTGCCGCTGTCGCCTTTGGCTTGCTTAGTTGGGGACACTTGACATTTGACTTGACATTTGATATTCAACAGTGCTTTGAACTGCCTGCATTGACACTATTCTTTAAGAGCTGCTGTGCAGCCAAAATTATGTACCAGTAATCAATGTAAAGCTGCTTTGACACAATCTGCATTGTAAAAAGTGCTATATAAATAAAGGTGACTTGACTTGACATTTTGCGCCTGCTGATATTGAAATTAATACCTGCTTACCTTTTTTAGTTTTTGACTTGGTTAAATAATCACATTCTTCATGGTATCATTTGCAGGGAAGAGAAGATATTTTATCATGATCATGATGATCATGATCATTTGGTGTTTTCACTTCAGTTTTGTAGAATTCCGTTCACAATGTTGATCTGGTTACAGTGAAAACAGTGTCACACGCTGCTGCTTCAGCCATCATATGGTAGAAAATGTCCAAATAAAAAAAAAAAAATGTGTTCAACAAGCTGACTGAAGTCGATCCATTTGTGTAAATGTAACTAGTTTTAATGTTTTCTTTGTAAATATTCACTTTCCATTATGACCACGGAGGAGAATCGGAGGGGCATTCAGCGGACAGACACCCGTACAGTCTATGTGTCATGAATCCTGTCAGTTCCGGCAGTGATGTGCGGGTTGATCCAAAATGAGCGGGTGCCTGCGGTCACCCGCGGTTACGAGTCATCCAAAAATATTTGTAATGATATTCGGGTCGCGGTCGGTCGGGTCGTTTGAAATAAAGATGCCAATTAAACCTTTGTAATTTCTATAGTACTAGACACAATTTTCTATGAAATACATAGGCCTACACTTTATTGGCTGAATAACTGGCGCGAAGATGACGCACAAGCTCAGTCTGCAGGTAGAGATGGAGGCGGCAAGAGAAAAGGTGAAGACTGGGGAGTGGAAGCTCCGCAAATACACAAATAGAAAGAACAAAGTGTGGGAGACATTTGCCGAAATAATGAAAGATGATGACCAAAGTGCTGGCTTTGTCATGTGTACTTCTTGTGATGCTATTTACACATTTTAAATATAGCTCAGTAATGTCAGTTTTATGTATTTTCTGAGAGGGGGCGGGATTTTTGTTGGGAAAGTCGGGGGAGAGACGCACACTTCGATTAGACTGGATAAACACATGCAGCATCTTAATTGTTAAGAAAATGAAATGAAATAAATGAATAAATCAAGCCTTTATTACATAACACTAGGCTATATCATACAGCATTCAGAAAAAGAACAGTTTGTGCTCCTAAGGACATTCACACTTTTCCAAAAGTGGGCCTTCTCTCAGTTGACTTGGTGATGAATTCTTCAAGCAGGGTCGAAACATAAACATCGCATTCATCAATAATATGCATCTAGACAGCTGAAATGGAAAATGATGGGCCGCCTCAAGAACTGCCTGCTCTCGCCGCTGCACCTCTGAGCGCACCACGTCAGGGCCTGAAACATTTCTGTCCTCCACAGGCTGGATTAATGGATATTATAGGCCAGGGAGGCTGATGGGGGGGGGTTTCTGATGAACACTGGTCTGGTAGGAACTTTGCATTCTTGTTATTAGGGCTCAAGCAGGGCTTACGATCACTGGAGTGGAATATTTGGACATTGCTTATTATTCAGATTTGCCGGACTGTGCGCTGATAGACTTTTTCTGTGAGGGCATTAATCAGCCACTCAAATCACAACTCATTCGTGAGGGACCCCGTTCATCTCTAAGTCAGTTTCTGGATTATGCTTTATTGACTGTTGGCTCTCCGTTTACTGTGGGTGTCGCGGAGAAATGCGACACCTCGTCTGGTCGTGTAATGGCTGCCGTGCCAGATGACACTCACAAAATGCTGGCCACCATAATAACAACACCAAGTCAAGTCAGCACTGATTATCCTGAACCAGGTCAATTCACAGTCAATCTCCATGAACCAAGTCACTTCTCAGCTGATCTACCAGAACAACGTCATGTCTCCGCTGATCTTCTAGAGTCACGTCACATCTCTGGATCTGTCCGAGAGCGGAGAGGGTTGCTGTCCAGTGTGGATGATCCCTTTACTAACTTCAGTACGAGCAGCTGGCATCCCGAAACCCCCGCTGGCCGCTTCGCTCTCAAGCCCGCCAACCGCTTCGCACTCTAGCCCGCCGGCCGCTTTGCACTCAAGCCCGCCAACCGCTTCGCACGCAAGTTCGGCGGTTGCAACGCACTCAAGTTCGGCGGTTGCAACGCACTCAAGTTCGGCGGTTGCAACGCACTCAAGTTCGCCGGTTGCAACGCACTTAAGTTCGCCGGTTGCAGCGCACTCAAGCCTGCCGGTTGCTATGCACTCAAGTACACCAGTGTCTATGGACAAGATGGCTACCCTGCTGGTGCCACCCAAGCTCCTTGCCCTGCCGGCGCCAACCAAGCTCCTTGCCCTGCCGGCGCCATCCGAGCTCCTTGCCCTGCCGGCACCAACCAAGCTCCTTGCCCTGTCAGCACCACCCAAGCTCCTTGCCCTGTCAGCACCACCCAAGTCCCTTGCCCTGCCTGCGCCAGCTAAGCTCCTAGCCCATGAGCCCGCCACTTCCACCATTGAATCCCCCAAGAAAATTTTTTGGGGGGGGGCATATACCTGTGGGTGGGGAACTGGTGGCTGAGGAACTAGTGGGTGGAGAAGCTGTGGGTGGGTTTACAGGCCCAATAGGGCTGTCTATGGACTCTGAACTGCCACGGTCATTAATGGCCCCTGAATGGCCAGGGCCGTCCATGGCACCTGACCCGCCATGGCTGCCCGAGTCACCTGACCTGCCGTGGCTGCCCGAGTCACCTGACCTGCCGTGGCTGCCCGAGCCACCTGACCTGCCATGGCTTCCTGACACTTCTGACCTGCCGTAGCCTCCCTACACTTCTGACCCACCGTGGCTTCCCGACACTCCTGACCCGCCGTGGCCGCCCGAGGCTCCTGACCCGCCGTGGCCGCTCGAGGCTCCTGACCCGCCATGGCCGCCCGAGGTTCCTGACCCACTGTGGCCGCCCAAGGCTTCTGACCCGTCGTGGCTACCCGAGGTTCCTGACTCGCCATGGTGCCTAGAGTTCCTGGACCTGCCCTGGAGACCTCCATACCCATCTGCATATCCAGCATCACCTGCCAGTAGGTCTCCAGGGCACCCACCCCCCCCTCCCCGATTGTACCATCCACGGCACGAGGACACGCCTTCCGGGAGGGGGACATTCTGTCATGAATCCTATCAGTTCCGGACTCCAATTCCCATAATCCTCCCTGCCAGTCACATGCACACTCCACACCAATCACCCATTGCCACCTACAGCTAAGTACATTTTCTGGACTATTTAAGACTCACTCACACACTACCTCATGGCAAGGTCTTGTTTACTCCTGT
Source organism: Ancherythroculter nigrocauda (assembly GCA_036281575.1). Lineage (NCBI taxonomy): Eukaryota > Metazoa > Chordata > Actinopteri > Cypriniformes > Xenocyprididae > Ancherythroculter > Ancherythroculter nigrocauda. The sequence goes on from VTFQ01000009.1 coordinate 18,482,889, forward strand.
GACAATTCTGAGTGTTTGTATCCTGTTTGCCTGTCTGTTAGGGCTGCACGATTAATCCCATGAGATTGTCATGCGTGTCTCATCAGTAAAGCCGGTTCTGTGATTAGCGGTAAATGTCCATCACCTGCTTTCAAATGGAGCGGCACTTAATATACAGAGCCGTAGTTCGCAGACAAGCTACGCAATATCGCGTTCATAATCGCAGATGAATCGCCTTCGATTATGAACGCGATATTGCGTAGCTTGTCCGCGAATTACGGCTCTGTATATTAAGTGCCGCTCCATTTGAAAGCAGGTGATGGACATTTACCGCTAATCACAGAACCGGCTTTAATGATGAGACACGCATGACAAACACATGCGAATAATCGTGCAGCCCTACTGTCTGTTATTGATCCTGCCTGTTTCCTGTTTATGATTATCTGCCTTCTGCCTTTGGACTGTTTCTTGTTATTTGGACTGTGAATGATATCTGCCTGCCCTGATCTACTGCCTGTATCCTGACCACGATTCTGCCTGCTCTCTGCCATACCTGTTTGCCCCTGCCTAAACCCTGCCTGTATGACCACGCTACCTTTAAATAAAGCTTGCAAATGGATCTCTGCCTGAGTCCTGCTCCGTTACACTATGACAGACACTGGACACACTATTTTATTATTATTATTATTGTATTTATTTCAACAAATGACAACCAAAATCAAATCCACAGAAGCTTGTGAACAGTTTTTAAGTGGCTGTGTGCACAAGCCGAGTGAGAGTCATACTCACAAATGAAATGTTAATCATTAAACCAAACAAAATACAACACTTTCAAAAACAATCAGCAATGTGATTATTTTATTGAGTGATAGGCAGTAGGTTCAATCAGTGACATTATTAGATTTGATATGCGTCATCTTCCCGTCACCTCCTTAGTGTTTTTACACGTAGAAAGGATGAAAATTGTATTACACCATCCAGTTTTTCCCCTGAACTATGATGTGAGCTTCTGTTGCAATTCTCGATTCAGCATAAATGACCTACAATGGAAAATACTGCCCTTAAAGGTACAATATGTAATAATTTTGTCCACTAGAGGTCGCTAGAAGCCTATTCAAAACAAAGGCGTAGCTTGATGACGCCCAGTTTTAGAGCGGAAACTTGGGACATGTGGTCTCCATCTCAACGGACGGTGCAAAAGAATAGGGATTGGAGTCGGGAAGAAATCATGTTCATGAATGCAATTATTAACGTTACTATAGTATGAAGCAGAGCAGGACCGAGCTGAACAAGGCCGCTGGAGCGATTGCGCAACACACGCCTCACAAGCAGCAGAACTTTTATTATGACACAGTCGCCGGCGCCGCTTCTGCTTTTCCGTGCATGAGTATGAGGTAACACAGCTCTATTTATTATTAGATACATTTGAGTGTGTTGAAAATTATGTTATAACGTTACTCTGTGTGTTCGCTCAGCAGCTGCTGTGAGACACTGTTGCACACTGCAGTAAGATAGATCAATTTTAGAATATCATATTAAATATTGAATGTCTTGTGTTGATAAATGGCATGCAATTAATTTTAAAACATATTGTATGATGGAGAAAATTATGTATTACTGTTAATAAAAATAAAGCTGCATCTGATTATGCTGTGTTAGCTATTTGACAAAATAGTGTTTTTCTCTGAGGCATGGTAAAGCATGGTACTCGAAAAAATCAAGAAAATTGATTTAAACAATAAGACTAAACGTGTTGAGCTATATAACAATATATAAAAACAATACATTTTCTGTCTATAAATATATCAAAACAGTTGTTCCCTTGTCTATTAAAACATGTAATATATTAAAGTGTCTTTGGTGTTTCCATGGTTTCTACAAAATAAAACCGGAAACCGAGGCAGACCGAGGGTTAACGCGGGTATGACGCAATTGACAGGCGCCTCCTCACATGTCGCGGAGCCTTGGTTAAAATTGCAATTTTCTCACGATTTACAAATAGTTGGAAACATTTGGTTTATTGTAAGTACTCAAGTGAACAAAATACAAACCCAATTCCAAAAAAGTTGGGACACTGTACAAATTGTGAATAAAAACAGAATGCAATGATGTGGAAATTTTCAAAAAAGTTTCAAATTTCAATATTTTATTCAGAATATAAAATAGATGACATATCAAATGTTTAAACTAAGAAAATGTATTATTTTAAGGGGAAAATAAGTTGATTTTAAATTTCATGGCATCAACACATCTTAAAAAAGTTGGAACAAGGCCATGTTTACCACTGTGTGGCATCCCCTCTTCTTTTTATAACAGTCTGCAAACATCTGGGGACTGAGGAGACAAGTTGCTCAAGTTTAGGAATAGGAATGTTGTCCCATTCTTGTCTAATACAGGCTTCTAGTTGCTCAACTGTCTTAGGTCTTCTTTGTCGCATCTTCCTCTTTATGATGCGCCAAATGTTTTCTATGGGTGAAAGATCTGGACTGCAGGCTGGCCATTTCAGTACCCGGATCCTTCTTCTACACAGCCATGATGTTGTAATTGATGCAGTATGTGGTCTGGCATTGTCATGTTGGAAAATGCAAGGTCTTCCCTGAAAGAGACGACGTCTGGATGGGAGCATATGTTGTTCTAGAACTTGGATATACCTTTCAGCATTGACGGTGCCTTTCTAGATGTGTAAGCTGCCCATGCCATCAGAGATGCAGGCTTCTGAACTGAGCGCTCATAACAGTTTGGGTTGTCCTTGTCCTCTTTAGTCCGGATGACATGGCATCCCAGTTTTCCAAAAAGAACTTAAAATTTTGATTTGTCTGACCACAGAACAGTTTTCGGTCCCACTTTATATTAAGTGGCCTTAATTACTATGTACTTACATCAAAAAAATAAGTACAATGTACTTATTGGGTTCATAATGAATTGCAAAACACTTTTGCTGCTTTTGAGGTGGGATACGGGTAAGGTTAGGGAAAGCTTTGCTGGTATGGGTAGATTTAAGTGTAGGGGTAAGGTGTAAGGGATGGATCAACAGTGTAATTATAAATGTAATTACAGAAATTAATTACAGATGTAATTACATGCAGGTGTTTTTAAAATATAAGTACAATGTAAAAGCATGTATGTACACAATAAGTGCATTGTATCAAATGATTAATTTAAATCTAAGTACATAGTAGTTAAGGCCACTTAATATAAAGTGGGACCCAGTTTTCCACTTTGCCACAGTCCATTTTAAATGAGCCTTGGTCCAAAGAAATGCCTGCGCTTCTGGATCATGTTTAGATATGGCTTCTTTTTTGACCTATAGAGTTTTAGCCGGCAACAGTGAATGACACGGTGGATTGTGTTCACCGACAATGTTTTCTGGAAGTATTCCTGAGTCCATGTTGTGATTTCCATTAGAGTAGCATTCCTGTATGTGATGCAGTGCCGTCTAAGGGCCCGAAGATCACGGGCATCCAGTATGGTTTTCCGGCTTTGACCCTTACACACAGAGATTGTTCCAGATTCTCAGAATCTTTGGATGATATTATGCACTGTAGATGATGATAACTTCAAACTCTTTGCAATTTTTCTCTGAGAAACTCCTTTGCTCCACTATTTTTCGCCGCAACATTGGGGGAATTGGTGATCCTCTGCCCATCTTGACTTCTGAGAGACACTGCCACTCTGAGAGGCTCTTTTTATACCCAATCATGTTGCAAATTGACCTAATAAGTTGCAATAAGGTCCTCCAGCTGTTCCTTAAATGTACATTTAACTATTCCGGCCTCTTATTTCTACCTGTCCCAACTTTTTTGGAATGTGTAGCTCTCATGAAATCCAAAATGAGCCAATATTTGGCATGACATTTCAAAATGTCTCACTTTCAACATGTGATATGTTATCTATATTCTATTGTGAATAAATTATAAGTTTATGAGATTTGTAAAATATTGCATTCCTTTTTTATTCACAATTTGTACAGTGTCCCAACTTTTTTGGAATCGGGTTTGTATATAACACTAGCCTAGTGGTTTTTGGATATTTTACTGCAAAAATATTACATATTGCACCTAGAGGTGGGGCCTAAACACTGCCACTTAAAGGATTAGCCCACTTTTAAATAAAATTTTCCTGATAATTTACTCACCCCCATGTCATCCAAGATGTTCATGTCTTTCTTTCGTCAGTCAAAAAGAAATTAAGGTTTTTGATGAAAACATTCCAGGATTATTCTCTTATTATTCTCACTTCAATGGCCTCCAGGCGGTTGAAGGTCAAAATTACAGGTTCAGTGCAGCTTCAAAGGGCTTTAAACGATACCAGACAAGGAATAAGGGTCTTATCTAGCAAAACTATCGGTCATTTTCGAAAAAATACAACTATATATGATTTATAATCACAAAATATCGCCTTGCATGTACTTCCGCTTCAAAATGCTTACGCTGTATGTCCTACGCATTCCCTATTCTACTTACGGAAAAAACGAAACTGGCGCCGCGTTCGTTCCGTAAGAAAAATAGGAAAGGCGTAGGAGATACAGCGTGAGTGTTTTATTTAAAAAAGCGTTTAATTTTATTTAAAAGTGGACTAATCCTTTAACCTCACTAGCAGAAAGACAGCGTAATATAAACAAACCCAGGCTAAAACTGAACACGGCATGACGGCAGCTTCACATAATCTACGTCCTCGATGGCAGTTATAGAAGTAGATAATGGTTTATGTGTATGCAAGTTTAAACAGATGTGTTTTTAATTTAGATTTAAACTGACAGTGTGTCTACTTCCTGAACAGTGATAGGAAGACTGTTCCAAAGTTTAGGTGCTAAATAGGAAAAGGATCTACCGCCTGCAGTGATTTTGATATTCTAGGTATTATCAACTGTCCAGAATTCTGAGATCGCAATAGACATGAAGGACTATAATGCATTAAGAGCTCGCTCAGGTACTGGGGAGCTAAACCATTTTATATTCAGTAAAAGGCTTTGTCATTTGTTTAATTGTTGTAGCAGTTATTATTTCATTTCCATTTAGTACTGTGGGTTTATTTAGAAACACCGGCAACCTGATCAACTGTTTGCCCTTGTAAACTTAAGGATGATTCAAGGCACTCTAATCATGTAGAGAAACTATTTTTAAAAGCCTTTATTTAATCTTGGCTAAATCTTAAAAAACAGTGGCCTGTTGCACAAAGCCGGTTTCAGTTGCTAACCAGGTAAGTTCAAGATTAGTTTGAGCAAGCTCTGTTTTTTCAGGTTTATAAAGGTGAATTGCTTTTTAGCGGGGTTCATTGCTATGGTAACTTATGCTACATGGCTAAACTGCTCCGGAGTAGGTTTTATTCTGTGTTAGAGATAATCCGCTCATCCTAGGATCTACTCAGAGCTTAATTAATGCGCTGAGGAGGCTGTGCGCTAGATAACCCTGACCCCAGGGGAGCACAAACCAGCCTAAGGCTGAAACTTAGGAGGAGGCCTGATTAAGGCCTCCCACCATGATCAGCTTAGGGAGCTAAGCACCATTACAAACACAACCCTGAAAGGGAAGTACGAAGCTCACCTAACAGGTAGACCATGCAATGGGCACATCCACCTAACACAATCCAACGAGCAGTGTACTCAGTAAAAGCACCTTTTACTCTATAAAGCAAGAGGAGTACAGCGTACGCCAACACGTATTAAGGAAGGCCTGGAGGGGCCTATAACCTCAACGGACACGTGGCATCAGCTCATGGCAGTGTTTAGGCCGATAAACAACCCGACAAAGAGGAGGTTGGATTTACCACTTGGGCCTCTGGCCAGCGAAAGTGTATATAGATAATTCTCAAAGAGAAATACACCCAAACATACTCCAGTGTGTTCAAAAAGGTGGCCCGTAGGCCTAGAAACCTCAAAGACACACGGCGTAAGTCTTGTGGCCGTTACTAGGAGTATAAAAGATCCACCCTAAGTGCTAGGTGGCTCTTAGCTCAACTAGAGTAGAATCAGACTCAGGGAGGATGGTGGCATGGTTTCTCCAGGCATCCTGCCAACAGGACGACTAGAAAAAGGAGGCCTAAAGGGTCCTCCATTCCATTATCAAGTGGCGATCTGCCTATTCACAGAAAAAAACACAACCTGTGCCAGCATGTAAACTAAAAAAGGAGGCCTGAAGGGGCCTACCAATTCAATAACACGTGGCTTCAGCTCGTGAATTTTTAAGGAACCAAGCTACAGGGAACCAGCTCAAAACCAATAACTATGGGAAGCTAACTGCTATCTGCCAATTTACAACGAAAAGGGCCTGCTATTATAAGAGCAGGTGCTAACCGGTGGCAGCATAAATAAGCTCACATACAAACTTTGATATGCATGCTGTTTTAAAAAGAAAAAACATTCTCTATACAGATTCTCAAATCTGTTCTAAGCCTTAGAAGACGGGGCTAAAAACTAGCAGCGTCAACTCAAACTTGATAAATAGAAACATCAAGTGGCTCAGAAGAAAATATTTTTCTTTTTAGTATGAGAGTTCTAGAAAGTGGGGCCTAGCAAACACCTGCATAACTTATCTACGCAAAGGGCCTACCACCTGAGAAACAGCATCAGGGAGTAAAAACAGTCTACAACCTAGCTGTTAAACTCACAATTGCACCTACATAAGCAAGGGGATAACTGGGCATACGGCCTAGCAACTCCCTCGGGAAGAAGCCAGAACTAGGAACTACACATCCTGAAAGGATAGTAAATACATATGGGGGTAGTACCTACACCACACATAAACCTAGCTCTAGCCTGGCCGCTAAGTTATAGGCCTATTTTTTTACAACAGGCACCATAACAAGCCTCATCTCCACTTCCAAATCTCATGATAGGAGAAATAAAGTGAAGATCACTGCTAAGATGTCAGGCGGCCGGTTAGGGCTGCCATAGACATATAAACTGAAGTGATGATTGCCAACTCAGACTACACTGGAAAATAGCCAAGAGGCTAGTACATACAGAGAAAAAACTAAGCAGGAGCAATTTTGTGGCCTGCTCAGTCAGTCTCAACACTCCAGTTTTGCCCAAAAAAAACCCTATTACATTTTACTGTTACACGTTCAGGAAAATATACAGGAATAAAAAACAAGGTCAAACATTTAAATAATTAAATCGGACCTTGTCTTACCTTCCTGTGGCTCGAAGACCAAAGACTCCTCCTTCACTTGTTTGAATGGGAAGGACGAAATCCATGGTTCTAGAAGCCCACGTACCCTTTCACTACCAAGCCAGAAGGCGGGCCTTCAGAAAAACTTTCAACATGGGCCCGGCTGTCAGCCTGACTGTTCAAAGGTGTCATCCTGAACATGCACAGTAATTAAAAATGTCCGGGAGGCAGAGGAAGAGGGACGAAGGCAAAAATAAAATCACCTTCGCCAAGAGAGGGGATCGATCAGCGGCGTTGCTGGCGCCGGTGATCGATCACCTCCCTTAAGTCCTTCTTCCTCTTCCTCGTATCCCGCCGCTTCTGCGACTTGCTCCGAGGTGGAGGAGGTGCTAGAGTGGCACTGGACACTCGAGACTGGTTCTCTGGCCCTGCCTCTGAGCCTCGGCTCGAGACGGGCCAGGGCCTCCCGGCTGTCTGGGCCCAGAATCAGATCTGAGTGGTATGCAATTCTTATATGCAGCTGAGCGCGCCTTTGCCTCCCTGAACTTTCTGACTACCGTCTCAACGGAGCCGCCGAAAAGCTCAGACGGCGAAACCGGGGCATCAAGGAGAGAGCCCTTTTCTCACTCCCCAATGTCCGTCATGCTCAACCACAAATGCCTCTCCGTGGCCAAGACCGTGGCCATCTGCCAATCGAGGTGGCCGTCTGCTTGCTGGCCCGGAGAGCGAGATCTGTGGTGCAGCGCAGCTCAGCCAACGCATCAGGGGTCAAACCCTGCCCCTGATCCAGGTCCTTCAGCAGTTCAGCCTGGTAGGCTTGTAACACCGCCCTCGTGTGTAAAGCCGCGCCAGCTTGACCCGCAGCAGCATATGCTCTGCCGTTCAGACGCAATGTCACCTTAAGGGGTCTGGACGGCAAAACCGGAGCTTTGAGTGTCGGTGCACTGCCCGTTACGAGATAGTTGGCAAATGTCTCGTCAATGGGCGGCATTGACACAAACCCATGCTGGCCCATCCCCTCCACATCAGCGAAATTCCCTCACTGATGTGGATGAATTCTGGCTGAGTATGGGTTCTTTCATGCCTTCTTGATCTCATGCCTTCATGGGAAAACGCTCACAACTCTCGCAGCCAGTGCCCTCAAATGCTGACCGTGCGTGCTCTTCTCCCAGACAGTGTACGCATAGGGTGTGTGAATCCTCCGGAGTCAAAAATCTCGGGCATGGATCCACACACTTCCTAAAACGTTTGCCTTTGTCCTCAGACATAGCTTCGCAAGGATATACTCACAAGTATAGACGGAGTCAAAACAACAGCAGCAAGACACAAACAGTCCCTGAAAGACGATGAGATAATGACTGCTTCCACAGGCTCACTTTTATACTTCCGGGCCGCGCCCTATGATGTCATAGGCTGTCGCCGGCCAATAGGCATTGGAGTTATTGGATAGTTGGCTTTCAGACACCGTGTCACGTGACGTTCCCCAAAGCGTTTACTGCAAATGCAGAGTGGAGTTCCCTTTCGAAAGGGAACTCAGGTTAGCCTTCCCCCATAAGCTCACTAATGGAGCGCTACAGAAAATGAAGGCACCGCTGGGATAAGCAACAGTAAAATGGCCGACAGATCAGAGCTAGTAGCTAAGTTTAAAGTTCATATTACTTATAAATAAGTGATAAGTGATAAGTGATTGACTACAGGTAAAATGTTATGTTGTATATTACATTCAGAAATGTCTATTAAAATGCATAAACAGTTAAACACTAAAATACTGTAACAGTAAAACTAAGGGATTTAATTCATATGGTTTGAGTTGATATATCTGTACGTAGTGCTGATTATATCCATGTACATTTCAGTTTCACCTTTCCATTGCAACGTCAATAAACCTGTGGGCAAGAGACAACTGTCTTGATGTTATGGAAGAGTTTACCTGGCTGTCAAGTTATATACAGAACATATACCGAGGACAGCACATACATTTTAGTCACCAAATCGCCTGTTTCACTCTATTTTGACAATGAAAATAGTTCCAAACAAAGTCCACAGCATTGTTTTGTGTCTCTTGAGCAACACTTCCCGAATTAATCAGCTGTTTGAATTAATCGAATCTCAATGACTCCCTCATTAACAGTGATTTGCTGCCACCTACTGGTGGGTGTAATTTCACATTTAAAGTGTCTTCATTTTTTAAATAATTTCAAATAAGGTTTAACGTTTAATATTTAATGTTGAACAATGTCTTTAGTACCTTTCTGGACTTCAAAAGGTGCACTGATGTTGCTGCCTATGAGTGGTTCAGAAACCCTCAGATTTCATCAATATTATCTTAATTTGTGTTCCAAAGATATCGCCGGCTAAAAAGTAATTAGTAATTTGAGTAGTTTTTGAGAAGAGTAATTTGTACTTTTACTCGAGTACTTTTTGACACCAGTACTCTTACTTGTAATTGAGTATTATTTCAGCAATGTAAAAGTACTGAGTGTGTATTGCATCAAGGGCTTGTCCTGAAGAATCTCAGCTAGAGATTAAGTCTCATCTGGTACCAAGAGTAAACATTATTTTAAGAACTCTAATGATATCTTTACCCCCTGATATTGCATTGGTGATATAATTCAAACCTATTAGATGCATAGAGTATGAGGAATGAGTAAGCTGGCCAAATTTCTGTCGAAAATAACTTACATGCTTAAAGTTGTCGACCCCCGAACCACAGTCAGCATTTACAGTATAAGTAAAAAGTATTTAAGTAAAAATAAAAAAATACATACATGTGTACAAACAAATAAATAAATACCTTTGAGTGGAACAGTATGGCATCTGTCTCACTAGCAAACATAACTACAAACAGACAAAGAGAAATACAATAAAAATAGATTAATGACCATGATATCCTGTTATCATAATTGTTAAAGGGATAGTTCACCCAAAAATGAAAATTTGATGTTTATCTGCTTACCCCCAGGGCATCCAAGATGTAGGTGACTTTGTTTTTTCAGTAGAACACAAATGATGATTTTTAACTGTTGCAGTCTGTCAGCGGTATAAAGCTTGTGAATGGTAACACAATCTGTAAGAGTAAAAAAAACATGCATAGACAAATCCAAATTAAACCCAGCAGCTTGTGACGACACATTGATGTCCTAAGACACGAAACGATCGGTTTGTGCGAGAAACCGAACAGTATTTATATCCTTTTTAACCTCTAAAACACCACTATGTCCAACTGCGTTCAACACTCGCTTAGTGAGGTCTGATCGCGCTCGGACAACAGCAGTGATGTCTAGCACTCATTGAAGTATAAGCGCGAGACATCACTTTTGTTGTCAGAGCGCGATCAGACCTTACTAAGCGCACAGAACGATCATTTCTTAGGACATCAATGTGTTGTCACGAGCGCAGGGTTTAATTTGGATTTGTCTATGCATGTTTTTTTACTCTTACAGATTGTGTTGCCATTGACATGCATTATAAGACTGACAGACGGCAACAGTTGGAGTTAAAAATCATCATTTGTGTTCTTCTGAAGAAACAAAGTCACCTACATCTTGGATGCCCTGGGGATAAGCAGATAAACATCAAATTTTAAAAATTAAAAATCAACTACAAGCATTATAACATTATACTTGTCACCTATGTTCGTTTAACTGATTATTTAGCCTACAGGCCTTTCAAGGACAATCTCACTGAAACAACCCAGGGTTAATGATTTTAAAATGTGAGACTTCTTTTTTTAAAAACATGTAAAAATCTTACAGACCCACAACTTTTCAACAGTAGTGTACTGAATGATTGAGGTTTTGCTTACTATAGTCATCTGGTTCATGGCCTTTGACAGGAGGTCGCTCAGCTATGGGGTGCAGGAGGCCATCAGCATGGAAGGATCTAGGAACATAACATGCAATTTGTCACAGAGCCAACAATATTTAGTATAAAATGCTGGGTTTATTACAAGGAACCAAGCTAGAGCAGAGGTGGAAAGAATAATATACATAATTATTAATATATATATATATATATATATATATATATATATATATATATATATATATATATATATTACTTAAGATAACAAAATTTATATTTTTAGATTTAGAATTCAGTATTGTACATGTAGTGTCACTTACGTTTGGATGTCAAAGACTTCTTAACTAATAAATTCAAAATATATAATTTTGCAAAAGAAAATTGTAGATGCATGGTGATATAGGTTAGATATATTGTGAAATAAATGCATTTTAAAGTATTTAATGAGCTTTCTCAGTTCACCTGTGTTTCCTCCTCATCTGTCTGCTTCCCCTTTGTTGTAGAGGAGGTTTTCTGTCTCCCCTGAAATTGCAGAACATTATTTATCCATATTTGTTTACCATTAGAGATCAAAACGTGTTTGAAATAGTTTCAGTTAATTTTCGCGCTCCATGTAACTGACGTCACCGATTAACGGTACAGCAATTTTTAGGTTAAATAAATTTGTTTACTATCAAGTCAAGTTAAGTCAAGTCACCTTTATTTATATAGCGCTTTTTACAATGCAGATTGTGTCAAAGCAGCTTTACATTGATAACTGGTACATAATTTGGCTGCACAGCAGCTCTTAAATAATAGTGTCAATGCAGGCAGATCAGAAGCACTGTTGAATAAATGTCAAGAATACTACTGAATATCAAATGTCAAGTGTCCCCAACTAAGCAAGCCAAAGGCGACAGCGGCAAGGAACCCAAACTCCATCAGGTGACATCAGGTGGCAAACAAATGGCAAATAGGTGTTAAAATGGAGAAAAAAAAAAGAAAAAAAAAACCTTGGGAGAAACCAGGCTTAGTCGGGGGGCCAGTCCTCCTCTGGCGAACAGTGCTTTGTTACAATCGGGTTGCTATCATAAGTCTGATAGGATCGCAACAATCAAAGTATTTATTTCAGTTCCATCCAGTTGAGGATCGTATTCATCACGCCGGTATGGTCGGTTTGTTGAGGAACTGTGCTACTGGCTGTCGTGTCGATGAGGCCTTCACAATGGATGATCCAGTTGACTCGATCTCTGCTGATACTTCAGGGCTGCGTTGTGGTCGTGTCATGGCACCGGTCCTTGGTCTCAGCTGGATACGGCCCAGATCCGGTTGACTACGGTAAACCTCGGGATAAACAGAAAGACTAATATTAGCGTAGATGCCATTCTTTTTCTGATGTAACGAGTACATCTGGTGTTATAGGAAGTGTTCCCGGTTCCGGCTGACCTAATTTATGCAGCCTAATAATCCTTTAACGGATTTGAAAATATAAATTGATAATGTGTTATGTGTATGCCAGGTTAAAGAGATGTGTTTTTAGTCTAGATTTAAACTGACAGAGTGTGTCTGCTTCCCGAACAATGCTAGGAAGATTGTTCCAGAGTTTAGGTGCCAAATAGGAGAAGGATCTACCGCCTGCGGTTGATTTTGATATTCTAGTTATTATCAGCTGGCCTGAATTCTGAGATCGCAATAAACGTGAAGGACTATAATGTATTAAGAGCTCACTTAGGTACTGGGGAGCTAAACCATTTAGTGCTTTGTAAGTAATTAGCAAGATTTTAAAATCTATACGATGTTTAACAGGAAGCCAATGCAGTGATGACAGAACTGGGCTAATATGGTCATACTTCCTAGTTCTAGTAAGAACTAGCTGCTGCATTTTGTACGAGCTGTAGTTTATTTATCAAGCGAGCAGAACAACCACCCAGTAGAGCGTTACAGTAGTCTAGCCTTGAGGTCATAAACGCATGAACTAACTGTTCATTGAGAACTGTTCATACTCTTCATTGAGAGCATATGTCGTAGTTTAGATATATTTTTCAGATGGAAGAATGCAGTTTTACAGATGCTAGTAACATGGCCTTCAAATGAAAGATTGGTATCAAAGAGCACACCCAGGTTCCTAGCTGACGACGAAGACTTAACAGAGCAGCCATCAAGTGTTAGACAGTATTCTAGATTATTGCGTGAAGAAGTTTTCGGTCCAAAAATTAGAATCTCTGTTTTTCCTGAATTTAGTAGTAGGAAATTACCGGTCATCCATTTTTTTATATCAGCTATACATTCTGTTAATTTAGTCAGGGCGCGAAGAAATATAGAGCTGAGTATCATCAGCGTAACAATGAAAACTAATGCCATGCTTCCTAATGATATCTCCCAAGGGTAGCATGTACAGAGTAAAAAGCTACGGTCCTAGTACTGAGCCTTGCGGTACTCCATATTGAACTTGTGATTGATATGACATCTCATCGTTTACTACTACAAACTGATAACGGTCAGATAAGTATGATTTGAACCATGCCAATGCAATTCCACTAATGCCAACATAATTTTCGAGTCTGTTTAGAAGAATATTGTGATAAATAGTGTCAAATGCAGCACTAAGATCCAGTAACACTAATAGAGAGATACAACCACGATCTGATGATAAGAGCAAATCATTAGTAACTCTAATGAGAGCAGTCTCAGTACTATGGTATGGTCTAAATCCTGACTGGAAATCTTCACAGATACTATTTCTTTCTAAAAAGGAACATAGTTGTGAATAAACTGCCTTTTCTAGTATTTTTGACAGAAAAGTGAGATTTGAGATCGGCCTGTAATTGACTAATTCTCTAGGATCAAGTTGTGTTTTTTTAATAAGAGGTTTAATAACAGCCAGCTTAAAGGTTTTTGGTACGTATCCTAGTGATAAAGATGAATTAACAATATTAAGAAGAGGATCTATGACCTCTGGAAGCATCTCTTTCAATAGCTTAGTCGGTATAGGGTCTAACATACATGTGGATGATTTTGATGATTTAACAAGTTTAAACAATTCTTCCTCTCCTAAAGCAGTAAATGAATTGAATTTTTCTTTAGGGACACTACAATGCACTGTCTGACACAAGACTGTAGTAGACGGTTGCATGGTTAGAATTTTTTCTCTAATATTATCAATCTTGCAAGTAAAGAAGTTCATAAAGTCATTACTGCTGTGCTCTTTGGAAACATCAGAAGTTGAAGCTTTATTTCTTGTTAATTTAGCCACTGTATCAAATAAATACCTAGGGTTGTGTTTATTTTCTTCTAAAAGTTTTGAAAAATAGGCAGATCTAGCAGTTTTTAAGGCCTTTCTGTACTCAGTCATTTTCTCTCTCCACGAAATGCGAAATACTTCTAGTTTTGTTTTCTTCCAGCTGCGCTCCATTTTTCTAACTGCTGTTTTTAGGGCCCGAGTGTGCTCATTGTACCATGATGTTGGATTAATTTCCTTAATCTTTTTTAAACGCAAAGGAGCAACTGAGTCTAATGTGCTGGAAAAGAGAGAGTCAATAGTTTCTGTTGCAATATCGAGGTCTTCTAAGCTGTCTGGTATGCTAAGGCGATGAAACTGATCAGGAAGATTATTTATAAAGCAATCTTTAGTGGTAGAAGTGATGGATCTACCATATTTATGGCAAGGAGGCAGTTTAGCCGCTTTCACTAAATGTAATATACACGAGACTAGATAATGATCTGAGATATCGTCACTCTGCTGCAGAATTTCAACGGCATCAATATCGATTCCATGTGACAGTATTAGATCTAAAGTATGATCTAAAGATCTAAAGTATGATTACTATTATCCATTAACAATTTGCCAGCAAAACCTTTACAAAACTATTATAACATCTCATCTACTCATAAAGATGTGATTAAAAGCCCAAACTTTTATTAAACAAGGGTTCAAAATATAGAGTTAGTTAGCCAACCGCTTCTGACGGTTGAGATGCTAATGGACTTTTTCGAAGACACTAAATAATTTCTTTGAAGTAAATATTCAACAGAAGTGTGTCTATCACACGTAAGAAAGGTATCAAGAAAAGTTATATATATTATTTGTGTGATTTTATGGACTAAACTTACCTAAAATCAGTGAAAACAACAGCGAGACGGAGTCTTGATGCTTGACTTTTCCCCGTTTCCATGGTAACTCAGATCCGCTCCAGTGTTTGCTATCTTATAGTCTCGCGTAATCTCGTGATATCTCTTCAGACCGCAAAAAAATTAAAATGAGCATATAATTTCTATTTTCTGAAATACTGACGTAGCCTACCAACAAACTGACACAGAAGCGGCAAAATAGGCATAATAGGTCACATTTTATTTCATATACATTATTATTACTACAGTATATGGTTGGCAGCAACTAATACTTTCTTGTTAAACACTTGTTAGGCACTTTATTTAAACTTTTCAAATGTTTTCTTAATTTTTATTAAATATAAATGCCTTTCTGATTGGTGATGGGAAAAGGGATACGAGCAAGTTTGGCCTAAGGCGGAATCAAACCCGGGTTGATCACATTAAAAACAATATTCACATACCACATGCTCTACGGCCTACGCCACTACAGACATTAGAATATAATGTCTTTTTAGTATTTAACTGAAAATATTTGAAGGCTAAATTACGACCTATGTACAATAAATTGGACATATGGTGTCCTTGGTATTTTAAGCATGAAATGGGGTAAATTCCCTGTTTGGGTTGACACATGACAACTTACCAGCGTAAAAACTATATAAGTTTACACTGTTCTTCACTCCCCTGCCACTGAGAGTCCGCTATCTTGTTTGAATTATTTTTCTGAAAGCTCCAACCTGGTCACGTGATCGGCTGCTAGCATTCTGATTGGAGGATCTCAAAAAAAAATCATTTACAGTATCACTACTGCTTTTGAGTAAACAGTAAAGTACTGTAAATTCACATATACAGTAAGTTACTGTAAACATCATAAAAAATACCCATAATGCATTGCATATTACAGTAGTTAACCGTAAATAACATATATGGTATTTTACTGGGATTTTTTTGCGGTAAGTAACTGTAAAATTACAGCAAAGTCTAACAGAACCTTACTGGCCATGCTCGAGACACTCAGTCAAGAGAAAAAAACATTGCTGGAGTGAGCATGTTGTATATTTAGTGCATGCCTACGAGTCTCCAGTTCTTCCTGCTACAGCCGGCCAGTGGGTGTGGCTGGGAAACTCATCAACTATGAACTATGTCCACCTGATCTTCCCCTATAAAGCTTAGGCTTTATTTGACATGGTGGTGCTGCTTGCTTCTGGTTACTTTGTTCTTGATTTTGGTCTTTGTTTGTTTATTTTGATTTTGTTATTTAATTTGAACTTGGTTATGCTTGATGCTTTGTTCACGTTCATGCCAGTGTACAGAATCAAATGTGAGGATGGAAAAGGTGGGATTAAGACCATCCACCAAGATCATATCCTGTCTATCTGATCAGGGTCCCTACAACTGATGTTGAGCCTGACTTTCCTGTCAGACATGTGACTAGGTCTACTGTTTGACAAAAGAGGGAGAAAATGTCTCTAGAATGTGAGAACAAGGGAGAACAAAATTTGAAACAGTGAATCAGATTAACTTGATGTAGCTACATTAACATTACAATCAATCAAAAAGTTCAGTTGAATGAAGAAAATGAAACAACTTGCGCTGTAAATTTGACCCTGTTGTGGTCGTGGAGGTTGCACATGGCTTGAAGTGTGTGAGGCCTACCTGCCCAGCTCAGGGGTGGGTAAGATCTCTTGTGACAGCAATTAGTAGTATCAGCAGGGAAAAAGAGAAGAAGAGGATGCGAGTGTTCTGCCCGGGGTAATTAACTTCTACAGAAAGTTTACACCCCTGAGTCTTGGCTTGACCAATGAGAAAGGTCCAATTCTCTGGTGGGAGGTTTTCTTTGTCCTGGGATGCATGTTCATTTATAGATGGTCCAGATGCTACATTGTTCAAAGCAGTTGTGAGAGTCAGGGTGAAGATCCTGAAGTAACAGAAGTGGCTGATGAAGACCCAGCATTAACTACTAAGCCAGTCAATAAATTGTCAAGAGAGCCTGAGTCTAATGTGCTGGAAAAGAGAGAGTCAATAGTTTCTGTTGCAATATCGAGGTCTTCTAAGCTGTCTGGTATGCTAAGGCGATGAAACTGATCAGGAAGATTATTTATAAAGCAATCTTTAGTGGTAGAAGTGATGGATCTACCATATTTATGGCAAGGAGGCAGTTTAGCCGCTTTCACTAAATGTAATATACACGAGACTAGATAATGATCTGAGATATCGTCACTCTGCTGCAGAATTTCAACGGCATCAATATCGATTCCATGTGACAGTATTAGATCTAAAGTATGATCTAAAGATCTAAAGTATGATTACTATTATCCATTAACAATTTGCCAGCAAAACCTTTACAAAACTATTATAACATCTCATCTACTCATAAAGATGTGATTAAAAGCCCAAACTTTTATTAAACAAGGGTTCAAAATATAGAGTTAGTTAGCCAACCGCTTCTGACGGTTGAGATGCTAATGGACTTTTTCGAAGACACTAAATAATTTCTTTGAAGTAAATATTCAACAGAAGTGTGTCTATCACACGTAAGAAAGGTATCAAGAAAAGTTATATATATTATTTGTGTGATTTTATGGACTAAACTTACCTAAAATCAGTGAAAACAACAGCGAGACGGAGTCTTGATGCTTGACTTTTCCCCGTTTCCATGGTAACTCAGATCCGCTCCAGTGTTTGCTATCTTATAGTCTCGCGTAATCTCGTGATATCTCTTCAGACCGCAAAAAAATTAAAATGAGCATATAATTTCTATTTTCTGAAATACTGACGTAGCCTACCAACAAACTGACACAGAAGCGGCAAAATAGGCATAATAGGTCACATTTTATTTCATATACATTATTATTACTACAGTATATGGTTGGCAGCAACTAATACTTTCTTGTTAAACACTTGTTAGGCACTTTATTTAAACTTTTCAAATGTTTTCTTAATTTTTATTAAATATAAATGCCTTTCTGATTGGTGATGGGAAAAGGGATACGAGCAAGTTTGGCCTAAGGCGGAATCAAACCCGGGTTGATCACATTAAAAACAATATTCACATACCACATGCTCTACGGCCTACGCCACTACAGACATTAGAATATAATGTCTTTTTAGTATTTAACTGAAAATATTTGAAGGCTAAATTACGACCTATGTACAATAAATTGGACATATGGTGTCCTTGGTATTTTAAGCATGAAATGGGGTAAATTCCCTGTTTGGGTTGACACATGACAACTTACCAGCGTAAAAACTATATAAGTTTACACTGTTCTTCACTCCCCTGCCACTGAGAGTCCGCTATCTTGTTTGAATTATTTTTCTGAAAGCTCCAACCTGGTCACGTGATCGGCTGCTAGCATTCTGATTGGAGGATCTCAAAAAAAAATCATTTACAGTATCACTACTGCTTTTGAGTAAACAGTAAAGTACTGTAAATTCACATATACAGTAAGTTACTGTAAACATCATAAAAAATACCCATAATGCATTGCATATTACAGTAGTTAACCGTAAATAACATATATGGTATTTTACTGGGATTTTTTTGCGGTAAGTAACTGTAAAATTACAGCAAAGTCTAACAGAACCTTACTGGCCATGCTCGAGACACTCAGTCAAGAGAAAAAACATTGCTGGAGTGAGCATGTTGTATATTTAGTGCATGCCTACGAGTCTCCAGTTCTTCCTGCTACAGCCGGCCAGTGGGTGTGGCTGGGAAACTCATCAACTATGAACTATGTCCACCTGATCTTCCCCTATAAAGCTTAGGCTTTATTTGACATGGTGGTGCTGCTTGCTTCTGGTTACTTTGTTCTTGATTTTGGTCTTTGTTTGTTTATTTTGATTTTGTTATTTAATTTGAACTTGGTTATGCTTGATGCTTTGTTCACGTTCATGCCAGTGTACAGAATCAAATGTGAGGATGGAAAAGGTGGGATTAAGACCATCCACCAAGATCATATCCTGTCTATCTGATCAGGGTCCCTACAACTGATGTTGAGCCTGACTTTCCTGTCAGACATGTGACTAGGTCTACTGTTTGACAAAAGAGGGAGAAAATGTCTCTAGAATGTGAGAACAAGGGAGAACAAAATTTGAAACAGTGAATCAGATTAACTTGATGTAGCTACATTAACATTACAATCAATCAAAAAGTTCAGTTGAATGAAGAAAATGAAACAACTTGCGCTGTAAATTTGACCCTGTTGTGGTCGTGGAGGTTGCACATGGCTTGAAGTGTGTGAGGCCTACCTGCCCAGCTCAGGGGTGGGTAAGATCTCTTGTGACAGCAATTAGTAGTATCAGCAGGGAAAAAGAGAAGAAGAGGATGCGAGTGTTCTGCCCGGGGTAATTAACTTCTACAGAAAGTTTACACCCCTGAGTCTTGGCTTGACCAATGAGAAAGGTCCAATTCTCTGGTGGGAGGTTTTCTTTGTCCTGGGATGCATGTTCATTTATAGATGGTCCAGATGCTACATTGTTCAAAGCAGTTGTGAGAGTCAGGGTGAAGATCCTGAAGTAACAGAAGTGGCTGATGAAGACCCAGCATTAACTACTAAGCCAGTCAATAAATTGTCAAGAGAACCTGATATTCGATCTAAGAGACTGATAAAACCAGTGCAAAAGCTTACTTATGATGAACCAAGTAAATCTGGAGATGAACCACTATTATTTATAGAGGCCCGGTCATTAAAATTGGGAAAACCAAATAATGTGCATCCTTTACTTTGTAAATGGATCTTTTAAGATCCATTTGAAGCTAAGCAGGGCTGAGCCTGATTAGTACCTGCATTGGAGACCTCCTGGGAAAACTAGGTTGCTGCTGGAAGAGGTGTTAGTGAGGCCAGCAGGGGGTGCTCACCCTGTGTTCTGTGTAGGTCCTAATGCCCCAGTATAGTGACAAGGACACTCTACTGTAACAAGCACCATCCTTCGGATGAGACGTTAAACCGAGGTCCTGACTCTCTGTGGTCATTAAAAATCCCATGGCACTTCTCGTAAAGAGTAAGGGTGTAACCCCTGGCCAAATAAGTTACTTACATGTTTTTGCTATTGAGTCCATACCGTAAAAGTTTGTGCCAAAATGCGATTGATTTACCAAAAAATCAACAGTGAAATACAAATACTAAATAAAGCTCAACTGAGACATTCACTTGTGTTGTAACATTCAGAAACATTCATTTGTGTTGTAGGTGGTGGGACAAGTCTGTGGCAAACCTCAAGTATTTTCTACATACCATTCAGAGCAAAAAGAAGATAGAAAGCATTTGTCAGAGGCACAAAACTAATTTTATCTTTAGCAAAGTGCCTATTACAATCACAATCCAATCAAAATTTAATTAATAAATCGTTTGACCGGACCTAACTGTTATATATAGTTTATAAATTTAGATTATATGTGTTTGCGCCAGGTTTGCGAATGAGAAAGCAACATATACCCACGTGACGACAGGGAGGTGACGGCGGTGCGTAAATCGAGTTACCCCTCCCACTTCTGCTAGTTTTACTGAGATGTCTTATCTCGTGCGAATTGGCCAATTAATATTACAGACGTCCTGTGGTAAAATTACATTACTCTACCTCCCCATGTAAAACTAATCCGGTCCGAATAGGGCTAAAGAGCAGGAAGTTCAGATCATTTTACTGACTCAGATCTTTGAATCTCGTTCAGCAAAATGAACTAATCTTTTTTCAAGTCATTTGGTTAATTTAGATCATTTCAGCAAAATATAATTGAAAATTATTTTAAATGAAAACATTTTCAATTCCTCAACACATACTACTTACACAAACGTTTATCAGATTTGGTATAAACTATTGGCTAATACAGCCATGAAAGCCAAATTATGAGTAAAAAAAATAATTAACTGCTTAGCAGGATCTTCAGGCTATGCAGTCTGTTAGTTTACCTCACCTCCAGATTTGAGTCATTCTTTCTTTTGTCACCTCACATTTATCACATCTGATCCCTAGAAAGATTAGATGCCTCTCCTGTCTTTGGGTTCGAGTCATAGTTCCGTCAGTGTCTGTACTGTGCCGTGACAGCCCCACATGCAATTGCAGTACCGGAAAAATAAATTATTAGTTTGCACTTCGAGTCTTACAGGTTTGAGTCATTTGTTCATCCCATCACAGCCCCATAGGCTGAATGCAGAAACTGAAATGATTAGTTCATGTCTTGAGTCTTCGAGTTCAGCTCTGAGTCCTTTGTTCTTTTGTC
Source organism: Ancherythroculter nigrocauda (assembly GCA_036281575.1). Taxonomy (NCBI): domain Eukaryota; kingdom Metazoa; phylum Chordata; class Actinopteri; order Cypriniformes; family Xenocyprididae; genus Ancherythroculter; species Ancherythroculter nigrocauda. The sequence goes on from VTFQ01000009.1 coordinate 18,504,090, forward strand.
ACGTAAACGCTTCCCGGCTTAGTGTCTCGCAACAAATACATTACATTCGTATTACTATTGACTGTATGTTGTATTATATTTAGGAATTATCATAATTATCAAAAGATATGTGCAATAAACATGGTAATACTTTACAATACGGGTGCACTAATATGCATTAATTCATGCTCAACTAATGCACAGATAAACTTGTTTTAATGTATGTGACATGATCTCCAGCTGGATTGCCCGTGAATCCCACTAAGGGACATGGCACCAAGGACTTTCACTATTTCAACAAGGACTTCATTTCCCATCATCCTTTGCCCGGACTAATCTACCATTATTGTTTTTCAGCTGTGTCTCATTTTGTATTATTACACTCATCAGTTCTGCCTATAAAAGCCAGGTCAACTCAATCACTCTTTGCTAGGTCTTGATGTCACACTGCTTCTCTAGCCTCTGTAGTCTAGTTCCCTTGTATCTTGCGCTGCGTTCTATTCGACAGGGTCCCTACACAGTGTTCACTGCTCCCTACTCCCTAAGCACGCTATATCAGTTGAAGTGGACTTCGCTGACAATAATTGCTCATTTGGAATGCCCTGCAAACGTCATCAAAGAAAGTCAACGACGGTGTTGTGCAGATTATGATATAGGAAAATAAATAGATATTATAATTTACTTTCGAATTTAAAATTGACTCTTAACAGATTTGAAGCTGTAACTGTCATGCCATATGAAAATAAATTCTCATTTGGTTAACTGTATAAATGTATTCTTAATCCATGGTTTGGGTCTCATCTCGTGCATTTTCTTTTTCATGCGCAGCCGTAAAGTAAAATAAGTAGAATAAGTAAATAAGTAAAATAAGTAAAATAAGTAAAATAAAAAAATTATATAAATGAAATATGCAAATGTAACACTCATCGCCATAACCATTCATACTTTCGTTCGTATATTAATAACAAAATTTATGAATACTCAAAACACAAACGTAAATTCCTTCAGCGCAGAGCCATTTAATAACTCTTTCAACGGCTCTGCTTCATCGTAGTTCTGACTGGTGATGCAGTACGCAATGACAGTTGGGTGATTTTACCTCTCTACTTCCTGTGAATCGATGTTCCCTTATTCCCTATGCTGTTCGCAGTGCCCTTCGAACTGAACATGTTCGCACCCTTCAGATTGGAGTCTCACTTAAGATGACGAAATACCCTTTGAAGTCCACTTCTCAGTCCACTTACGGTCGAATGGAACGCACCTGGTTTCCTGGATTTATTTGTTTCTTTGTCTCTGGATTCTGTTAATGTTTGGACTGTCCTCTAGTGTTTGACCACAGTTTGCTATATGGATTATAATTTATGGATTACCCTTTGAATAAAGAACACTGCAAGTGGATCCTCATCCTTTGTGTCCTGTGCAGTTCGTGACAGAATGACTCATGAAGAACTAAACCATTAATAATCACTGCATCAGCAACTAATAAAGTTTCTATATGATTAATAGTTTAAATAATATATGAATTGTTATTAATTAAATGTCATAATGTATTAATTCCTTAATAACACATTTTATTAACTAAAAGTGTAAGTCAATGTGTTAATTACCACAATGGTTTATTTCTTCATGAGTCATACATTAAAACATGATTATCTGTGCATTAGTTAAGCATGAATTAATGCATATTAGTGCACCCATATTGTAAAGTGTTTCCATAAACATTTATGTTATGCTACTGTCCCTTCTGACCATTTTTTTTTATTCAAATATTGGACCAATATGTTCAGCCTTCATATAGGAAATCAATTAGACTATACTAGCTAAAAAACAAAACAAAATTAACTAAATTAAAAAAATAACTAAGCACATGTTTGTAAGTAAGGTTGTGAATGGCTGTCGCAACACGTGAAAAAGGAACGAAGGACTCAGACCCGAAACACTCAAGGGATGAACTAATCATTTCTGTTTCCTGTACAGAACCTATGGGATGTTGCATTGATGAATGAACGACACATCACTACACCTATCTATGATAGGCACATTCCAGGATCAGTCGTTTGATGGGCCTGGTGTCAATAAAAGCTTTTATTGGACTAACAAGGAAATTATTAGTTCTGAAACTTGCATGATATTCTTATAGTATGATGATCTCTTATATATCAAAATCTCAAGGAAAAGTTGATTTCTCAATTCATGACCGCTTTAAGACATATTTGACTATGTTTATGAGGATACTCACCAAGATGGGCAATAAATCATTATTGACACGGTGTCTGCAAAGCAGCTATCTAGGGCAAGTGCTTTGGGTGGCATATTATAGAAAGATCCTAACCTTATCTGTTTGGTAACCATGGCAAATTTCAGTTAGAACCTCATTTAGGACAAGAGCTATTACAAAATGACATTTCTTAAGTGCATTATCTCATCTTAACTACGTGTAGGAAAAGGGTATTACAGAAGTGTATTACAGAACTCGACAAAAAGTCCTAAAAACTGTTAACTTTAGGACAACCCCCAACTGTAAAAATTATATAACAGTAGCCATCTGAGAATGGCATCACATTTATTAATGATAGACAACGAAGAACAGTGATGATCGAAAGACTTTTTGAACAACCAAATGATGTGCTGCACTTGGTGGACACACGGTTTGGCAACAAGGACAATCAGCTGTCCTTCCTGTCTCCTGATAGCACTGTCTTCGAAGTCTTACATTACGTAAATTGCAGTTTATTGCAATCCCTGTAGCAGCCTATAGCATGTTCACACAGGTGATCAGGGACCCTGGCCCATCTGTCTTCTGGTCAGATGTTCTGGTCTGCAGTCAGTAGAAAGGTCTCATTAATGTTCTAATTTATTGGAACTTTAAACTTAATTGTATACCATGTGTAAACTGTTTTTTTAAACTGTTTGTTGTTTGATTGTTTATGGTTCATTGATAAATCATGAAAAACATTGTTTAAAACCCTTCCAATAAAAGATCTTATTCCAATACAGATAACTTATTTGGATTTTACACAATTATCTTTAAAATACAGTATCCTTTTGCTGAGAATGATCCTTCTCTACTTTTTTTTTTTTAAGGTAAACATCTGAGATTCTCAAAGAGGTATGTACTGTAAACTACTTTCAACTGAACAAACCTACCCTTAAGTTACACTGTTAATTTGGTTAATTGACAGAAAAAAAGGACATAGGAATGTCATAACACATCTTCTAATGCAGCCTCTTAAAAACTGCAACTAGACATTTATTTTATAGTGCAATTATATGCCATTGAAACATTACCCATTACTGAACCTATGGATCCCCTGCACCAAGGGTGACTTATATGGTGTTATTTTAATGACAAAAGTCAAGAGCACATTATTGTGATGCGGATCTCTTCCCCCGACGTGTGGATTTCCTTTGCTCTTGCACAAAACTGGATGTGAACTCTCAAATATACAGTGCTAAATTATGAACTGCCTCTCCTCTCGCTCAGATATTGTGTGTGTGTGCTCGAATCTCTCCGTGCTCTTGTCAAAAGTTATCAACCAATCAGAATAGACCAAACTGCTACATGAAATCTTATTGGCTGCGAGTGAACTGCATGTGGAATTCTTTTGAAAATTCTTTTGAAAAATATGGATCTTTAATTTCTTTACAATTTAATAATAAAAATCGATACCATTGTGCAGCATTTACCTCAGTAAGTTGATGAGTGGATCTCGTCTGAGCTCATGGAGTGAGTGGAGGCGGGGCTAATTATCATATTCATAGATCCTTGTATATTAAATAAGGCAAGAGTGTGGCATTACATTCAAGCTATTATAAGGCATTAAGAATTTTTTTCACAAGAAAAAAAACATTTAAATATGTAATTTTGGTGAACAAAGATGAGTTTTAAGGGATAAAATTATTAACTAGGGGGACTTTAAATAACCTAGTCCAGTGGTTCCCAACCACATTCCTGGAGTACCCCCAACACTGCACATTTTGCATGTCTCCTTGATCAAGCACACCTGAATCAAGTCATCAATTCATTAGCAGAGACTCCAAGACCAGAAATGGGTGTGTCAGACAAAGGAGACATGGAAAATGTGCAGTGTTGGGGGTACTCCAGGAATGTAGTTGGGAACCACTGACCTAGTCTAACTGCATCACATTACAGGTCTAACTCCTCTAGGGCTGAAGCTAATGATTATTTTGGTAATCGAGTAATCGTTTGTTTATTCTAACGATTACTTGAGGAATTGCCCCCCTCCCCCTCAACCCTCCCTTCCGGGCGCTGGTGCGTGCGCTGGCGCTGAGCCAGAGACGGATACACTCAGTGCTTGGCATTTATCACAACTACATTTATTTCAACCACATGATCTTTATTTTAGGTTTCAGATATTTAAATACACATAAGTACTAGTGACAATACATTTAGAGTTTGTAAAATATACACTGATGTCTATGGAAGAGGCAATAATAATCTGTAATAATAATAATAATAATAATAATAATAATAATCCTTACATTTATATAGCGCTTTTCTGGGCACTCAAAGCGCTTTACATATTGAAGGGGAAATCTCCTCAACCACCACCGATGTGCAGCATCCACCTGGATGATGCGACGGCAGCCATATTGCGCCAGAACGCCCACCACACACCAGCTTATTGGTAGAGAGGAGACAGAGTGAGGAAGCCAATCAGTGTATAGGGATGATTAGGAGGCCATGATGGACAGAGGCCAATGGGCAAGTTTTGGCCAGGATGTCGGGGTTGCACCCCTACTCTTTTCGAAGGACATCCTGGGATTTTTAATGACCACAGAGAGTCAGGACCTCGGTTTAACGTCTCATCCGAAGGACGGTGCTTTTTGTCAGTATAGTGTCCCCATCACTATACTGGGGTGTTAGGACCCACACAGACCACAGGGTGAGCACCCCCTGCTGGCCTCACTAACACCTCTTCCAGCAGCAACCTAGTTTTCCCAGGAGGTCTCCCATCCAGGTACTAACCAGGCTCAGCCCTGCTTAGCTTCAGTGGGCAACCAGTCTTGGGCTACAGGGTGATATGGCTGCTAATAAATGCAGAGCTGCCAACTCTCACACTTTCGCCATGTGACACACGGTTTTGCCTGTTGTCACACACACTCACGCCACACATCCAATTACTCACGCAAAAAAAAAAAAAAAGATCTTGGGCCGAGACTTGTTTGTTCCTTTTCAAACTCCCCGACGGTAGATGGCACTGATTGCTCCATGCAAACGCAGATGCTGAGAGGGTGTTTTCAGTTGTGGGACTGAACAAAGAGAAGAAACAGTCTAGCACTGGATGGCACCCTGTCATCAATAATGACCATAAAGATGGCCAATCTGGAGCCCTGTTTCAAATGGGAGCCCCCCTCAGATATCATCAAGGCCTCCAAGATAGGGTGACCAGACGTCCCCGTTTTTGGTGCTCTGTCCCCAACTAGAGCTGTCCCCAGAATTGTCCCCGTTTTATAGCTTGTTCAAAATAACATCTGAGCACGAGGAGATGCAGTTGATAAGAGAGCACTGTACAGGTGCTGGTCATATAATTAGAATATGGTGAAAAAGTTCATTTTTTTTATTGTAAATTATTTTTAAAAATGAAACTTTCATATAATCTAGATTCCCTACATGTAAAGTAAAACATTTCAAAAGTTTTTTTGTTTTTTTTGTTTTTTAATTTTGATGATTAGAGCGTACAGCTTATGAAAGTCCAAAATCCAGTATCTCAAAATATTAGAATATTTCCTAAGATCAATCAAAAAATGGATTTTCAAAACAGAAAAGTTCAAGTTCTTTAAAGTATGTTCATTTGTACACTCAATACTTGGTCAGCAGCACATATTACAGCAAATGACTTGCTCCTAGCACAAATTACAGCATCAGTGAAGTGTGGCATGGAAGTGATCAGCCTGTGGCACTGTTGAGGCACTATTGAGCCTTCAGACCATCTGTATATTGTTGGATCGACTGTTTCTCATCTTTCTCTTGAAAATATCCCATAGATTCAGGGGTCAGGCATGTTGGCTGGCCAATAAAACACAGTAATATCATGGTCAGCAAACCACTTGGAAGTGGTTTTTGCACTGTGGGCAGGTACTAAAGTCCTGCTGGAAAAGGAAATCAGCATCTCCATAAAGCTTGTCAGCAGATGGAAACATAAAGTGCTCCAAAATCTCCTGGAAGATGGCTGCATTGACTTTGCACTTGATAAAACACAATGGACCAACACCAGCAGATGTCACGGCCCCCCAAATCATTACTAACTTCAGAAACCTCCCACTAGACTTCAAGCAGCTTGGATTCTGTGCCTTTCCAGTCTTCCTTCAGACTCTGGGACCATGATTTCAACATGAAATGCAAAATTTATTTTTATCTGAAAAGAGGACTTTCGACCACTGTTCACTGTCCAGTTCTTTTTCTCCTTAGCCCAGGTAAGATGCTTCTGACGTTGTTTCTGTTTCAGAAGTAGCTTGGTAGTCCTTTTCCTGAAGATGTCTGAGTGTGGTGACTCTTGATGCGCTGACTCAGGCTTCATTTGACTCATTGTGAAGCTCTCCCAAGTGTCTGAATCGGCGTTACTTGACAGTATTCTCAAGCTTGTGGTCATCCCTGTTGCTTGTGCACCTTTGCCTACCCAATTTCTTCCTTCTAGTCAACTTTGCATTTAAAATGCTTTGATACATCACTCTGTAAACAGCCACCACATTCAGTAATGACCATCTGTGACTTACTCTCTTTGTGGAGGGTGTCAATGATTGTCTCCTGGACCATTGCCATGTCAGCAGTCTTCCCCATTAGTGTTGTTTCAAAGAACAAGAGATACCCGGAATTTATACTGTAGGGATGGTCATTTAATGAAACTCAAATGTAAATATTCTAATATTTTGAGATACTGGATTTTGGACTTTCATTAAAAAAAAAAAAAAAAAAAAAAAACTTTTGAAATGTTTTACTTTACATGTAGGGAATCTAGTATAAATTAAAGTTTCATTTTTTAAAATAATTTACAATAAAAAAATTAACTTCTTCACGATATTCTAATTATATGACCAGCACGTGTATATTTAAGAGCATCCGTCCTGTTTTGTGCGAGAGCAAAGGAAATCCGTGTGCAAGCGGAGAAATTCGCGCTCATGCATTAAGCGTTGTTTATACTTGGCTCCGCAGTGCGAGCCTCCGCTGGCTGCGCATGCTCCTCCCCAAATGGACGAGCAGGGACGTGCAGAGAGTTCCTCAGGGGCAGGGGCAGGGGCAGGGGCTCAAATGTAAAAAAGGGCAATGTAATATATGTGTGTACTGTACAGGGTTGGGCAAAAATACATCAAAATGTATTTTAAAAATAAAATACCAAATACCTTCACTTTAAGTGTATCAAAATAAACTACAAAATACAGCCGTCACACCATGTATCAAAATAGACTACTGTATTTTTGTATTTTAAAAATACTAAAAAATACTTTTACAAGGGAGCATGAAATTTCATCGCAAACCTTCCATCAATTAGCCTATTTGATCTATCCCTTCACCATTACACTGACTCAGCTGATTAAGTAAACAATGTTTGATAGCTTTTCTCTGCCTGAGTCATGCAATAAATCTAACATATGCAACCAGTTAAAGGCACAATATGTACAGTAGGATTTTTGGATTAAAATATCCAAAAAACACTAGAACAATGCTATATATTGTGTTGACTTGTGTACTTATATTATCCCAAATGTTTCCAGGCTGTGTTAGTGCGCCGCCTATCAATGACATCATACCAGCGTTACCTTCGATTCCTGGTTTTATTTTGTAGAAACCATGGAAACACCAAAGACGCATTATAACCCAGGTTGCGTCAACAGACGATGATCATGTATTGACAATAGCCAGAGATATTGTCAAAAGCATCAAATATTGGCAATATTAAGAGGATTTGGCATTTCCAATTAATGTAGGCCTGTTACATTCTTCTAGTCTATTATTACTATTAGGTTAGGCTAGTTTTATTATTGAATTAATATTATAATAGATTTGACACAATAATTACATAGGGCATCACCACATAGGCCTAACTGACGTTCTATGAGTATAATAAAGTATTAGGCTATTAGCTCATCTTTGAAGATTTTTAAACATTTTTTAGGTCTATTATACAATGAATTATAGGCCTACAATTAAAATTATTAACAGTGCAATATTTCCAAACACTGACTGCAGTCAGAGATGGGCACAAATACATCAAAAAGTATTTAGTTACAAATTACAAATATTTACTCCTCAAATGTATTTAAATAAAATACAAAATACTGCTTTAAAAAATGTATTTCATTAAAATAAAAGTAATTTGAAAATACAAAAATACAAACAAAATCTACACGCAATCATTGTAACAATTAAATAGAGACTGCTGATCCTTATTAAGATATTGAAGTTATTCAGTCAGGAGCAGTGAGTGATTTTGTCTTTTTCTTTTGTTGCTTGATTAATGACAGACAGACAATGACAGACTAATGACAGACAGACAGACAGCAGGTTTATTAGGCTGCTGTCACTTTAAGAACAAACGCACAGACCGAATATACTTAGGGTTACATTAATTTAACCCTCTACCGCATAGTGTTGCCATATGGCAACATACTCTTTATGTTCATTTCCTTGCCACCGTCTCTTTAAGAGAACATTCTAGTTTTTTTTATTGGTAAGAGAAGACCTTAATTTAGCCAATGATGTGCTTTGGTTAAGTCACATGACATGCAATTTTTTTCTGTGACGCGATATCTGACAGACTGCCATCTCTTGTCGGTAGTTGCTGAAAGCAAACTAAAACGTCAGTAACAAACAAGGACCTGCCCATGTCACATTCACAAAAAAAATGTTAACATCATCTCAGGTAAGGTATGATGACATATTCACCACTCAAAAATGTTTTTATGAAATTAGTTTTTGGTAAATCGAGAAAATTTCTGTGTTGCCATATGGCAACACTGCGCAATAATGGAATGGCATTATTATAATAGGTTAGATAGCTAGCAAAGATCAGCTGCAGTCTGTTAAGCTATAACAATAAAAACATTAATGCTAGTGATATAATGTTGATTAGTCGTATGTTAAGGACTGCTGTGGCATTTGTATTATGGATTAAATCAACATCAGAGATCTGCCATCACAGCCATGTATACTGGCCCAGACCTACCACTTTCCTATCATGGTGTCTCAAAAAGGCAGGTGCAAGTGGCTGTAAGTGTATTGTAAGTTTGAAGAGCACCAAATGTGATGTCTACATGTGTCTCACCTTTGGAAAAAAAAATGCTTTTTGAAGTTTCATACAGAAAAAAGGTGAAATTTAAAGAATATAAAGCATTATTCAGCAAAAGAGAATGGAAAAACACAAGATGTTGGAAAATAAGTATAAGGTATTGTTTATAATTACTGCTAAAACTTATAATAGCACTAATTGATTCAATACAAACAACATTTCTGAGGAAAAATATGAACTATATACACTTACACTTATTCTAAGTTTTTCCACTATTGTACGTTGTTGCCATATGGCAACATATCATAAAGTACCTTAAAATAATATTTTTTTCCAATTTTTTTTTTACAGCACTTTAAGTTAAGCCATTCTAAGAAAAGAAAAAGAGTCAAATATTTTTTTTTATAGATTTATCATAATGCGTGCGGTAGAGGGTTAAGACACAACAGACTGTGTTTTCAATTAATCAATGTTATTTTTTTATTACTTGACCTACCCGCCCACGGATTATCTGCAGTGCCCGCGGATATAACTTTGCAAGTCAATTCACAAGTTCTAGCCATTTGCGTTAATCTTCTGTCCTATAAAGACATTCAGTGAATAATATCTGATAGTATATTTTACTAGATACGTTACCTTCAAGCAGTTTCACTGAGCACAAAAGCAGATTCTTTACCTGCTTCTGACCTTGCTATGCAAAGCAAGACAGGCGTCGTTCACGAGCTCTGCAACCGAAACAGCAGCTGCCTTTTATGGTGCGTTCACACGGGGCATCATCATTAAAGCTTCTCATTTACTTTGAATAGGTGATGTCATGTATTGCAAAGCTAAATTGTGGGCTGCTTCATTCACGTTACTCGAGGCAGAAGTTAAAAATTTCAGTTAAAACTTTTTAAGCACCAACACAAACGTCAGCCAATCGGATCTCCTTATGTAAATACCCTAGCGCAGACGCTAGTCAATTGCATTCATGCAACCCCAGAAAGTAATGTGATTGGCTGTTGTCACTATAATGGTTGCATCAGCACCAAGCTTCAGACACGCCCTCCATCAAGCGTTGATGCCAACTCCCCATGTGAATTGTTGTGTCTTATAATGTAGTTCTTCATGCTGCCGCTAGAGACGCTGCATAGGAGAGAGAAGGAGAGAGTTACTAGAAGTGAAGAAGTGCGCTCAGAGTTTACATGTGCAGTTATTGTTCGGAATAAATACGAGGTCTCTGAAGATATACAGTGTGTGCTTACTACTCGCAGACTTAACAAATTGGCGACGAGGATACTAAGTTTTGAGAATTGACTTTATTGACTGATAAACAATGTCTGTGAATGTCTCGTCACCGCCAATGTTCCTGCCCTGCCCGGGAGAGCCTATCATGCCATTCGACATGTGGTTGCGCATGTTTGACTACTATTTGCTGGTAATCAATGCAGTGGGCTCTGCATGGCCTGACGCTCGGAAGAGGGCTACATTACTTCATTGTTTAGGCGCCGAGGGCCAACGGATCTTTTACACACTGCCGGACACCGGCGAGACATATGATACCACTGTTGCTGCTTTAAAAAGACAGTTCATTCCCAAAGTTAATGTGGTCATGGAGCGGCATACATTCAGAAAAAGAGTACAAGCTGCACACGAAAACATACAACAGTACGTTGCTGCTGCGCTCGCCACTAACTGTGACTTCGGTGATAAAGTTGACGATATGATTCGCGACCAATTGCTGGAACATTTACAAAGTGATGATATAAGACAGACACTGTTACTCGAGCCGGACCTGACATTACAGAAAGCAACTAACCTTGCAACACAATTAGAAGCTGCAGCTGAGCACGCAAAGAGAATGACGGCTGATAGAGATGCTTCAGTGCACGCTGTACAAGTCAAGCCACACCACGCGAGAGGGAAACACCGTTCACGGCCAGCTGCTGCCCCTGCTTCGTCTGCCCGTAAGTCATGCTTCAGGTGTGGTTCAGACAAACACCTAGCTAACTCAGCACATTGCCCTGCTGCAAAAGTTCATTGTAAATTGTGTAACAAGAAGGGACATTTTGCTCGGGTGTGCCGTTCAGCCCCAGCGAGTGATGTGCACGAAGTGCAAGTGTATGACGTCACAGTGCTGTATCTAGAGAACTCTGCCGAAGCACCAAAGAAACTACATTGCAATGTGACCATTAGTACTCCTGCTGCTTCACCTGGCACCACAGTACAATTCGTTGTGGATACAGGGTCTTCAGTGTCGATATTGCCCTCCCATATCTATAAATGCCACTTCAGTGCCACACAATTATCTACACCTGCCATCCGTCTTGTGACTTACACCCAGGAATGCATACCTGTACTCGGATGCCTGCAAGCACAAGTACGTGTGTCCAATGCATCAGCCGCTGCCACCTTTTTTGTTGTGGATAAAGGGACTGCTTTGCTAGGCATGGATTTGATTTCTGCCCTGCAACTACAAATTAACAGTGATAATGTCTGCACCTCTGTCATGGCCACCAATATTACATCTCTGACAGATACTGACATAGGATGTGTAAAGAACTTTGTCCAAAGGTAAAAATTAACCCCGCAGTAAAACCTGTGCATCAGAAATTACGACGCTTACCTTTTGCAGTCCGAGCTTCTGTATCAGCTGAATTAGACCGTCTGCTGAAAGCAGGTGTTATCGAACGTGTAGATGCTTCGGCCTGGGTGTCCCCCATCGTTGTTACTGGGAAGAAAACTGGTGGGATCCGAATGTGCGCTTATCTATGAGAAGTTAACAAAGCCGTCATTACTGACTGTTATCTGTTACCGCACATTGATGAAATGCTTACCAGCCTTAGGGGTGCTACAGTATTTTCTACTATTGATTTAGCTAATGCATACTATCAGCTTCCCCTGCATGATAGTAGAGACATTACAGCTTTCATCACTCATGATGGCCTGTTCAGATTTTGCAGGGTTCCCTATGGCCTGGCGTCAGCACCCTCTGCTTTCCAAAAGATGATGGCCACCATCCTGCAGGGGGTACTGAGAAATGGCGAACGTACGTGTGGGGCCATCGCTTTACACTTCGCACTGATCACCAAGCACTCACCAATTTACTTACCACAAAAGGAATGGGGAGAGCTGGAATGCAGATCGCTTGCTGGGCAGCACGTCTGATCTGTTTTGATTACGACGTTGTCTACCGGCCTGGTTCCCAAAATCACACTGCAGACTGCTTGTGTCGTCTTCCTATACCAGCACCTGCTGACCCCTCTGTTGACGTGGAGCCTGACATTGTTGCATTAATTTCCTCATCATTATGCTCTCTTTCAGTGTCTGACTTTGAGACTGCCTGTGCTGCTTGTCCTGAGCTGATAAAGCTGCGGAAGCAAATTACACTCGGCTGGCCACCCTCCGTCAAAGCAGTGAGTCAGGACTTGGTTCCATACTTCCGAGTTAGAGACGAACTTGCAGTGAAAGATGCTTTCATTGTCAGAGGCACAAGGTTGTTAGTCCCTGTAGCCTTACGACACACATTGATTTTCTTGGCACATGAGGCTCACCGGGGAGTAGTCCGCACACAACAGAGGTTGCGGGATCTCTACTGGTGGCCACAGATGGACTCTCAGGTCCAGTCAACTATCTCTACATGCATTACCTGCCAGTCCAATGACAAATCTGCTGTGACGCATCCAGCACCTCTGCTGCCAGTTCAGTTTCCTGAGGGCCCATGGGAAAAACTGGGTCTGGATATAGTTGGACTATTTGAAACAGCTACTCCTGCTTGCAGATATGCCATAACACTTACAGACTATCATTCCAAGTGGCCTGAGCTCGCATTTGCCAGCAGTACAACTGCTGAGGATGTTGTCAAATTTCTGAGTACTGCCTTTAGTCGTCATGGCAATCCAGAGTGCATTGTTACGGACAATGGTACTCAGTTCACCTCAGCTGTCTTTACTGAGTTTTTGAAGGAACGAGAAATAAAACACATCCATACATCTGTGTACTACCCTGCAGCTAATGGTGCGGTGGAACGATTTCACTGTGCTTTAAAAGGTTGCATCCAGACAGCAAATCAGCACTCACAACCATGGAACAGAGCTGTTACAGAATGGCTCCAGGTGTACCGAGCAACACCTCACGCTACTACGGGCGTGTCGCCATATGAACTGTTGTATGGGAGAAAGATGCGAACTAAGCTTAACATCCTGCCTTTGCATGGTGAGGGTAAATGTGATCTTTCTGCTGTCCGTGAGAAGGTAAAAAAGAGACAGGACAAAATGAAACGATACACCGACCACAAACACGGTGCTCGCAATCCTCTCTTTGATGTGGGAGGGAGAGTGAGAATAAACACTTTCGTCGTGCAACCCCGAAAGATCACCCTAGATACTCTGCTCCTGTAAGAGTAGAGAAGAGAGTGGGACCCAACATTTTCCTGCTCGGTGATGCCGAGTGGAATGCTGCCCACCTGGCATACTCACCTGGACTGACTGACTGTGCCAGTAATGCATTACAGCAAACGCACAACACTACACATAGCTCTGCGAAAGTCTCACGTATGAGACGTAAGCCTATTTGGCACAAAGACTATGTGGTCAAATAAATAGGACTGTTTTACATCTAAGTTGCACAAGGTATTGCTCCTAAAGGGAAGAAAACTGTTCTGAATGAGTTTTGCACTTATTGGTTTACAAAAATGTTAAACAGTGTAGTTGAATATGTTTGAGTATCAATTTACTGTTTTGCTGACAGTTCATGTATTCATGTCATGAATTTTAAAGCAACCTATACATCATTGTTAATATACAATGAATATACGGTACGGACTGTTACTGAATAGTTGCCTAGGTTGTCACAACTGCTTTATTCAGAGTACATGTTTCCTTGGTTAAGTTAAGAGAATGTTTTTACAAAGAGGGGAAATGTTGTGTCTTATAATGTAGTTCTTCATGCTGCTGCTAGAGACGCTGCATAGGACAGAGAAGGAGAGAGTTACTAGAAGTGAAGAAGTACGCTCAGAGTTTACATGTGCAGTTACTGTTCGGAATAAATATGAGGTCTCTGAAGATATACAGTGTGTGCTTACTACTCGCAGACTTAACATGAATGCATCGTTACAGTTCCTCCTGAACCAAAACAATGAGCTTATGCTGCGTTCATGCCATAACTACCATAATTAAGAGAAGGCAACCCGTGACGTTATACTAGGAGCGGCAACATTGATGGCACCAACCAACACCACCAACGCCAAAATGAATCTGCAGCAGTCAGGTGGTACAGGTCAGTGCTCTTTAAGTTGTTTATGTTCATTATTATTGTAATGTTATGTGCTTTGAGACATAAGGTAATTTAATGCTCTCTCTCATGATGCTTTTGCTCCCTGCTGTGCGTGTTCATGTGTTTTGAATGAGGCGTGGTTTGGAGATGCTCTGAAGGAAGGGTGGGATCTTATGCTTTTAAAGCTAGCTCACTATTGCTAGCGGTAACACTTTATAATAACGTTCAGTTATAAGTCATTTATGAACTATTAGTTAATGATTAACAAATCATTTACAAAACATGAATATACATTTATTAATGATATATAAGTGATACGCTAATCATTTATGAATGTTTTATTAATTCAGTTATAAGTAGTTTATAAATTATTTGTTAATCATGAACAAATTATTTATGAAACATGGCTATACATTCATAAATGATTAATAAGTGATATGTTAATATTGTATGCATGTTTTTTAATTTCTATTATGAAGCACTTATAAGTTATTAGTTAATGATGAACAAATCATTTAAAAAACATGATAATATACCTTCATAAATGATTAATAAGTGTTGTTGCTAACAATTTACAATTGTGTTGTAAGTTATCTAAATCAAATAAATCAAACAGATCATTAGTAGATGGTTCACAAGTTATTAGTTGATGCATTATTTATAACAATAATTGAAGTACTTATGAAAAAATTGTTTTAGTGTCAATATCTCAATAAACATGTTAATCATGAACAAATGTAGAACAAACCATTAGTAAATGATCAGTATATGATTTATTGATGAAGTTGTAAGCTGGTCTGTGTTCAAAAGCACAAACATGCAGGTATGCTAAAGCACTATTTTTAAGAAGAGTAATTTATTTGTTTTGAAGTGGATAAACATTTATAAATGCCTTACAGTCAGGTGATTCCAGTGGATTATATTAAATCCTTTCACTCATCAGCACAGACTTGTGTTCTGTGTGGAGTGTGTGGGGTCTAGTGATGAAGACATCCTCTGATCCGGATTTACCTTCCACTGAAGCTCACATCAGATGCACAGAGTTAAACACTCCATGTGTGTCAGAGAAGACAGCTGTCTATACCCTCACCAGTCAGCACTCACACTGCACTACACACTACAAAGTGTTCAACACCTGTTATAGATGAGGTGTAAACGCATGAATAAATCATTTACAAAGCTTTCTGCATACCCTATTCTAAAGTGTAAACTATTCATCACTTGTAAATGTGTTACGTATCATTTGTAGACCTTTCTTACCTGTTACAAATGATCTATACATGTATACAAGACATTTACAACACTTTATGCATACCCTATTCTAAAGTGTAAACTATTCATCACTTGTAAATGTTTTATATATCATTTGTAGACCTTTCTTACCTGTTACAAATGATCTATACATGTATACAAGACATTTACAACACTTTCTGCATACCCTATTCTAAAGTGTAAACTATTCATCACTTGTAAATGTTTTATATATCATTTGTAGATCCTTCTTACCTGTTACAAATGATCTATACATGTATACAAGACATTTACAACAATTTCTGCATACCCTATTCTAAAGTGTAAACTATTCATCACTTGTAAATGTTTTATACATCATTTGTAGACCTTTCTTACCTGTTACAAATGATCTATACATGTATACAAGACATTTACAACACTTTCTGCATACCCTATTCTAAAGTGTAAACTATTCATCACTTGTAAATGTTTTATACATCATTTGTAGACCTTTCTTACCTGTTACAAATGATCTATACATGTATACAAGACATTTACAACACTTTCTGCATACTCTAATTTCTTTAACAAATATAAATTTAATTTCTTCTATTCCTCACCAGTTAATGGAAATGTGTCAATATTTGTGTCAATAAATGTGTCAGATTTTTTTTTTTTTTAAAGAGGATAACTGTAAGCTGCAAAACAATCATTCTTTAACAGTGTCCAAATATGAGGAAATGATGCTTAAAGGTGACAGCAGAATAACATTTATTCCAACAATGCA
Source organism: Ancherythroculter nigrocauda (assembly GCA_036281575.1). Lineage (NCBI taxonomy): Eukaryota > Metazoa > Chordata > Actinopteri > Cypriniformes > Xenocyprididae > Ancherythroculter > Ancherythroculter nigrocauda. The sequence goes on from VTFQ01000009.1 coordinate 18,520,590, forward strand.
GTAACAAAACAACATGTTCTATAAAATGTAACAAATTGAACCCCCCCCCCAAAAAAAAAAAAAAAATTATATGTGATTTCTATAATCTCTTATGGGATTTCTATAATCTCCATATGTATTTACTTTCTCTTACTTATTTCATTCTTTTTCAAATGATTTACCTGTGACAATAGTGCTGGAATTACCACTGAAAGTGCAACATCTATCTATAGAGTTTTCCAATGTCATGAATGACACGACCTAGGGGTCCATTGTGATATTCTTTTGCCAGCCATTCGTGCCATTCAATAACTGCAAGGTGGTCCACCAGTAATTCCTCTGTGCGGTTTCCCCTGAGCCTCCAGACATTCTCCTTGTAGGTTCTCCAGGCCCTCTCAATGTGTTGAGTATGCGCTCCTGTCTGGGCATCAACAAATGCCACACTGTGGTTCACGGTATAATGCCTGTAACCGAGCTGGGGCAGAGCATTTCTGTAAGCCCTCCACTCATCACTGATGATGATGGACCCTCTCTTAGCATGGTGAGCAATAAGTGGAATCAGTTCCCTTCTGGTCCTTCTTTCAACTACGTGGAGAACTGGTTTGTGAACTGGAGAACTGGTTTGTGATTTGTGTCCTTGGTGTTTCACCCCCAGCATGCCAAACACCCACTTCCTCCTTTTCCATCCACCATCCATTCTGCCTCGCCCATACTGAAAAAAGAAAGAAAAAATGTCCAAAGAAAGAAAGGAATTTTAAAAAGATTTTAAATGAATTTAAATAGATCATGGTTCAAACCCTGTGTAATTATGGTGGATAGTTTAACATTTAAATAATAATAGTTACATAATAGTAAAAGTAATCATATTACTTGTAATAATAATTATTATTCTTGCCTTTCTTTTATGTCGAAAGTGACTCTCATCAATAACAATAAACTGTCTTCTGCCCCCTATCCGTTGTCCTCTTTTACTCAATCTGTCCATTGCCACCACACATGCCTCTCGCGCTTTTTTGGCCATTTTTGACAACGTTGCAGAGCTCCCTGCTATGTCATCCTCCATCATATCAATTTGCCGCAAACGAAGTCCTTGAGAAAACCTATAGAGTACAGAAAATTAATTGACAACAGGTGATTTAAGGGTGGGTGTTGGAGTGTGTGTGGGGGGTGTGTGTGTTTGGGTGTTCAACTAACCTGTACAGGAATTTCATCCATTTGAAGAGAGAGACTTTGGAATGACTAAATATTGATTTGTGCCTAACTGATTTCTTTATTCTTCCGCCTCTGTGACAGCTTCGCTGGCACCTCCTGGGAGATCAGTGAAAAGACATAGGGACAGAAGGCAAATAGATTTTAATATGTAAAATCAGATAATAGTGAATGTGTTATCTAAAGTTGTGAAAATCCATTGGCACCAGTATTGTACTTTTGATTTGGAGACTTTTATCTGAGCTATTATATGCTACTTCATAGTTTACTACACTATATCAGAAAACATTTTTAAAATACTTTCACTGCATTTCATAAATGTAAATTTATCTGACATGTATAACTAGCTATGAAAATTAAGATTTTACAAAAATTTGAGCATGTAATATGTAATGGATTGCATAATTGTCAAAAAAAAAAAAAAATAAATATATATATATATATATATATATATATATATATATATATTTGCATTATATAGTACAAGGGCATTTGAATTACAGATCTCAACATTTCACCAAACCACTTTACTTACCATTCAAAATTGTCAATGCAGTCACTTTGCTTCAGTTTCATTTTATGACCACAGGAATTACATCTAATCATCCTTTTAATTAATTTTTTCTTTTGCAGCCATTTTATAAGTTTCAGATGTTTCTTTCCCTCAATCAGCTCGCTCAACTTTTTAGCTAAACTTCGCATCTTTTTAACACCGTGTAGTGTAGGTCTCCTGTGTATCCCTCCACAGATTGTGTGTGGTCCCGCCAAAAACATTCAAATTGTAGTGCTGGTGTCAACCATACACAACCAATCAGATCCCCAAAAAATAATCTAAATTTGTAAAAAAAATATTATTAAAGAATTAAAGAATTACCATTATAGGAATATGTAATTATTTCGTTTATTTTGTGATTTTTACTATCATAAATAATACAAATTTAAAATATTTTATTTTTAATATGAAGCATTCTAATTGGCTGTTTTAAGTTGTGACGCATTACGAGCGTGACAGCGAGCGGCAGAAATGGCAGCTCCGGTTGGTACCCAAAAGTAGTGATGGGATTTATGGCTCTTTGAGGGGATCCGGATCTTCGCGATCCGTTCCCAAGGTTATAGATATTTTCAGAGCTTGGTTATTCATGTTGTTTTTTGTTTGTTTGTTTTGTTTTTTGCAGCTGTAAATCCAAATCAGGTTGTGAAAAGATACAAAAAGGTCTTACATCACTTCAGGCAAGGGAAGAACTTGAGGTCTTCCTACAAGGCTGTTGGAGTGGACAGGAACACTGTGGTTGCTGGTGCTCCAATTGCAGAACTTGCCATTGTGTCACAAACAAAATATGAAGAACTCCTACAAGGCTATTCCAGCAGCCAGAAGCTGCAGGCCTTTATCCAGAAGTGTTCAGATGTCTTAAGCAATGACCCAGCACTTTTGTCAGAGGTAGATCATTTGAAAAAGAATGGAAAGCTTCTTCCCATTATTAAGAGAAAGTAAAAGGTAGGGTACTGTGCCAGTTTGGCAAGGTTATAGGTTTTCAGTTTAGGGGGAACATATTCCCATTAAACTGTTGAAAGAGTTAACAGTTGTTACCAAAGTTACCATTTGTCATGTGGAGATTATAGAAATGATCATTTTTGCAAACCTGTCAGTTGCAGGTTGTGTATGTGTATATATGGAGTTTGGAGTTTACCCAATTTGACATAGAGTTTATACAAAATCTGTTACAATTTGTTACATTTTATAGAACATGTACTGCATTGTTGGAATAAATGTTATTCTGCTGTCACCTTTAAGCATCATTTCCTCATATTTGGACACTGTTAAAGAATGATTGTTTTGCAGCTTACAGTTATCCTCTTTAAAAAAAATAAAAAATCTGACACATTTATTGACACAAATATTGACACATTTCCATTAACTAGTGAGGAATAGAAGAAATTAATTTTTGCATTTGTTAAAGAAATTAGAGTATGCAGAAAGTGTTGTAAATGTCTTGTATACATGTATAGATCATTTGTAACAGGTAAGAAGGATCTACAAATGATATATAAAACATTTACAAGTGATGAATAGTTTACACTTTAGAATAGGGTATGCAGAAAGCTTTGTAAATGATTTATTCATGCGTTTACACCTCATCTATAACAGGTGTTGAACACTTTGTAGTGTGTAGTGCAGTATGAGTGCTGACTGGTGAGGGTATAGATAGCTGTCTTCTCTGACACACATGGAGTGTTTAACTCTGTGCATCTGATGTGAGCTTCAGTGGAAGGTAAATCCGGATCAGAGGATGACTTCATCACTAGACCCCACACACTCCACACAGAATACAAGTCTGTGCTGATGAGTGAAAGGATTTAATATAATCCACTGGAATCACCTGACTGTAAGGCATTTATAAATGTTTATCCACTTCAAAACAAATAAATTACTCTTCTTAAAATTAGTGCTTTAGCATACCTGCATGTTTGTGCTTTTGAACACAGACCAGCTTACATCTTCATCAATAAATCATATACTGATCATTTACTAATGGTTTGTTCTACATTTGTTCATGATTAACATGTTTATTGAGATATTGACACTAAAACAATTTTGTCATAAGTACTTCAATTATTGTTATAAATAATGCATCAACTAATAACTTGTGAACCATCTACTAATGATCTGTTTGATTTATTTGATTTAGATAACTTACAACACAATTGTAAATTGTTAGCAACAACACTTATTAATCATTTATGAAGGTATATTATCATGTTTTTTAAATGATTTGTTCATCATTAACTAACAACTTATAAGTCCTTCATAATAGAAATTAAAAAACATGCATAAAATATTAACATATCACTTATATATCATTAATAAATGTATATTCGTGTTTTGTAAATGATTTGTTAATCATTAACTAATAGTTCATAAATGACTTATAACTGAACATTATTATAAAGTGTTACCCAGCATATTATGTTGAAATTCGTCTCTGAGAGAATATGCTCCGTTAATGCAGCGCCAGGCAGCTCCGTCACTTTTACTTTCACTTTGAATATTGACCAAGTTTAAGCTTTTACCAGCAAACTCAAAGTTTGCACGTTGCTTCTTGTGTGATATCCATTGGCTCCCCTTCTTGGTTTAAAACAGAAAATTTTACAATATTGTGACTTATCTCTCCATATACTTTACCTTTATTCTACACCTCTGTTTCCATTGTCATTTGAACGGCTTGTTTGACTTCCTGGTTCTATGAAGCCACTCCCTTGAAAACACGCAATGTGCTCAGATTGGTTAGCTGGCCCAGTGTATTGTGATTCGCTGAAGCATCCGGAAACGCCACGCCCCTTACCATTAGTTGTTACATGTGCTTCAGTGGAAATGTAAATTATGGCGTCTATATTGCTGTATCAAATTGAGCCTGAATCAGACCCAGATGAAGAGGGTCAAACAGAACCTCTGCATTCGCAGCTTTTAAAGGACGTTTATGAATGGTGTTTAGATATGCTGTCACTGCTGTTTGTTAGCTTTCAATATACGGTTTTATCCTGATTAAAGCTTTACTGTAGCCGAATACATGACTGAGTAGTAGCATTTTTGTAAAGGTAGCGTTTAATTTATAGCATGAACAACTGTTTGTCTATGAACATAGAAGTTTGTTGGTGTTTGTTGGCGTTTGGTGGAGAAGTATGCAATAGAATTAAGCTAACTGGCTAGCGAAGCAAAAACGCATTAGTCTTCGTTTGCGTCCTTGATGCAACCAAAAAATAGCAACAGAACTATGCATTTAAAAGATATGTACAAACTGTAACAGTCACTGCCTGTCACTAGGTTTATTGTATTTATGGTTGCTATGTTCTTCCTGGACTCTAGGGGGAGATGGAGCATACTCATTATGGTATATAACAGGAAACAGTAGAGTAAATGGTAGGGTCTGTTTGATATTGTTTGCTACCTGTTTACCACCTGTTTGTCTAATCCTGTTTGAGAAACTGTTTGTTTCCTGCTCAAACGTAAGTTTAATGTTTGTATCATTGTGATGAACTTACATGGAATGTATTTAGTTTAATTGGTATATTGTTTTCCCTTTATAGAGGATTTTGCTGTGATGTAGCTTTTGCTAATCAACTATGGCTACCTCTGCATGTTTACATACACACTGTGTTGCTGAAGCCACTCTTGGTTCATGTGGTGTGAAACACTGAAATTGACCAGACATCCAAGCATAGGACAACAAACAACCTCATCATCTTCTTCATCCTCTGTAACTATACTCAACAAAAGATAACATTGCTTTCCTTCATTTCCGGAACTGTTTAAGTTCTCAAACAGCTGTGCTGGACAATTCGATTCCCTATATGCACATACACTTGCCTTTGATGAAATTGTTGAATTGTATACGTATGTATATTTTTGATGACTTGTGGTATATTGGGTATTGTGAATATTGAATGTGAAAATTTTTTTGAATACATGCTAAATGAAACTGCACTCTTGTTTGTTCAAGACTTTATTTATTAATAGACCTTTCTTGCACAAAAGACGATTTCCCTTTAAACTCTTGTAGCTTGAAAGTAAAGTAACTGGGATGGTTATAAAACAATAAAACGTACTTACAGTTTAGGGCCGATAAACAGCAGCTTCTGCTTTTAAAGTGGGAACTGCTTCATCTTTCAGTAATAGCCTTGGTGCAAATCCAGCATTGAACTCGTGTAGATTCTGGAAGCTGTCTTCCACGGCGCATCCAACGTAGAAAATATCACATATTATAATGGGTTCTATTGTCTTTTGACGCGTCGCTTGTGTCCAGTGTACACAACTCTTCCGCTTCCATTATGCTGCGCGACATGGCCTCGCCCACTTTTTGCGTGTTCCCGGGGGCAGTGTTTTCAGGGTTTATGATGTCACCAACCTGGGAAGAAGTTCGTTGTAGTCTAAACCGGTCGTTTTTGTAGGCATTAAACTTCCATAACTTTAAAAGACGATATCTCTGTTTGCATTGAACTTTCAGCGCTGTAACTTTGCAGATACTGTTTATGCTCAAGCAGCAACATTACACACTAACTAAAGTTAAAAAAAGTGAAATCGCAATGAACCACCCCTTTAATATACTTCAAAATATTATTTATTTCTTTGAAGCAAAACTGAATTTTTTAGCATCATTACTCTAGTCTTCAGTGTCACATGATCCTTCATCATTCTAATATGCTGATTTATTATCGATGTTGGGAACAGTTGTGCTGCTGAATATTTTTATAACCATTTTGTCAGTGATGCAATTTGATTTATAAAATGAGACAAACCGCAGAAATCACTCAACAAAATGCAAGCTCTTCTGTCCATGTCATTTTCGACTGATTAATGAATTAGAACGGAAAATTACTTCACATTGTCCAATGAAATTTGAACTTCTTGTGCCATATCAAGATTGGTTGGTGTACTATACATGACAAACGGGCACTGATGAATTGTGAAATATTTTAAAATATGTAATATATAGATTTTTTATTTAATTGTCACACTAGCTTTGATTATTGATGGAAAAAAAAGTTGAAAAATTTGTTTGGTATATTTTTTTTTCTCCCATCGAGACATTTTTGTTTTTTATTATACACTTCAACAAACCCACACTACAAAAGAACCAAACAATCATGTAAAATCCAGTAAACCTTGAAATTATTACTTGTGATATTAGAACAATATATATGAGGACATATGTAAAACTAATCTCGTTTTTAAAAACATTTTTATTTATTTCATTAAAGACCCCCTGTGGTGAAAATTAAGTTCCCTTTCAGTCGGTCACGTTCGACGTACATCAGTAATGACCGACGAATTGGGATATTGCTAGAGAGTCCTATCAGCTTCGAGAGAACTAAAACAAGCCAATGGAGATTGGCGTGCGATATTTGCATAATGCGCACCGCCCCTATCAGGTGGATATAAATAGGGTAGCAGATGCAATCGCACTCTGTCTTTCGCTTCGGAGCCTACCTGTTGGTGTCCCACAGCTTGACTGAACTTCGAGCCTCTTGAGAAGAGTTTGGCGCTTGTGTTGGTGTGACGACGCTGCAGCGAGGTCACGAGTTGGAGTGAGCCGGGTGGAAACATCCGCTGTAATTCCACTTTGTTGGTCTGCGATTTGGGCCGGTTCCTCCCGTGTTTTTATTAAACACGTTGTGACACTCCCTGCGTGTCTCGACACAAAGGAGCTGAAATTTCCCCTTCTAAAAGAGACTTCACAGACGAACCCTGTGTCTTTTTCAAGATGTCATTTCGTCTGTGCGCTACTGGATGTGGTCGTTCCCTGGTCCCTGCTGATGGGCACAATCGCTGCATCACGTGTTTGGGCGTTCAGCACGTTGAAGCGGCTTTTGTAGATGGTTCATGTTCTCATTGTGGGAACATGACTATCCCAGTGCTGAGATCGAAACTTTCGTTCCTTGGTTCTCAGGGAGCGGGGGTCCCCTCCCCTATGCCCCGTGCGACCGTTTTTTCCGGCCCAGGTCGGAATGACGGTTCGTCGGCGTATAGGCAGGGTGATTTGAGGGTTAGCGTTAGGGCTTCCCCGCCGAGCACTGCTCCGCGGGCCCCTGCCGCCTCTTCAGCACTGCAGCCCGTGGTGTTACCAATTGACCGCACCGTTCCCTCTACGGAGCGTCCGGTGCTGTCCTTTGGTGCACCTGCGGAAGACCACGGTATCAGAAGGTGAGCAAGAGTCCTCGGGAGATGAAGACTCAGCCGTGCTGCCGCCCTCCGGGGCCCCAGCGTTTGCCGAGCCAGATCCCGAGTTGACTGCTGTGCTTTCCCGGGCGGCCGAGAAGGTCAGGCTTGTGTGGAATCCTCCGCCTTGTCCCGGTCCTTCTCGACTTGACGATTGGTACCTCGGGGCGCCAGCGTCCCGCTCCGATGCCATTTTTCCCGGAAGTGCACGATGAGGTGACCAAGTCTTGGCGGACGCCGTATAGCGTTCGTTCAAGGCCTGGCCCCTCATCCGCCTTCACCACCCTGGATGGCGGGGAAGCTAAGAGTTACACGAGGATCCCACCAGTCGAGCGGTCTGTTGCGATGCAATTGTGTCCAACGGCCGCCGGCTGGCGTGGTGAGCCGCGTCTCCCATCCCGGGCCTGTAAATTCTCCTCGAATCTGACAGAGAAAGCTTACAGAGCCTGTGGACAAGCTGCCTCTGCTTTGCATGCTATGGCCCTTTTGCAAGTATATCAAGCAAAAGCGTTGAGCGAAATGCCCCAGGGTGGTCTTGACCAACAGTTGCTGGGGGAGCTGCGCGCTGCCACGGACCTCGCTCTCCGAGCGACTAAGGTGACAGTGCATTCTGTTGGTCAAGCGATGGCTACACTCGTAGTCCAGCAGCGCCACTTGTGGCTGAACCTGGCTGACATGAGGGAGACTGATAAGTATCGGTTTCTGGACTCCCCCGTGTCTCAGGTCGGCCAGGTGGCAAGAGATCGAGGAAGTCGCGATCCTGAGATGGGCGACCTAGAGGGGAAGGTTTCAGCTCTTCGGGAGAGGAGTCCATCACCTCTTCCACCCCCGGAGGAGGGCTGGGGGGAATCTGTATGTGTGTCTGTCCCGCCGCTGGCTCTTCGGAGCCCAGCGGTACCCACCTTCTCACAGAAAGAGCTGTTTCCCAAACCTCCAGGTCACAAGAGGGCGCGGTTGTCTGGGCCCCAGGGTTCTGCCTCGTCGCCCGCAGCCCCCTCTTTCTTCGCCAGTGGGGGGCAGTGTGATGGTCAAGGCCGCTCCTCGTGTGCCATCTCCCATCTGCACTGTCACCCCGCAGAGTCTGACTCCACTTCGGGCGGAGGTGGCTATTGTTCCTCTCAAGGAGCAGGGCATTCGCATTCTCAACTATCTCGATGACTGGCTCATTCTGGCCAGCTCGCGGGAGCAGTTGTGTGAACACAGGGACCTGGTGTTAGCTCACCTCAGCCGGTTGGGTCTTCGGGTCAACTGGGACAAGAGCAAACTCGCCCCCGGACAGAGGATCTCTTATCTCGGTATGGAACTGGACTCGGTCGCCCGGACTGCGCGCCTCACCGAGGAACGTGTCCAGTCAGTGTTGAACTGCCTGAGTTCGCTCAAGCACAGGACAGCGGCCCCACTGAAAGCTTTTCAGAGGCTCCTGGGGCATATGGCATCCGCACCTGCGGTAACGCCACTCGGGTTGCTTCATATGAGGCCGCTTCAGCACTGGCTTCACGGCTGGGTCCCGAGATGGGCGTGGCAGTGCGGTACGTTCCATGTCCCAGTGACACCGAGCTGCCGCCGCACCGCAGCTGCATTGGCATATCAATTGCCTGGAGTTGCTCATGGTTTGTCTTGCACTGGGCTGCTTCAAGGAGCTGCTGTCAGGCAAGCACATTCTGGTTCGTTCAGACAGTATTGCGGCCATTGCGTACATCAACCATCAGGGTGGTCTACACTCCCGTCGCATGTCGCAACTCGCCCGCCATATGTTGCTGTGGAGTCAGAAGCATCTGAGGTCACTTCGTGCCATTCATGTCCCAGGTGTGCTCAACCGTGCAGCCGACGAGCTCTCACGCAGCCTCCACTTGCGGGCAAATGGAGACTCCATCCCCAGGCGGTTCAGGCGGTACTTTGGTGAGGCTCAGATAGACCTGTTCGCCTCCTCGGAGACTGCCCACTGCCAGTGGTTCTATTCCCTGACCAGCGGTACGCTCGGCACAGATGCCCTGGCACACAGCTGGCCCCGGGGCCTTCGCAAATATGCGTTTCCCCCAGTGAGCCTTCTTGCACAGCTACTGTGCAAAGTCAGGGAGGACGAGGAGCAGGTGTTGTTAGTGGCTCCGTATTGGCCCACTCAGACCTGGTTCTTGGACCTGACGCTCCTCGCGACAGCCCCTCCCTGGCCCATTCCTCTGAGGAAGGATCTTCTGACTCAGAGACGGGGCACTCTTTGGCACCAGTGTCCCGACCTGTGGAACCTCCATGTATGGTCCCTGGACGGGACGCGGAGGTTCTAAGTGATCTCCCGCAAGTGGTTGCAGACACCATCACCTCCGCTAGAGCTCCTTCGACTAGGAACCTCTATGCGTTGAAGTGGAACCTATTTGTCGAATGGTGCTCCTCTCATTGAGAGGACCCCCGATCATGCTCGGTCAGATCCGTGCTTTTCTTCCTGCAAGAGGGTCTGGAGCGTAGGCTGTCCCCCTCCACTCTCAAAGTGTATGTTGCCGCTATTGCTGCACATCACGATGCAGTTGATGGAAAATCCTTGGGGAAGCACGATCTGATCGTCAGGTTCCTGAGGGGGGCGAGGAGACTAAATCCACCTCGCCCTTCCTCTATACCCTCTTGGGATCTCACCTTAGTGCTTACATCTCTTCGGCGTGATTCCTTCGAGCCTTTGCAATCAGTTGAGTTAAAAGAACTGTCCCTTAAGACCATCCTCCTGGTTGCATTGGCCTCGCTTAAGAGGGTAGGGGACTTGCATACATTTTCGGTCAACGAATTGTGCCTGGAGTTCGGGCCTGGTGACTCTCACGTTATCTTGAGACCCCGGCCCAGATATGTGCCCAAGGTTCCTACCACTCCTTTCAGAGATCAGGTAGTGAACCTGCAAGCGCTGCCCTCGGAGGAGGCAGACCCAGCCCTGGCCTTGCTCTGTCCAGTCCGCGCTCTGCATATCTATGTGGACAGAACACGTGGCTTCAGGACCTCAGATCAGTTCTTCGTCTGTTACGGAGGCCAGCAGAAAGGGAAGGCTGTCTCCAAGCAGTGGATGGCATCCACTAACCAGTGGGCCATCGCCCTGGCGTATGAAGCCCAGGGCGTGCCTTGCCCGCTTGGGTTGAGAGCCCACTCCACCAGAGGAGTGGCCTCTTCCTGGGCGCTGGCTCATGAGCCTCGCTGACAGATATCTGTAGAGCTGCGGGCGGGGCGACACCCAACACGTTCGCTAGATTTTGTAGAGCCGGTTTCTTCCCGTGTATTCGCTTCCACCAGCCGGTAGACGCGTTGAACCAGCTCCAAGTGTCGGCTTGTGTTGCCACTCCTGCCCCCTGGGCTGGGTACGTGCATTCTTGACTCCAGTCATGTTCCCTGCTTGGCGAACCCTGTCGAGTTCCTCCGCCTCCCCCTTTGGCTCGGACATTGCGGAGTGACTGATGCCAGGCCAACGTCCGTCTTCGGCGTTGATGTTGGCTGGGTTCCATATGCTGTGACCCCTCTGTGTCAGCGGTCCCATATGTGTATCATCCACGGTTAACCCTCTGGAGTCTGAGGCTGATTTGGGGCCTGGAGAAGTTTTTACATGCCCTGACATTTGTGCTTTTTTCATTTGTTCATAAACACATTAATGACACAAGTGTCATTACACTGTATTCAGCACAAACTAGGCTACCATAATATGTGAGGAACATGTATGTACATGTTTGTGTTTTTGAAGGAATAACGTTTCTGCGTGGTTATTGAAAAAACAAAAAACTTAAGTCACTGAAATAAGGCCAAAAAAAGTATATTAAATCTGTATTGACAAGACTTCTGGGTATTGGAGGTTGTAGACTAGAGTTTTTGCTTCAGAATTATGTAAAAATTATGCTGCCTACTCCTTCATATAAAACAATATATTGATTTAGTTTTTGTAAGACACTTTTTGTCAAGAAACACAGTATGCGTGGAGGCGCGAATCATCATGAATAATGGGTGATTCTCACCTGAGAAGACAAAAGAATCGCATAATAATGACCTGAAATGACTTGCATATTAATGAGGCCTTTCAGTCAGGTAGGCTGTGAAAAAACCCTCTGTAATCATGTCTCAGCTCAATTTAAAATAATGGAATTCTATTATATTCTTTAAAATATAATGTATTTCTGCGATGCAAAGTGTCTGAACAATTATGTTACCTCTATGGCATTTCATATAGGCTTTTAGGTTAAAAACATGCACATTTGGAGAAATATTGATGGATTCTTATATGTTTATGTCAATTTTCTATACAGAGGAGTAATATTTATTCTATATTTATTCTCATCTCTATGAGTGCTGGATACTGTGTTTTCAATTCATACTTGCTGCCGGAGGGCGATCTGTGCACCTTTAGGCCACAAATCCATATAAAGAAGAAGAAGAACCAGGAACTAACGGCATGTCTTCTAGAGCTCGCTAACCATGGCTTTAACATCCAGATAAACACTTTTCAAGATAATAAATACACGATTGAGACGATGTATGCATGTGTTGCCTCTGAATTTGCATCTGAATAGCGCTGGCTCCGTGGGTGTGGCCGCATTAGCAGATAATGAGCTGAATCACGGACTTCTGACATTGCTCTCTTTTCATACAGATTACATAAACACAGAATGTTTGTTTTCGATTTGACTTGCACGATTTAAAACCTGACATTTCAACGTTTCTTTAGACATAAGTCTTTTTTTTTTGTCATTAGTATTCACTAAGTTACAGTTCATTTTCTCAGAACTATCAGATTGGACTTCGTTCAGAGGGAGATGAGAGACATGCATCATGTTAGTTTTCTTTATTTTACAAAAAGCACAACATTTTGTTTTTACTCTGAGTGTACACAAATTAAAGAAGATATTCAACAGATTAAAATGGTGTATAACTCTTAATTGTATGTGCAACATTAACGGAGTATTTTGAGTCTCTTTCACACTGGTAAGAAAAAAAACTCAGTTAACAGTTAACACTCTGAGGTCTGAGGGTATCGCCGGCGATACCACCGCGTTTTTTTTCTTACCAACGTGACCGACTGAAAGGGAATGTCTCGGTTACGTATGTAACCCTCGTTTCCTGAAGGAGGGAACGGAGACGTACGTCCCGTCGCCACAGTTTCTGTACCCTCACTGCAGTGCGGACACCGGTTGTCTCCTCAGCAAAAAACAGAGTGCGATTGCATCTCTACCCTATTTATATCCACCTGATAGGGACGGTGCGCATTATGCATATATCGCACGCCAATCTCCATTGGCTTGTTTTAGTTCTCTCGAAGCTGATAGGGCTCTCTATTGATATCCCAATTCGTTGGTCACTATTGACGTACATCTCCGTTCCTTCCTTCAGGGAACGAGGGTTACATACGTAACCAAGATGTTTTTAATGTTGTTTATGTCTATGTAGTGTTTTTAATATGCTTTAAGACGAACCATGTGCAAATTCATAAGTCAGCACCATTGCTGAGTATTTTATGTTTAAAACTGAGTAAACCAAAAACCTGCGGTTTGAAATCGGTGGTGTTTGTGACGTCACAGACTACCTTGTTATCAATCACAACAATGTGCCGGTGTTATGAGATTTTCAGTTTCTAAGATTTTTGGTTTCCGAAGGCGGAGCATACATGAATATTAATGAGTTTCTCAGACATGCGTGATTGCACGTGCAACTGAGAATTTTAGTTCACATTGTATCTCAGCACATTTAGTGGATTATTCCATAAAGGTAACAATATTCTCAGCTGACTTATGCCTAAACTACAGTTGTTTACTTCTAGGAAACAGTTTATAATGTTTTCATTAGTATGCCTGATTCGTGCAGTTGTCTGAATGACAGATATAGCAGAGCAACCTTCAGCTATCGTCTACAATGAGTTCAGCTCGTTGTGCTCTTCCTTTGTGATGTTTTAAAACTCTGTATTTTATTAGTTGTTATCATTAAGTACATCAATGCCTGTAACAACTGAAATAAACCAGTATAAATGTTTTTAAGGACTATATCTATTCTGGTATTGTTCTTAAATTCTTGTTCATTTTGATATGATGTAGGCCTATTGCTCTTCAGAAGGATTCATAAAATTCTTTGTTTAGGCTCACCAAGGTTGCATTTATTTAATCAAAAATAGGCTAAACAGTAATATTTTGATTTGTTTTCTATTTAAATACAGTGCCCTCCACAATTATTGGCACCCTTGGTAAATATGAGCAAAGGTGGCTGTGAAAATTAATCTGCATTGTTAATCCTTTTGATCTTTCATTCAAAAAAATCACAAAATTCTAACCTTTCATCAAAGTAAAGCAATTGAAAGCGGGGGGGAAATCACATTATGAAATAAATGTTTTTCTCCAAAACACATTGGCCACAATTATTGGCACCTCTAGAATTTTTTATTAGTAAAATATCTCTGAAGTATATTCCCATTCATATTTAATTTTTTTTTAGCACACCAGGGTGATCATAAACATGAAATTGTCCAGCCACGACTTCCTGTTCCACAGGAGTATAAACATAAGAAAACACAAAGGCCAAATTCCCTTAATCATTCACCACAATGAATAAAACCAAATAATATAGTTCTGATGTACAGCAAAAGATTGTTGAGCTTCACAAAATAGAAAGTGGCTGTAAGAAAATAGCTAAAGCATTGAAAATCCCCATTTCCACTATCAGGGCAATAATTAAGAAGTTCCAATCAACTAAAAATGTTACAAATTTGCCTGGAAGGAGACGTGTGTCTAAATCATCCTAATGCACGATGAGGAGGAAAGTTTGAGTGGACAAAGACTCTCCAAGGATCACAGCTGGAGAATTGCAGTGATTAGTTGAGTCTTGAGTCTCAGAAAGCCTAAAAAAAAATATCAAACAGCACCTACATCCCCACAAGTTGTCCGGGAGGGTTTCAAGAAAAATCCTCTGCTCTCATCCAGAAACAATCTCCAGCAGGTTCAGTTGTCAGACAAGACTGGAACTTCAAATCGGACCGGCTTCTATGGTCAGATGAAACTTAAAAAAAGAGCTTTTTGGCAGCAAACCCACCAGATGGGTTTGATGCACACATGGATAAAAAGTACCCCATGCCCACGATTAAATATACTGTTGGATCTTTAATGTTGTGGGCCTATTTTTCTGCTGGAGGTCCTGGACATCTTGTTCAGATACATGGTATCATGGATTCTATCAAATACCAACAGATAAAAAATCAAAACCTGACCGCTTCTGCTAGAAATCCAATAATGGTCCATGGTTGGATCTTCCATCAGGACAATGATCCATAAAAACCATCAAAACCAACACAAAAATGTGTCACTGAGCACAAAATGAAGCTTCTGCCATGGCCATCCCAGTCCCCTGACCTGAACCCTAAAGAAAATGAGTGGAGTGAGCTGAAGAGAAGAAGCACCAACATGGAGCTGGGAATCTGAATGATCTGGAGAGATTCTGCATGAAGGAATGGTCTATGATCTCTTGTCAGGCATTCTCCAAACTCATCTATCTTGAGAAAAGGACGTTGCAATAATTGGGTGCCAATAATTGTGGCCAACGTAAACTAGAGAAAAAAAAAAATTGGATAATGCTTTTTTCCCCAATTTTCAATTGTTTTACTTAAATGAAAGGTTAGAATTTTGTGAATTTTTTGAATGAAAGATCAAAAAGATAAACAATGCAGATTAATTTTCACAGCCGCCTTTGCTCATATTTACCAAGGGTGCCAATATTAGTGGAGGGCACTGTATATTTTAAACTGTTACTCCAGTCTTCAGTGGGTACGGAAGAGGATTAGGGCCAAGCAATAATAAAAAAAAATAAAACCATCTCGAGATTAAAGTTGTTAAATAAATAAAAAAACTCGTTAAATTACGAGAAAAAAGTCGAGATAAAATGTTGAGTATAAAGTCATTAAATTACGAGAAAAAAGTCGTTAAATTACGAGAACAAATTCGTTAAATTATGAGAAAAATGTTGTTAAATTTCAAGAAAAAAGTTGAGATAAAATGTTGAGAATAAACTCGTTAAATTACGACATTTTATCTGAGAAAATATTCATGTATGCTCCACCTTTGGAAACCGAAAATCTCAGAAACCGAAAATCTCGTAACACCGGCAGGCTTTAGCATATCATTAACCATGAGTGCTCTGAAGCAGGAAAGTCTTGAGAGAAGCCAGTTTATCCCGTTAAATTTTCTGTTGATATAAAAAATTGTGTAGATTTATCAATATACTATGTCTATTACGATGTTATGATGAACTATAAGCCTTTCTCCAGCGACATTCTGAGTTGTTCAAAGCATTTGTAAGGATACTGATTGTTAGAAGACAGCTGTCTGACTCTGTCTGAGATGAAGAACAGGAACGGTGTGTGTAACATTAGCAACACATTATTAGCTGTTTGATAACGTAGTCAAGCAAAAGGCTATCTATATTAATCCATATTAAAGACAGAACCATCGCAAGGGCTGTGCCAAGTGTGCGAGCGCATAGGGGCTCGCGCTAAGTAAAGTGACAGCTGACTTGAAGTAAAGCCAATAAAGCTCACGTTTTTGTCCTTCGAAATATTTTAATACTATAAACATAGCTAAAACAATATTGCTCTGAGCGTGTACGTGTGACCGTGATTCGTGTGTATATTCAGTCAGTGTGTCCTCGCACGTCAAGTTCAGAGAGCTATTCAGTCCATTATAAATCTTTGCCTACCTGATAAGTTCAAGTAAATACGATGGAAGTTCGCGCTCATTCAAGGATGTGCATTTGTATCATGTACGGAGAAGACACCGGCGCCTTCAGGATTTCATCTGAATGTTTTTTTAAATCTGAAAACTAAAAGCAACGAAGAAGTCAAACATCCATTAGCGTGTTCACAGAGGAAAACGGCTGAGCGAGTGGAGGCGGGGCTAATTTGCATATTCATAGATCTGTGCATATTAAATGAGACAAGGGTTTACAAGCTATTTTAAGGCATGAAGAAATTTTTTTCACTTGATTTTTTTTTTTTAAATATGTCATTTTGGTGATCAAAGATGAGTTTTACGAAATAAAATATTTGACCACAGGGGGACTTTAACATTTTTATTAAACAAGGACCTTTACTTTAATTAAAAAGTTTATTTCTGCTATTGCAGGCTCATTTTGTAAATGTAAGCAATTAATTTGGACAAGCGCAAACTGGGTGCTGGTAAAGAAGCTGGTGCAGAAGTACCTGCTCGGCTAGAATCGGCTCAAAGTCGTGCATCTTCGGATGCGGAGCCGTGCGCAAAGTTACAAAAAAATGACGTGAATTGGGGTCTCGCACACTCAACGCGCACCATGATGACGTCATTTTCGCCGCGCCCACCTTCGCGCTCATGTGGATGCAGCAAGTATAAAACAAGCTTTACATGGATGTGTCACAATAGTGTGCTCTCGACTTTTGTCATTAAAATAACGTTATAACTTAGGCCCCGATCAGACAGAACATTTTTTTTTCTTTTTTTTTTTGCAGTGAGAGGTGCCTTATTTGCACCTTCGCGTTTAGCTGCCTGCTGCACCTCTCGTATTTGTAGGAGTGCTCTGAGGACCTGAAGTTGAAAAAAAACAACAACTCTGAGCAGAAAAGCATCTGGCGTCATTTGCGTTTTTTCCCCATTGTTCCATTGTGGTGATGAAAGTTTACAGTTGCTTGGAATGTCCAGAGACTGCAATAATGGAGGAGATGCATGTTTGTACATCTCACCCTCGTGCTTTTGCTGTAATCCTTGATCCTATAATGCTTGTGCTATAATCCTTGATCCTGATCTGGTTGTTGCCTAGCAACATAAAAAACACAGCACACTGCTTATTTCTAAATGATAAAAGTCAACCAAAAAAAATGGCAGTGCGGTGCCTCGCATTTTCAAACCTGAAAAACATGTTCTGTCTGATCAGGGCCTTATTCAGCCAATTACAATTGAATTACAAAAACCTGATATTTAAAAAAACAAACAAACAACAACAAAAAAACAATACTTTTTATACATCCCATTCTCTGGTTTGTTGCCCTTACAGCTCCTCATGTATAGGTACTTCCTTTTCCTCATTTACTATGATGTTCAGTTCATCTTCAGTTATCTTGCCGTCTGTGTTGCGATCTTGATTTTTGAACATGTTCTTTAGGATGGTATCACTGTCCATTCCTGGATGAATGCGGCCTCTGCCTTCAGCCACCTGTAGCATAATAAATGCTGAAAACTGCAGAAGAAAAAAACAAAATAAATCATTTGATAATCAGATATGTTACAAGTCATACTAGTCACAAAGATCTCTGTATTCACACTTAGTATTTGTGTGATAGGCAGGGATCTGTTTAATTGTATGCTGACTTGATTAGACATTTTGATTCTTGCGCACAGTAGACAGAGACTGACTCAGTTTGCATGAACATCTTGATAGCAGCCCAACTGATAACCAACAGTTAAAAAAAACAGGATGCTACCCTGTACTGTAGAGGAGAGTGTAGTTTAGATAGGCGTCATTGAAGATTTTCTTTTAATGGTTTTTTTTTTGTTTGTGTGTATGTCTTGCTAGTCAATGTAGAGGGTAAACATGAGTTAGGCTTGTTTTGTTTTGATTATCTTTTTGGTTTGGTCACAGCCCATGTCCCTCTTCCCTCTCATGTGAGTCCTTACATTAGTAAATACTATGAATTCTTTTTTTTTTTCTTTGAATCACCTTTTCCACCTTCTTGTACCACATTGTTTCCTTTTTTATTGCCTTTTGTAACATAAATAATATATATTTTAATAAATAATATATCACATTATACTTTGTTGTTATTTTATAATCTTATTTATTATTATTATTATTATTATTATTATTATTATATTCTTATATCATTACATATAGATAGATAAATTGACTCTCTGTTCAAACCACACTGTGAAAATGAGAGAGAGGTTCAGCACAGGTGGATCTAGTATTCCTGGCTATTGAGACTGGGTCAAGTATTCAGCTGGATATTACATTTCCTGCATAATGCTGTATGATCCAGTAAGACTGGATCTAATACAAGGTGTCTTAGAATCATTTATAATGTAACTAACTGTATCGTGCATGCTCCGTTTTGTTTTTGTTTTCGCTCTTTCCTGTGCTTGTTTTTCCTGAGTTCCCAGTCATCGTTAGTTTTCCTGATTATTTTTTTTAGTTCCTGCACCTGTTCTGTTTTACCTTGATTACTCTCCCTGTGTATTTAAACCCTGAGTTCTCTCTGTTTATTGTTCCGTGCTGTCTTTATTTGGTTGTGTTATACTATAACTTCATGTAATCTCCTAATTTTCTTGTATTTATTAAAAACTGTTTTTGTTTGATCTCGTCTTCGTGCAGTCATTATAACCACTAAGCCCTGACAGTATCAGCCAGTCCAATAAATTGTTACATTTTTTTTCGATTGCTAACACACTATAACTTTTGTCACAATTTCCCAAACCATTTATTCAATTCTAAAAGCAATGAAACATTTCTCAAAACTATAAACACATTTAACTTGTTTTCACACACATTCCAATTTTCTTAATGATTTCTGCAAAACTCTACACAAAAATGCCCTTATTTTACAATGGTTTAACCATGTTCTCATTCAGAAAACACAAACACATAATATAATTAACTCAAGTGTCACACTTAAGCACACATTTATCCATCAGTAAACATTCAGTAGCAAAAATGATAACACACCAATCAGAATCTTGGGATAATATAAACAGGAGCTTTAGAAATTGCATCCTAAAATCATCAACAGGGTTTTATACTACTTACACATACAGTATAATTACAGTACACAGTCACAGTAATCTCTCAGTTCTGAAAAAATACAGCATATGTATACATATATATTGTTATATATACACATATTGAGATCATTGCATTCTGTTTTTATTCACAATTTGTGCAGATTTGGAATTGGGTTTGTATGTTATATCTATATCTATATATCTATATATCTATCTATCTATCTATATATCTATCTATATATATATATATATATATAGATAGATATATAGATAGATAGATATATATATAAACCCAATTCCAAATCTGTACAAATTGTGTATAAAAACAGAATGCAATGATGTGGAAGTTTCGAATTTCAATATTTTATTCAGAATACAACATAGATGACATATCAAATGTTTAAACTGAGAAAATGTATCATTTTAAGGGAAAAATAAGTTGATTTTAAATTTCATGGCATCAACAAATCTCAAAAAAGTTGGGACAAGGCCATGTTTACCACTGTGTGGCATCCCCTCTTCTTTTTATAACAGTCTGCAAACGTCTGGGGACTGAGGAGACAAGTTGCTCAAGTTTAGGAATAGGAATGTTGTCCCATTCTTGTCTAATACAGGCTTCTAGCTGCTCAACTGTCTTAGGTCTTCTTTGTCGCATCTTCCTCTTTATGATGTGCCAAATGTTTTCTATGGGTGAAAAATCTGGACTGCAGGCTGGCCATTTCAGTACCCGGATCCTTCTTCTACGCAGCCATGATGTTGTAATTGATGCAGTATGTGATCTGGCATTGTCATGTTGGAAAATGCAAGGTCTTCCCTGAAAGAGACAACGTCTGGATGGAGCATATGTTGTTCTAGAACTTGGATATACCTTTCAGCATTGATGGTGCCTTTCCAGATGTGTAAGCTGCCCATGTCACACACACTCATGCAACCCCATACCATCAGAGATGCAGGATTCTGAACTGAGCGCTGATAACAACTTGGGTTGTCCTTGTCCTCTTTAGTCTGGATGACATGGCGTCCCAGTTTTCCAAAAAGAACTTCAAATTTTGATTCGTCTGACCACAGAACTGTTTTCCACTTTGCCACAGTCCATTTTACAGTTTTTCTCAATTGTTTACACACAAATATTGGTACTTGAGACACAATGACCACAACATGTAACTCATGCACCAACCCCCTGAACCAATTCTGCTAAACTACAAGCACAATTCCTGCTTTACACTCACATTGCAGTTCTAAAACACACTTTTTTCAAAACACTACACACAATTCTCTGCATTTGGCACAATTTTCGGGCAGAAAAGTCTCTTGTTTTCACAAGGAACACACTGCCATTCAAATATGCACACTGACTCATCACATGGGCAAACACCTGTCACACTTTTTTACAATTAGCAAACAGAGCTTTAGCATAAAAGGGCAACAGGTGAGCTCTTCTGTTTTGGATGCCAACAATGGAAACAGAGGCAGAGCAGCATACTGTAGTTTGTTTTTATACTGTAAACAGTAAAATGTATTACTGTATACAGTAAATTATTCTGTTGTTTTTTATGTATACCACTGTATGTGCAACTTTGGATTGGTTTGGATGTGCACTGTACATTGTTTTTGTTGGAAAAATAAAATATATTTGTTACCGTGTATTTGTGTGTTCTGTCTATAAAAACTATTATATATATTTATATATATATATATATATATATATATATATATATATATATATATATATATATATATATACATCCAACCAGTTGAACACTGATGTGCTCTATGTAAAACACAATGATGAATGGAAAACACTTCTCCATTCATCATAATGACTTTGGTCTTTATTTGGTTCAATGTTACACTTACTACAGACAGTACATACATAAGTGTGTTGTAAAATATTTGTAGTGTGTGTGTATATATATATATATATATATATATATATATATATATACTACAAATATTTTACAACACACTTATGTATGTACTGTCTGTAGTAAGTGTAACACTGAACCAAATAAAGACCAAAGTCATTATGATGAATGGAGAAGTGTTTTCCATTCATCATTGTGTTTTACATAGAGCACATCAGTGTTCAACTGGTTCTTATAAATGTCTATGCATATGATGGTTTGTGTGTGTCATTTGAAAACAAAATACCATTTTGAGAAGAAATAACATTGTTTTGAATGTAAAGTTTCATTTTGCAGGAGAACTGAGGAGTTTTGCCCATTGTGTGTGTGTTTTTTGATTTGTGTGTAGAGTTCTGAGAGAATGAGGCATGCTTTCAGAAAATGTGTGTAAGCAATCGAGAAAAACTGTAAATGAGCCTTGGCCCAGAGAAAACGCCTGCGCTTCTGGATCATGTTTAGATATGGCTTCTTTTTTGACCTATAGAGTTTTAGCCGGCAACGGCGAATGACACGGTGGATTGTGTTCACCGACAATGTTTTCTGGAAGTATTCCTGAGCCCATGTTGTGATTTCCATTACAGTAGCATTCCTGTATGTGATGCTGTGTCATCTAAGGGCCCGAAGATCACGGGCATCCAGTATGGTTTTCTGGGCTTGACCCTTACGGACAGAGATTGTTCCAGATTCTCTGAATCTTTGGATGATATTATGCACTGTAGATGATGATAACTTCAAACTCTTTGCAATTTTTCTCTGAGAAACTCCTTTCTGATATTGCTCCACTATTTTTCGCCGCAGCATTGGGGGAATTGGTGATCCTCTGCCCATCTTGACTTCTGAGAGACACTGCCACTCTGAGAGGCTCTTTTTATACCCAGTCATGTTGCCAATTGACCTAATAAGTTGCAAATTGGTCCTCCAGCTGTTCTTTATGTACATTTAACTTTTCCGGCCTCTTATTGCTACCTGTCCCAACTTTTTTGGAATGTGTAGCTCTCATGAAATCCAAAATGAGCCAATATTTGGCATGATATTTTAAAATGTCTCACTTTTTAACATTTGATATGTTATCTATATTCTATTGTGAATAAAATATAAGTTTATGAGATTTGTAAAATATTGCATTCCTTTTTTATTCACAATTTGTACAGTGTCCCAACTTTTTTGGAATTAGGTTTGTATAATATATCAGGGGCGTTTCCTCTGAGGAGGCAAGGGAGGCAGTGCCTCCTCAAA
The DNA here is from genome assembly GCA_036281575.1 of Ancherythroculter nigrocauda. Classification (NCBI taxonomy): domain Eukaryota; kingdom Metazoa; phylum Chordata; class Actinopteri; order Cypriniformes; family Xenocyprididae; genus Ancherythroculter; species Ancherythroculter nigrocauda. The sequence continues at coordinate 18,543,362 of VTFQ01000009.1, forward strand.
AAAAAAAAAAAAAAAGGATGAGAAAATAATCCATATTACATATAAAACAACACAAATATTACAAATTATGACATTAAAAAGAGCGCAAGTCACTCATGTTTCTTAAGGAACACTGCCCAACAGAGACACCCGCAGGTAAAGTTACAGCAGGAGTCATGCTTCCCTTTTGCTCTCATAGAAGACCATAGAAAACCATTACACCCCCGGCGTGCGGTGGGTTTTGTGGGGGGTAATTGAGAATGAATGGGGGAAAGTCACGTGAGAGGAGGCAATGTCTCCATCGCGCTATGATTAGATGTAATTGGTTATGATTGGTTTGTGTGATAAATCCCGCCTCTTGTTTACGTGCACGTTCCATGCGTCAGTTTGAATGAACAAATGATGGCATCAATGGGAAGACTAATTGAAAAGCAAGTAAACAGATCACCCAGTTAGATTTCATGCTTTATGTCACATCAAAATCAAACTTGAAATGGACTGAAAGCATGATGACTGCGGGGGTTTTTAGTGCAATCAGCTTGGTTAATACACAAATAAACATCAATACACAAATAAAATGTATTGTTTAAATAATTATTGCCTTTAGTTATTATTTTGGAATGAATGTAGAAATGCTTAAAACACTAACTTGATGAGATTGACTTGGTTTTGATAAATAGAACATTTATTACAATACATTGTTAATGTAAAATTACAAAATAGAATTGTATTTGGTTTCTTTTTGATGTAATGTTAAGTAATGTTCATTTAACAAGGAAGATGTGTCAACATTAAGAGTAATGCACAATTTACATTGATTCATAAATAAATAAAAAATGTGCCTCATTTCAGAACACCACTGCACACCACTGATATATATACGAAAAACTAAGTGTTTTAGAGTCGACTATCAAAGACTACCAGAACCCTTTAGACTCTCCAATTACACTAGCTGAACTATTAGACAAAATACAAACTCTAAAAACCCAAATAGACTGTGGTATTAATGGCATACTAAATGAAAATATAAAATATACAGACCACAAATTCAAATTAGCCATTCTCAAGCTCTTCAATATCTTCCTTAGTTCAGGTTGTTACAGTAGCTCCAATGAAGATGAAGAAGAGTACAAAAATCCAACAAGTTTCATTTAGAAGACTCAAAGGTAATCCAAAAGCGTAACATGTGTCACTAACACAAACAATACCAGACAACTGAAGAGTGCAAAGGCAGGAACTTAAATACATAGCAAAAGAGGGAACTAATAATGAACACTTGTGATGATTGAATGAATTACCATGACAACTAAAAGGTGGCGGTAAAACTGAACAAAGGAAGACATGTGACATATGAAAACAAACTAAAATTCCATGAAAACTAAAAAGAAACATAACATAACTGTAACACAGGTATATTCCCCCAACATTTGTAACAAAGGCCTAATTACCCCAATCCATAAAAACGGAGACAGATTTGACCCTAATAACTACCGTGGCATATGTGTAAATAGCAACCTAGATAAACTTTTCTGCAACATCCTAAACAGTAGACTAGCCCATTTTCTCAGAGACAGAAATGTCCTGAGCAAATGTCAAATTGGCTTCCAACCAAAATATCGCACATCTCTCCATACCTTAATCGATAAGTAAATCAACCAAACCAAAGCAAAATGTTCTCATGCTTTGTTGACTTCAAAAACGCTTTTGACTCAATTTGGCATGAAGGTCTTTTTCTTAAATGAATCCAGTGCAGCATCGGAGTAAAAACATATGACATCATCAAATCAATGTACACAACAAATTTGTTGTTAAAATTGGTAACAATCACACAGAATTCCTCCCTCAGTGCCATGGAGTGAGACAGGGCTGTAGCTTAAGTCCTGCACTGCTCAATATATACATAAACGAGTTAGCGAGGCTTCTGGATCAGTCTGCAGCACCTGGTCTTATTTTACTAGATACTGAAGTCAAATGTCTCCTGTTTGCTGATGATCTGGTGATGCTGTCTCAAGCTAAAGAGGGTCTACAGCAGCATCTAGACCTCCTGCACAGCTTCTGTCAGTCACGGGCCCTGTCAGTTAACCCCAAAAAAGACAAAAATAATGATTTTCCAAAAAATACCCAGCCACCAAGAACAACATCATAGTTTTAAATTAGATAACATGCTCCTTGAGCACACGCAGAACTACACTTACCTTGGCATAAATATTAGCAACACAGGAAATTTTAACAAAGCTGTGAACAACCTGAGAAACAAGGCACGGAGAGCTTTTTGCGCTATTACAGTTTTTCTCGAAACACAATAACTAGGCTTTTGAAATAAAATTTCAAAACCATAATGCCATTTATCAAAAAGCACACCCATTTCCCTAAACTATAAACACTATTCCCCTGTTTTGACACGAGTCAGATTTGTTGAACTGTCAATGCAAGAGGAAGAGGAGGAGGAGGACGAGGATGAGGTTGAGGGACAAGGAGACAAGGAGTCTCAGATGAAATTCATGCCACAAGTTGACCATGTCCTTGTCCACTGTATGACTATGAGGAAGGCTGGGCGATGAGTTCAGCCAAACTTAAGTTGCTTCACCGTTGCCTCGATCATAAGAACCTTCAGGGAGGAAAACAGGTAGGTGTACCTCAGTGTTCTCTACTGTAACTATTGCCTTACATATAGATAGAGTTTCTGTCTGCTTCCATTTTGTAAAAAAGGATGTGTTACAGTTACAGTAATCAGTACTTCTATTTTTGTAGGACACAGAAACGATGGAATGGAAGAAGCCTGACTAGACATTTCAGTTGATATGTGCCAAAATACCCAATAGAGACTCTGCAGACTGAACTATGCAAAGTTTTGCTACGAGTACAGCACTAAACCCCAAATAATGCCTGCAGAGCAGAATAGGATTGTACCACTTATAATCACAATTCAAAAAAAGGGCATTAAATTCTATACCCACCTACAAAATAGTGATTAACAGACCCTCCATCACAAAGCCCTGAACTACCAAGAGCTAACACCAGAAAGAAATGCCCTCGGCCAATTGGTCTTAGAGCTGACTACACAAACCACAACATGTCTGTCTGAAAATAAAAACTTCGCCAGACAAAACCAAATAATTAAAACACAAAAAGAAAAATACCTAAAACACTGGACAGACGCAACAACCCTACAAAGTAAATTGGAATGCTATTTGGCCCTAAACAGAGAATATGAATAGGCCTGAGTACAGTGAGCGACCCTAAACTTAGAAAAGTCCTGAGCATGTACAGACTCAGTGAACACAATCTCAGGCTCAAACCTGGCCACCAGGTATGTGAGGTCCTGTCACGAAGAAAGAGCCTCCAGCAGGACAGTACTACCAACACACTCACTACAGACATTTCTATAAATATTATAAGATTGAATATTTTTTTTATATATTTTATTGCTATTTTATTGCTAGATTTTTTTTTTCATTATTATTTAATAAATAAATTGTTAATTTATTTATTTATTTTCATTGTACAGTGTTATTAATGCTTTGGCAATGTAAAGATTTCTTTCACCATGTCAATAAAGCTATTTTGAATCTTTTAAAAAAAAATCTTTGCACCTCTCTTTTTCTCTCTCTCAAAGGCAAGCTGCACCATTAAACTTTAAAAGATCGCGTTCTCGATTTCATCACCCGCATTATCTAATTCCTAAATGACAACAATTAAGCCTTTGACAAAAATAAAATCTTGACATTCAAATCTGCGTTTGTGCTGCCATTGATCTAGAGCGAGTTGTCAAGTTTAGTCTACTTTACCGATCAAAATAGAATAAATCACCTTTTAGAAGTGCTTCTAGTCACGACTGTTTCTATTGCATTGTTACGCCACTAGGTGGCAACAAATTAATGTTAAAATATATCACTGAATCATTCTTTTACAAACAAGTAAAGTGTTTGTTCATCATTGTAAGGTTCAATCATTGTTTAACACTTATGGCTCTTTTTTTCCAAGTCTTCATTAGTTCATTTTTTTTTTTTTTTTTAAATATCGCAATAAATATCGAATCGTCGACTTTATATTGAGGTATTATCGTATCGTGAGATTTTGATTTTGTTACATCTCTAATATATATATATATATATATATATATAAACCTATACATATACATATGCTGTATTTTTGCAGAACTGAGAGATGACTGTCTAAGGAAGGTAGAGAAAGTCAGAATGTCAGTAGACCAAGAAACTGCTGTAATGAAATTTGGCCGACGGTGCAGAGGAGGGCAAATTTCTTTATGAATTTGTAATTTGTAATTGACAGTATACTGTACTGTGTTGCATACACAGTTCATATTTAGTTCTTTGTTTTTTGGGGGTTTTTTTCGTCTCTTGTAAGATCAACTACTTCATCTACTGTGAGATCATTATAGTGAAGATTCACAGAAGTGAAATAAAAATATTTTTCCTAAAGCTCAGTTGCAGTTTACTCTATCTGCACTCTTTCATTTATTTTGTATACTGTAATAGACACCAAATTATGTATTACAGTTTTTTTTTTCAATTGCTAACATACTTTTAATCTGTAGTCACATTTTCAAACCTCTAAACACAATTTAAGCACAACATCCCTCTTTTGTGGTCATACCATGAACACAATTCATGTCGTTTTCACACAAAATGCAGTCAATTAACATGTTTCTAAAAGGCTTAAATTTTCTTTTCATACAAGCTTACCCCATACCAAAATAATGGATCTTTCTCATCTTATTTGCAAATGCTTAAACACAGCATGTCAGAAATGAGAACCTAATGATCCAATCTTTAAATATAGTATAAAACCTCTACTTTTTCAACAACAGCAGCTCAAAAGTATTGAAAAAATATATCAAATACTGAAACAATTAAAAAGCATTTTTAATTAGCAGATCACTGAAATAGTGAGAAATAGCAGATTCCAATCTCAATTAGAGGCATGATCAGGTGTTGAAGTTCTTTTCATTACATGGACATACAGTAAAATAGGATTCTTTGAATTGGTTTTGTTCATTGTGGATGCATAAAAACACAGAGGAGCAGAGAGAGAGAAAATATAATGTCTGGGTGAGGGAGAGGGAAAGTTGTTGGAGGAGAGGAGTAGTTTGATCAGGACAAGGGAGAAGAAGAGGTTTGGGAGAGGAGGAAGAATGTGTGCTGGATTGTGCATCTCTATGGTTTTCCCCCTTTACACATGTAGAACCTATATAAGCTTATTTCTGCCAGAAAATAAAAAAGGTAATTGTTACTTTTTTTCTGTCAATTCCTAGTTTATATCTCACAATTCTGAGAAAAAAAGTCAGAATTGTGAGATGTAAACTCACAACTGCAAGAAAAAAAAGTTCTGCAATGGGACCCATTTGACCAGTGGCTGCCCAGAACAATTCTGTTACTTTCTTCTCCTTTTTTATAATCTACAATCTATAAAGTAATGAATCATTTACTTTAGAGTATGTTGCTATGTTGCCAAGAATGCACACATTTAACACTCAACCAAAAAATGTAGAATGGCTTACGTGTAAGCAGTCTACTTTTATGGCAGTAAAAGGTAACTGAATTATAAAAACAATGAATTTAATATTTTCTGCAGGTAGAACTGAACCATGACAAGTAATGCAGTTTTTTTATGCCATCAACTGTTAGTATTTTGGCCGTCATTGTACAATGATTGACTATGGTTACCATGGTCCTTAAACCAGGTACTGGTAGCTTTGGCACTGTGTGCAGGTGCCAAGTCCTGTTGGAAAATGAAATCTGCATCTCCATAAAGTTGGTCAGCAGAGGGAAGCATGAAGTGCTCTAAAACTTCCTGGTATACGGCTGCGTTGACCTTGGACCTCAGAAAACACAGTGGACCAACACCAGCAGATGACATGGCACCCCAAACCATCACTGACTGTGGAAACTTTACACTGGACCTCAAGCAGCGTGGATTGTGTGCCTCTCCTCTCTTCCTCTAGACTCTGGGACCCTGATTTTCAAAGGAAATGCAAAATTTACTTTCATCAGAGAACATAACTTTGGACCACTCAGCAGCAGTCCAGTCCTTTTTGTCTTTAGCCCCGGCGAGACGCTTATGACGCTGTCTGTTGTTCAAAAGTGGCTTGACACAAGGAATGCGACAGCTGAAACCCATGTCTTGCATACGTCTGTGCGTAGTGGTTCTTAAAGCACTGACTCCAACTGCAGTCCACTTTTTGTGAATCTCCCTCACATTTTTGAATGGGTTTTGTTTCACAATCCTCTCCAGGGTGTGGTTATCCCTATTGCTTGTACACATTTTTCTACCATATCTTTTCCTTCCCTTGGCCTCTCTATTAATGTGCTTGGACACAGAGCTCTGTGAACAGCCAGCCTCTTTTGCAATGACCTTTTGTGTCTTGCCCTCCTTGTGCAAGGTGTCAATGGTTGTCTTTTGGACAACTCTCAAGTCAGCAGTCTTCCCCATGATTGTGTAGCCTACAGAACTAGACATTGGCCCTGTCCCAAATGGCACACTCCGGACTTGTGGACTTCCTCAGAGTCCACACTTTGGTGACGTCATGTAGTGCAGACCTATAGGGCCCTTGGCGCGAGTCCACGAGGGCGCATTGAGAGGTATTTTTGGGACAGACTCGATCGTCACGCTGGAAATAACGGTCTGGTTGTTTTTTGACAGGAGCTGCAGGTTCGGGGAATATGCTGCCTATTGTTGTTGTTGTTTTTACCATTTTACCTCTCCATACAGAGCCGAATAAACTGAAAGATCATCTCATCAGTCCCTTTATTAGATAAATATCACAAATATCTTATACAAATATTATAATATTTAGCATTGAGAACAGGTTTCTTTTGTTTTGCAACATATCTCCATGTCAACTACACAGCCTGCTTTTGCTTAATATATACATGCTTATTTAAATAATGTATACAGTTGAAATAATACATAATGTTCCATTTGAACTAAGATTACAATTTTAACACATAATAAACATGTGCGTGAGTTTCAGATGATTTTACAGGTTTAAATATAAATACTAGGTTTACATATAACTCAGTAAAGCCCTGACATTCGGTTCTGTTTATTTAATGAATCATAATGCGATCGTATTATTCAACACGCTATTGTTATGTTTGAGATATCAACCACTGGTCGATGACCATAATGTTTGTATAAACTGTAGGTAACAACTGGTAAAATGTACACCTAGGTCATAAAAACCGTAATAATACCTACACTTAACTCTCTGAGGTCTGAAAACGCGCTGGCGCGTTTTGCAGGATTTTTTTCACATTGCAGCAAAACAGATTTAAAATACTCCGTCATTTCTTGTCATAGAGACATAAGTAATATATCAATTGAAACTATAGAATGTCTTCTTTTATTTGTGTACACTCAGAGTAAAAACACAATGTTGTGCTTTTTGTAAAATAAAGAAAACTAACATGATGCGTGATCTCTCCTCTCCCTCTGAACGAACTCCAATCTGATAGTTCTCAGAAAATGAACTGTAACTTATGAATACAAATGACAAAAAAAATGACACTTACGTCTAAAGAAACGTTGAAATGTCAGGTTTTAAATCGTGTAAGTCAAATCAAAAACAAACATTCTGTGTTCATGTAATCTGTATGAAAAGAGAGCCATGTCAGAAGTCTGTGATTCAGCTCATTACCCGCTAATGCGGCCACGCCCACGGAGCCAGCGCTATTCAGACGCAAATTCAGAGGCAATACATGCATACATCGTCTCAATAGTGTATTTATTGTCTTGAAAAGTGTTTATTTGGATAGTAAAGCCATGGTTAGCGATCTCTAGAAGACATGCCGTTAGTTCCTAGTTCCTTTTCTTCTTTATATGAATTTGTGGCCTAAAGGTGTACAGAGAGCGCCCTCCGGCTGCAAGTATGAATTAAAAACACCATTCCTGAAATGTCCTCTTCTTCTTTAGAATAATTTGTGGACTAAATGTGCACAGAGAGCGCCCTCCGGCTGCAAGTATGAATTAAAAACACAGTATCCAGCACTCATAGTGATGACAATAAATATTACTTCTCAGTATAGAAAATTGACATACATATATAAGAATCCATCAATATTTCTCCAAATGTGCATGCTTTTAAGCTAAAAGCCTATATGAAATGCCATAGAGGTAACATAATTGTTCAGACACTTTGCATCACAGAAATAAATTATATTTTAAAGAATATAATAGAATACAATTATTTTAAATTGTAATAATATTTCACAGTATTGCTGTTTATGATGAGCTGAGACATGATTACAAAGGGTTTTTTTCACAGCCTACCTGACTGAAAGGCCTCATTAATATGCAAGTCATTTCAGGTCATTATTATGTAATTCTTTTGTCTTCTCAGGTGTAAATGGTCCATTATTCATGCAGATTCACGCCTCCACGCATACTGTTTCTCTTGACAAAAAGTGTCTTACAAAATTTAAATCTCTCTATTGTTTTATATGAATAAGTAGTCGGCATAATTTTTACATAATTCTGAAGCAAAAACTCTAGTCTACAACCTCCAATAACCAGAAGTCTTGTGAATACAGATTTAATATACTTTTTTTTGGCCTTATTTCAGTGACTTAAGTTTTTTGTTTTTTCAATAACCATAAATAACATTATAATAAATAAATAAATAAATAAATAAACATTATTCCTTCAGAAATACAAACATGTACATACATGTTCCTCACATATTATTGTAGCCTAGTTTGTGCTGAATACAGTGTAATGACACTTTTGTCATTTATATGTTTATGAACAACTGAAAAAAGCACAAATGTCAGGGCATGTCAAAACTTCTCCAAGCCCCAAATCAGCCTCAGACTCCAGAGGGTTAAATATTTTCTTCTCATCCATGTCATCAATCTCCTCCCATCCGTTGTCTGATTGGGCTTTCGCAAGGATTCCTGGGTAGTTAAAGTGCGCGGAGCCTGAATCTATGCGGGCTTCGCTGAAGACCGCTTCAAGGGTACAAAGGAGGCACTGCTGAGCACACTTCAGAGCGTTAAAATGCTGAATGGGACGGCCTACGGACTCGTAGACTCGGCGAGCACGCGCAATTTAAGTCCACGAGACCAAAAGTCCACCATTGCGCCATTTGGGACAGGGCCTTAGAGACCATTTAAAGGCCTTTGCAGGTGTTTTGAGTTAATTAGCTGATTAGAGTGTGGCACCAACTTTTTGATGATATTCTAATTATATGACCAGCACCTGTATGTTGGGTAGAAAACTAGTGCTAGTGTTTTGACAGAACAACTTAATTTTGAATCAGGTTTGCTGTGTTTTGATAGAGTTAGTATATGTAGAAAAAGGTTTTTAGCATTTTGAAATGTAGAGTTTGTATTTATTTAACAAAATATGGTTTGGGGCAAAAATAAACTGTTTGGCTAACTGTGTGATGTAGGTGTGTTGCTGTGTTAAGAGTTTAAAAAAAGTACTTTAAGTATTGGTAAACGCTTGTTCACCGTTTACTGCGTTGTTTTTCTGCGTTTGAAACAACATTCCTTCTCATGTTCATTAATGTTTATTTGATGCTATAAATTAACTAGTAGGAAGAGATAATCGGTTCACGAGCCACTTGAGCTGAGGCACTACAGCAATCTGTCACGACACATTAAAGAGCCACAAAACAAAAAGCACAAAAAAAATTTTTATTGTTCGAATTTCTTAAAAAAAATTACACAATTTGAAAGCTGGGACTTTGTTTAATATCATAAGTAACCTGCTCTGTCTTGTCTGTCGACATGTTTTCAGTGTCCTCCTTGCTCCGCGATGTATTTTACACTGAGTGTGGCATGACAGTGCCATGGCTTGTCGGACAAAGCAACAGCAACTAAGGGGGGCGGGTCTTTGCGAAGGGTAAATTGTGAAAAACTGTAAAAACTGTTTTAATAAGAGACAAATAGGCAATACTTTACAGCAAGGTTCATTAGTTAACATTAGTTAATTAATTAACAAACTAATAATGAACTGCACTTTTATAGCATTTATTAATCTTTGTTAATGTAAATGTCAACATTTACTAATACATTATTAAAATCTTGTTAACATTAGTTAATGTACTGTGAACTAACATGAACAAACAATGAACAACTGTATTTTCATTAACTAACATTAACAATTATTAGTAAATACAGTAAAAAATGTATTGCTCATGGTTAGTTCATGTTAGTTAAGACATTAACTATTTTTTAACTAATCAACTTTATTGTAAAGTGTTACCGACAAATTTATAAAATTTTCAAATCTAAGCAAACTATATTTTTGTAAAATATTACAATGATGCCATCTATTTGGTTTCTTGTCCAAAATTTTTAGTGTTTAGATCTAACAGGTTTGATAGTCACTTGAGAAACTTATTTAAGGCTTCTGTCCGTAACTTTTTTTGGTTAAAAATAATCCAAAATCAATTTTTGAGCATGTACATAACCAGCCAGTATTCAAAACTATCTCCTTTCCTTAGCCTGATTCACAATGGTAAACTTGTAATAATGCTTTATAATTCGGGTGGTACTGGTGGGTTTTTGCGGGAAATTTGAGCATGTCGCCGTTTGTCTTTGCGCCATTGCGTCACGTCTGTATACATATACATCTGTATACAAGAACGAGTCCCAGCTAGTAGGTTATATCGCATGTGAGGCAATCATTTATAGCCTTTTCTCACAGCAGCTGCAATAAATAAACTTCTCATCTTGATGGCGGATTGTATGGTATGACAAATTAACGTTAGTGATTAGACTGTACAGAAATTTAAATCTACAGATAACGCTAATACACACTAATAAACATAGTCACACAATGCTGATGTTGTTAACATTAACAATTTGAGAACAAAGTATATTATATAACAGTCTGGTGGTGTCTTGAAGGTTGATGGGATTGTGAAGTTAGCCCAGATCCAGAACAGGGTCTTAAGGGTTTCATCATCCAGAGGGCTATTGCTGGCCAAAAAACAAAAATTCTTTAAAAAAATAAAAATAAATCAGGGCTCTCCTGAGCCAGGACATTAAACTTAGCCCTATCGTCCATTTGTGCTGGTTCGATCATCTGTCACCATGCTTGCAAGGAAACAGGTGAAGGCAGAAGAAACAAGTTCAACACAGCTAAGTTTAACCCTCTACCGCACGCATTATGATAAATTTAGAAAAAAAAATATTTGACTCTTTTTCTTTTCTTAGAATGGCTTAACTTGAAGTGCTGTAAAAAAATTTTGGAAAAAAATATTATTTTAAGGTACTTTATGATATGTTGCCATATGGCAACAACACGCAATAGTGGAAATAACTTAAAATAAGTGTAAGTGTATATAGTTAATATTTTTCCTCAGAAATGTTGTTTGTATTGAATAAATTGGTGCTATTATAAGCTTTAGCAGTAAATATAAACAAAACCTTATACTTTTTTCCAACATCTTGTGCTTTTATTTATGGAATTTATTCTTTTGCTGAATAATGCTTTATATTCTTTGAATTTCATTACGTTTTTCGTGAATATTATTTAAATTGCAAATGTAGACAGTTAAAAACAAATATAATACTGTTCATCATGTATCATAAAACATTGACATAAAACCAAAAATATTGTAGTTCATGAAAATTCAACATTACGCAATCTTATGAGAGGAAGGTTATGAACATGAACCCCCCATAATCCTTGAAACGTCACCTTTTTTCTGTATGAAACTTCAAAAAGCATTTTTTTTTTCCAGAGGTGAGACACATGTACACATCACATTTGGTGCACTTCACCCTGACAATACACTTACATCCACTTGCACCTGCCTTTTTGAGACACCATGGTAGGCCAGGTCTGGGCCAGTATACTGGCTGTGGTGGTTGCCATATGGCAACACAGACATTTTATCGATTTACCAAAAACTAATTTCATAAATTTTTTTTTGAGTGGTGAATATGTTATCATAACTTACCTGAGATGATGTTAACAATTTTTTTGTGAATGTGACATGGGCGGGTCCTTGTTTGTTACTGACGTTTTAATTTGCTTTCAGCAACTACATACAAGAGACGTCAGTCTGTCAGGAAATCGCGCCACAGAAAAAAATTGCATGTCATGTGACTTAACCAAAGCACATTATTGGCTAAACTAAGGTCTTCTCTTACCAACAAAAAAACGAGAATGTTCTGTTAAAGAGACAGTGACAAGGAAATGAACACAAAGTGTATGTTGCCATATGGCAACACTATGCGGTAGAGGGTTAAGTGTAAATCAAAAAAGGCAGGGAGACAGGTAACTGCAACACACACTAAGCATAAGGGTGATCTGACAGGAAATGACTGTGAGGGATGAAAATGATTAAGGAACACAGCTGATACATATGAACCAGGGAGACAGATGAGTGGCGGGAAACTGAACAAAGGAACATGTGACAAGTGAAAACAAACTGAAAGTCCATGAACAAAATTAAACTGAATGTGACAACAGTCATTAAAAAGAAAATATCTTATTCTTATCCTATAATGAAATACTGATTTATGTGAAAAAGTGTTCAAACTTTAACAATAAAAGTTCATAATTCATGTAATGCTCCCTGTTGTTAGTGTTTTTAGGTCAGTGTGTTATGAATGGCAATGTATGCATTCTGAATGAGAATTGTTGCCATTGTTATGGTGGAACAAGCTTATTTTGAGACATGAAGGCCCGGTTTCACAGACGGGGCTTAGCCTAAGCCAGGATTAAGCCTTGGTTCATTTAGGATATTTAAGTAGCTTTTATAAATGTACACTAGAAAAAAACATTACTGGTGCGCATCTTGAGTCAAAACAATGGCTCTAACATATTTTAGATATTTCAGTGTAAGTTAAAACAGCTCAAACATGCATTTTAGTCTTGGACTAGCTTAACCCTCAGGGGTCTGAGGATTTTTGGGGCCCTGGAGAAGTTTTGACATGCCCTGACATTTGTGCTTTTTTCAGTTGTTCATAAACATATTAATGACAAAGGTGTCATTATACTATATTTAGCACAAACTAGGCTACAATAATATGTGAGGAACATGTATGTACATGTTTGTGTTTTTGAAGGAATACGTTTATGCGTGGTTATTGAAAAAACTAAAAACTTAAGTCACTGAAATAAAGATTAAATCTGTGTTCACAAGACTTCTGGGTATTGGAGGTTGTAGACTAGAGTTTTTGCTTCAGAATGATGTAAAAATTATGCTGCCTGCTCCTTCATATAAAACAATAGAGAGATTTAAATTTGTAAGACACTTTTTGTCAAGAAACACAGTATGCGTGGAGGTGTGAATCATCATGAATAATGTGTCATTTACACCCGAGAAGACAAAAGAATCGCATAATGAGTTGTAATGACTTACATAAATAATGAGCTCTTTCAGTCAGGTAGGCTGTGAAAAAACCCTCTGTGATCATGTCTCAAGCTCATCATGGTGTATATCAAACATACAGAAAAAACAGCAATACTGTGAAATATTATTACAATTTAAAATAATGGTATTCTATTATATACTTTAAAATATTATGTATTTCTGTGATGCAAAGTGTTTGAACAATTATGTTACCTCTGTGGCATTTCATATAGCCTTTTAGCTTAAAAGCATGCACATTTGGAGAAATATTGATGGATTCTCATATGTTTATATCAATTTTCTATAAAGAGGAGTAATATTTATTTAATATTTATTGTCATCACTATGAGCGTTGGATACTGTGTTTTCAATTCATACTTGCAGCCGGAGGGCACTCTGTGCACCTTTAGTCCACAAATTCATCTAAAGAAGAACCACCCTGTGACTCTCCAGGAACTAACAGAGGCCAGAGATCGCTTTAACATACAGAAAAACACTTTTCAAGACAATAAATACACGATTGAGATGATGTATGCATGTATTGACTCAGAATTTACATCTGAATAGCGATCGCTATTTTAGCGGATAATGAGCTGAATCACGGGCGTCTGACATGGCTCTCTTTTCATACAGATTACATAAACAGAGAATTTTTGTTTTCAATTTGACTTACACGATTTAAAACCTGACATTTCAACATTTTTTTTAGACATAAGTCTTTTTTTTGGCATTAGTATTCACTAAGTTACACTTCATTTTCTGAGAACTATCAGATTGGACTTCGTTCAGAGGGAGACGAGAGATCATGCATCATGTTAGTTTTCTTTATTTTGCAAAAAGCACAACATTTTGTTTTTACTCTGAGTGTACACAAATAAAAGAAGATATTCCACAGATTAAAGTGGTGTATAGCTCTTAATTGTATGTGCAGGGGGTACCTGTTTTGGAGGTGAGATTAATTGTTTTTCCAAGATTCATGTCGGTAATGCAGACTGTATGAAGAGTTTTGAAAAAGTGGCTTCAGTGTTGTTTGATGCTTGTTGGCAATTGAAAAAAAAAAATCTCTGTTATGTATGTAACCCTCGTTCCCTAAAAGCTGAGGGTGATGGAGGAACTCAACAGGGTTAGCCAATTCTGGGTAACGCTACTGGAGCAAAAAACGCACTTATCCGGTCCAGTGGACTGGAATGGCATAGCAAGCCAACACTTAGAACGGGTCCCTCACGCTACTGGCCACTGGGGGTGAGTACATGGAAGATTCCTATTTTAGATTCCTCTACACGAAGGCTATAGTATCTAGCAAATGTGTTAGGTGTCGCCCAGCCCTCAGCTCTACAAATATCTGTCAGCAAGGCGCCATGAGCCAACGCCCAGGAGGAAGCAACACTTCTAGTTGACTGCACTCTCAACCCGAACCGGCAAGGCACATCTTGGGACTGGTATGCCAAGATGATAGCATCCACTATCCAGTAGGCTAACCTATGCTTGGAAACATCCGTTCCCTTCTGCTGGCCTCTGTAACCATTGAAGAGATGATCTCAGGTCCTAAAGCTTTGAGTTCTGTCCACATATAACCACAGAGCGCGGATGGGACAGAGCAAAGCTAGGGCTGGGTCTGCCTGGGTCTGCCAGCATTTTCAGGTTCACCACCTGGTCCCTGAAGGAAGTGGTAGGAACCTTGGGCACATATCCAGAACAGGTCCTGTTCCCAGGACAATGTGAGAGTTGCCTGGCCCGAATTCCAGGCATGCTTTGTCGACTGAAAATGCTTGCAGGTCCCCTACCCTCTTGATGGAGGCCAATGCAGTCAGGAGTACTGTCTTCATTGACAGGATTTCTACCTCCACTGCCTGTAAAAGTTCAAAGGGTGGTCTCTGAAATGCCGTAAGCACCAGAGACAAGTCCCAAGAGAGAATCGAGGCAGGACGAGGAGGATTCAACCTTCTGGCACCTCTGAGGAATCTGATGATCAGGTGATGCTTTCCAAGAGACTTACCATCAACCGCATCGTGATTTGCTGTATTGCAGCTACATACACTTTCAGGGTGGAGAGAGACAGCCTTTGCTCCAACCCCTTTTGCAGGAAGGAAAGCACTGGACATCATAGGTGGTCTTCCCAGTGGGAAGAGCACCATTCAACGAAGGCGCAATCTCTTCACTCTCTTTGAAGGCGCACTCTCAAGAGCTGTGAAAATAGCTGTTTTTAAAAGCTCTCTATGAGACCACGGCCACCGCTGAAAGCGCCGTCACACCAACACCAACTTGAAGAGGCTTCTCTCCCAAAGAAGGGATTCATTGTAGAGAACACTCTTAGGATTGCAGAGCAGGAAAAACTAGAAAAGCTTAGCTCCGAAGCGAAAAGCAAATATGCGAGGCAGGCACTTCTTATTTATGCCTACACGGCGGGGCGGAGCGTCAGATGCAAAGTTTGCATGCCAATGTCCATTGGCAATAGATTTGTCTCTCAAAGCAATCCGCTGCTTTTCATAACCAAAGCTACATATGTCTCCCCCTAAGGCAGTGGTTCCCAAACTGGGTTACGCGTACCCCTGGGGGTATGTGCACTCAAAAAAAAAAAAAAAAAGATTTTTTTGATGCTGTTCAGTTTATTTAAACAATTTATTTTGATTCAACCCCATTGTATCAGGTTTCTGGTTTAAATGTGATTGATTCATGTTAAATTGACTTGAAACGATTACTCTTTAACTTAACTTGATGTTTTCATATTGAAATAACATGTTTAAATTAAGTAAACCCAACCAGGACTCAATCGAACAGGATTTTCACTTCCCATCATGCTTTGCAAAGGGGCTGAACTAGGAGTGTAAATGTTGAAATAAAGTGTTATTTTAAGCAGTTTTTAGGAAGATGAGAAAATGGAAAGACTTTTTAATGTTTACTGTTCTATTATGTTGGTATTTAAAAGTTTCTGTTAATTAATAGTTTTAGGGTTACCATTGTGGTGAATTGTTGCACTTGTGCTTATGTTGAGGACCTGCTAACAAACTTTCAAATTACTTTAATAAGAAAGTAATCACTGTGGTAGTGCTCTGGGTTGCATTTCCCAAAAGCATTGTAAGCCTATGTCGATTGTAAAACCATTGCCACCAATGGACTTATGATCAATTTAGGATTTACAATGTTTTTGGTTAAGGCAATTTAGGACGAATCCAGTATCACATCTAGATTTCTAACACAGAACATCACAAAAGTTATATAAATCACAAAATTAAACAAGAAGAATTAATTGTAAAAATAAATGTATATGAAAACAATTTATTTTTTATTTATTTATTTATTGCTTTTTATTTATTTTCCAAAACATTGCAAATTAGTTGGGCTGACACTATTAAATTAAGCTGTGCCCAACCATAGTAAATAAGTTGAATCAACCTTAATAAATTAAGTTGACCCAACGTAAGTACATTAAATTGGAATAACAGAATTGCATAATGCTGAAATAAAGCAACTTAATCATGTGGAAATCCTTTCCATGATTTTTTATGTTCGTTCAAAGAGTTATTTTTTTGAGTGTGAGGTGACAAAAGGGGGTACGCGAACAAAATGCTGAGTAGTTCATTTAATTCTACATTAAAATAATTTTAAAATAGAGCATGTATTTCTAACTGCCAAAATGTCGTAAATCCAGTACATTTATTCAGATTACCTCATCATTTGCAGTCAAAAATGACTGTGTCCACACAAGCAGCATGCATATGATAGATTGTGTGCCGAATCTGCTGCCTTAAATCGCGCTAAATTACTGTCGTTCTTGACAGTGCACATTTGTAAAAGTGGGGATTTAGCACTTACTCACATGAAGAACAAATATAGAAACAGATAATGAATTAATTTCGATTTAAGACTCAAACTTTCTCCGGTACTAAAACATACCTTGTGTGAGTTCTTGTATTTAATGATGATAATGAGCAAGAATGCAATTGTTCCCAAATATCCACATGACTGCAAACGTGACATTATTATACAACAGGTCAAATAACAAAACGTACATTTTAAACACAGTACTGCCAGTATTTACTCTATTTTGCAATGAAATAATAACGAAAACCACAGCAGAACTACAACACACATCTGTGTTTCGCGAACAATTTTGTGGCTTTGAACGAATTGTGAGAGTCGACTGGAAAATCAATTTAGGGGGCAAATATTGTCCCTTAATGGTAAAGGTGTGACTGCAGTCGAAGTGGAAGAGAGGGGGTATGCGGAAGGATGGTAATGCCTTCAGGGGGTACTCCAAGCTAAAAAGTTTGGGAACCACTGCCCTATGGGATAGTCTGGAAAGTAGATGGATTCAGTTACTTAAAACAGTGGTTCTCAAACCTGTCCTGGAGTACCACTAGCCCTGCACTTTGTATGTCTCCCTCATCTATCACACTTGATTCAACTCTTGAGCTCATTAGTAGAGAGTACAAGACCTGAAATGGGTGTGTCAGATATAGGGAGACATACAAAATGTGCCGAGCTGGTGGTACTCCAGAACGTGTTTGAGAACCATTGACTTAAAACATAGAACAGATTTCTGTTCCACCTCCACATTTTAGACTGTATGCCTATAGTGCCTATAGGAGATGGTTAGGGTTGCCCAGGAGCCTCAGCAACATTGCCCTCTATGGAAACACCACAATGCTCCGGTTGCCTCTGAAATCCCTGGAAGAGGAGTTTAAAGTGACTCGGGCACATGAGGTGGTGATGTATAGAGATTCCAACGACCCAAAGGTGGCCCAGGCAGGAGTGCTGGTGAGGACAGGGAGAAAGTGGAGTGCCCAAGCCGCTGTGCTGGATGCACAGGCACGTCTGAGGCACAAAGAGCTTGTGGGAGTGGTGGCCCGAGGCAGAGCAGGCTTAGGGATGTTCCCAACACCTCCTCGACCTAAAGAATTGAAGGGGAAGGAGAAACGCAGTCGAATACAGGAAGAGGTCAGAGCTGCTGTGGAGGAAGGAAGGATGAGTAGAGCAGCTGGAATGGGGCAACAGGGGGCCTGGACAAGGTGGGAGCAGGCCATGGACCGCAAGGTCACCTGGACGGAGCTCTGGCAAAGCGAGCCACATCGCATAACCTTCCTGATTCGGGCAGTGTACGACGTCCTGCCTAGCCCAGCAAACCTCTGTACGTGGGGAAAAGCAGACACACCAACTTGCCAATTGTGCCCAGCTCGGGGAACACTGGAGCACATTCTGAGTTCCTGCCCAACAGCGCTCGGCCAGGGTCGGTACACTTGGCGTCACAACCAGGTGCTGAAATCTATTTCAGACACCATCAGCAAAGAGATCAGCAAAGGCGGCCTAGGGAGCAACACCACTTGCTCAATCGCATTTGTTAGGGCAGGAGAACAGCCACAAGCAGGGAGGAAGGCACCAGCAGGGATCCTGGCATCAGCCAAGGACTGGAAACTCTCTGTGGATTTGGAGAAGCAGTTGAAATTCCCCCAGCACATTGTCAGCACAACTATGAGGCCAGATATCATCCTAGTCTCAGAAAGCACCAAGAGCATAATCATTATGGAGCTGACTGTGCCATAGGAGGACCGCTTGGGAGAAGCCCATGAAAGAAAGATGACCAAATATGAACATCTGGTCACAGACTGCCGAGCACAGGGCTGGAAGGCGAGATGCATGCCTATCGAGGTTGGCTGCAGAGGATTTGTGGGGCGCTCCCTTTACAAAGCCTTTACTGCGCTGGGCATTACAGGAACAACAAGGAGCAGGGCCATTAAGAACATCACCGACGCAGCCGAGAAAGCCTCGAGATGGCTCTGGATCCGCAGAGGAGCACCATGGGGGCAAGCGAGTGCTACCTGAACACAAGTCGCGGTCTGATCAGCCGCGGCTGGGTCGCCTGGGCGAGGATGTCTGATGTTGAAAGACCCGAAACATCCGAGGACCTCAGGTAACATCACTGATGATGTGTTCAGGTTCATCTGAAGATGTGTTTTTAAGAAAAAAATAAAGGTAAAAAAGTGTTATATTGTTCTATAGTGTTTTATTGTTCTATTCATGCCATTCTCAGAATCTGATAAGAATCTGTAGATGGACAGATCTCCAGCAAAGATGATCAAAATAATTGTGAAAGATAACATTCATTTTCGCTCATGGCAAAAGTAAAAAATGAGAACAGAAGTGTGCTAAGGGCGTCTCAACTCTCTGTATTTAATGGTCATTGCATGTGAATTGTATCAATTGGTGAAGAATGGGATTTTGATGATGTGGAAGAATATTCTCAGAAGACAGCAAAAAAATAAGGTAAAACTTTTTTTTTTTTTACTGAGACAAAGGTTTGTGGTTTTCTGTTCCTGTCTGCCTAAGTGGTTTGCGATTGTAGCTCTTTGTCGTTTAAACTGCTAAATTTAACTTAATTGTTGCCAGTGTTATAGTGGAACGAGCTTATTTTGATATTATCTATCACGTTAGCTTTTAATCTAATCTAAAATTTTGCTAGCCTGTTAAATTTTCATTCGTGCATACAGTTTCTTTTCTCTCTTGCACTCTATCATTTACAAACCCATCAAACAACTGGCAAGTTGGAATCAATCAACAAGCATGGTGAGTCATCTCCTGTTGTTGCTTGCGACATGTTTAGTGTAGCCACCTCTGTCAGCAGCGAGGGATTTACATGGAGCAAAGGCTTTAGATTTAAAGGTGCCCTTGAATGCTTTTTCACAAGATGAATATAAGTCTAGGGTGTCCCTTGAATGTATCTGTGAAGTTTCAGCTTAAAATACCCCATAGATTTTTTTTTTTTATTCAGTTTTTTAACTGCCTATTTTGGGGCAAAATTATAAATGCGCCGATTCAGAGTGCGTCCCCTTTAAATGCTCGCTCCCCGCCCCCAAGCTCGCGACTTTATAATACATTGCATAAACAAAGTTCACACAGCTAATATAACTGTAACGAAGCTGGACTCAGGCAGGGATCCATGTGCAAAGCTTTTATTAAAAGTGAGTGTGGTCGTACAGGCAGGGTCAAACGTGAACAAACAGGAACAGCAAGGGACAGGCAAAGTCGTGGTCAGGATACAGGCAGTAGATCAGGGCAGGCAGATATCATTCACAGTCCAAAATTTGGGGGCGTACATATTAATGACCCCGACTGTTGCGTTACAGTCGGTGTTATGTTGAGATTCGCCTGTTCTTCAGAGGTCTTTTGCACAAATCAAATTTACATAAGGAGGAAACAATGGTGTTTGAGACTCACTGTATGTCATTTCCATGTACAGAACTCTAATTATTTAAGTATGCCGAGGTAAATTAAATTTTCAATTCTAGGGCACCTTTAACTTTGGATGCAGCTAGCTTAGAGAGCCCCCGCAGCAGGGCAACTTGTCGACTGTGAGACGCCATTGTCACAGGACAAAACACCACTATTCAGTTCTTAGCACTGCATTTGACACTTTCAACCACAACATTCTTTTGAATAGGCTCAAAAATTAAGTTGGCATTAGTGGAATTGCATTGGCATGGTTCAAATCGTACTTATCTGACCATCATCAATTTGTACTAGTAAAGGAAGATGTATCATACCAATTATGGAGTATAAGCTTAGTATGGAGTAATGCAAGTCTTAGCACTAGGACTGTTGCTTTTTACTCTGTACATACTACCCTTGGAAGATATCATTGTGAAACATGATATCATGTTTTTATGATATTAGTTTTTACTGTTATGCTGATGCTGTAATGCTCAGCCCTATATTTCTTTGCGGCCTGACGAAACATACCCATTCATAAAACTAATGGAATGCATAGTTGCATTTCCTACTACTAAATTCTGAAGGAAAAAAAAAGAGGTTTAATTATTGGACCAAAAACCTCAGCACATAATAACCTAGAATACTACCTAACAATTGATGGCTGCTCAAGTCTATGTCGTCAGTTAGGAACCTGGGTGTGCTATTTGATAGCAATCTTTCATTTGAAAGCCACATTTCGAACATTTGTAAAACTGCATTTTCCATCTTAAAAAATAAAAAAAATCTAAATTACTACATATGCCCTCGATGTTGAATGCAGAAGATAATTCATGCATTCATGACCTCAAGGCTAGATTATTGTAATGCTTTACTGGATGGTTGCCCTGCAGGCTTAATAAACAAACTTGAGCTGGTCCAAAATGCAGCTAGAGTTCTTACAAGAACCAGAAAGTATGACCATATTAGCCCAGTTCTGTTAGCACTGCATTAGCTCCCTATTACAGTTTTTTACAACAAGCTAACAAGAGTTTACCAATACTTAAAGTAGTTTTTCTAAACTCATTCTTGGCAACATAGCCATATATTATCTAAAATATGTCAATACTTTATAGAATGTAAAAAGAAGAAGAAAGTAACAGCAGAATTGCTCAGGGTAGCCACTTGTCAAATGGGTCCCCTGTGCAACTTCAGTTTCCCCCTTGGTTGAAATCTCTTTCTGGGGTGGAGTGGGATGTTGATGGTGCCCCTATAGAGGGTGGGATGGTGTCCCCTTGGTAGTTGGTGCCTGGATGACATGGCGTCCCAGTTTTCCAAAAAGAACTTCAAATTTTGATTCGTCTGACCACAGAACAGTTTTCCACTTTGCCACAGTCCATTTTAAATTAGCCTTGGCCCAGAGAAAATGTCTGCGGTTCTGGATCATGTTTAGATATGGCTATAGAGTTTTAGCCGGCAACGGCGAATGGCACGGTGGATTGTGTTCACCGACAATGTTTTCTGGAAGTATTCCTGAGCCCATGTTGTGATTTCCATTACAGTAGCATTCCTGTATGTGATGCAGTGCCGTCTAAGGGCGCGAAGATCACAGGCATCCAGTGTGGTTTTCCGGCCTTGACCCTTACGCACAGAGATTGCTCCAGATTCTCTGAATCTTTGGATGATATTATGCACTGTAGATGATGATAACTTCAAACTCTTTGCAATTTTTCTCTGAGAAACTCCTTTCTGATATTGCTCCACTATTTTTCGCCGCAGCATTGGGGGAATTGGTGATCCTCTGCCCATCTTGACTTCTGAGAGACACTGCCACTCTGAGAGGCTCTTTTTATACCCAATCATGTTGCCAATTGACCTAATAAGTTGCAAATTGGTCCTCCAGCTGTTCCTTATATGTACATTTAACTTTTACGGCCTCTTATTGCTACCTGTCCCAACTTTTTTGGAATGTGTAGCTCTCATGAAATCCAAAATGAGCCAATATTTGGCATGACATTTCAAAATGTCTCACTTTCAACATTTGATATGTTATCTATATTCTATTGTGAATAAAACATAAGTTTATGATATTTGTAAATTATTGCTTTCCTTTTTTATTCACAATTTGTACAGTGTCCCAACTTTTTTGGAATCAGGTTTGTACTCATCTCCTCCATCTATTCCTCTCCCTCACACAGACATTATTTTTTTCTCTCTGCTCCTCTGGGTTGTTCTGCATCCACATTGAACAAAAACTATTCAAAGAGTCCTATTTTACTGTATGTCCATGTAATGAAAAGAACTTCAACACCTGATTATGCCTCCAACTGAGATTGGAATTTGCTATTTCTCAAAATTTCAGTGATATGCTGCTTAAAATTCTTATCAATTGTTTCAATGTTTGTTTTATTTATTTTTTCAATACTTTTGAGCTGCTTTTGTTGCAGAAGTAGTGGCTTTATACTATATTTAAAGATTGGAACACTAGGTCTTCGTTTCTGACATGCTGTGTTTAAGCATTTGTAAATATTAGTTAACATTAGTTAACTACCTTAGTTAATGTGAACCAATAATGAACTGCACTTATACAGCATTTATTAATCTTTTATTTTTAGCTTTTTAAATAATGTATAATTATATATATATTTTTAACTTTGTTAATGTTATTTTCAACATTTACTAATAAATTATTGAAATCTTGTTAACATTAGTTAATGCACTGTGAACTAACATAAACAATGAACAACTGTATTTTCATTAACTGACATTAATGAAGATTAGTAAATACAGTAACAAATGTATTACTCATTGTTAGTTCATGTTAGTTAATACACTAACTAATGTTTAACTAATGAACCTTATTGTAAAGTGTTACTGCTGTGTCTGACTAGGGTCAAGGCGTGGGGTGATGACATCATCGTTTCTCAAAATATACGGATTGGCTGTACACAACGCAAGGGTGTTGTTTTCAGATTTATCCACTCTGGGACCCGGTTTAAAAAAATAGCAGTTTCAGGCTCCCAAAATGCCAGATCTGCCTGGACGAAACACCTATACAATACAAAACTTTTGCGTATACAGCTAAGCGCATCTCTAAATCTAGACTAAAAAGACATCTTTAACCTGGCATACACATAAACTATCACATTTCAATAATTCAAATCCTTTAAAAGATTGTTAGGTTGGAAATTAGGTAAACCAGAATCAGGAACCCTTCCCATAATATCCAGTTTACTTGTTACATCGTAAGAGGAATGGCATCTATTCTGTCCTTCTCATTCTTATCCCCAGGTTACCATAGTCAGCCGGATTCATTCTGTATCCAGACCAGATGGTGGACCTGCTCCTAGAGATGACTAAAACAGCCTTGAATGTCAGCAGAGACCATGACAACTGAAGGAGCCCTAGAGATAGACTGCCTTTGAAGACCTCATCAACTAGACAGCCATCTGCACAGATCCTCAGCGAAGACCATGAAAACCAGACAAGTCTTCTGCACAGACCCTATGGCCAGCTTCAACTCCCCTCCCACCAAATTCTGAATTATATCAATCCACAATCAGAATTTTGATGCAACCTGGAATTAAACCACCCCATGTTTGTTCGTCTGGTTTCTCCCAAGGTTTTTTTTTCTCCAATTAAATATCATTAAATATAATTAAATCACCCCTCCTATCTGCTCCTGTCTGCCTCGCTGCCGAATGCTTTGTGTCTGCAGCTCCGTATAACTTTGTTTTGAATCTATTTACTATCATTGATTGTTGTTTACATTATCATTACCATATATCTGATATTGTCTAATATTGCCTATCACATTAATCTGACATCGCTAGCGTTTAATCTAAATCGCTATCACAATGCATTAGCATTTTGCTAGCCTGTTAACTTGTCATCCGTGCCTACCATCTTTTTCTCTTGCGCGCTTCTTTTTCTATGAGTCCATCAAACAACTGTGGCAAGTCGGATCAGTCTACAAATACAGTGAGTCATGTCATCTTTCCCTGTTATCATTATCGTTGTAGTGAATTCCAGGGCCCAGTTTACGGCCGGGCCCCTCTTTCTCTGTAACAGTGGACAAAGGTTTGCTACATTTTGATTGGATCTCGGTGGACTAACACAAACAAACTGTCCTACGCCATCAGATAAAGATGGAAGGACAACATCCAGACCTCTCTTAGAGGGTAAGAAGAAGACCTCTTGTACCAAGCCTGGGAAGGACAAGACTTCTCATTGGTCCACATGTTTGAAAACCTTAGAACTGATGCAAACTACACATCCATTTCATACTTATTCACAGAAATAAGTATTCTCAGTGACAGCCATTTGTAGTGCAACATCTGATACAAATACAGCTGTTAATGTACAATCGAATGACAGTTCAATCTTTTTCCATCATGTTTAGTCTCCATTTGTTTAGAATATTGCCAAAGGTATTCTGGTGGTGGTTTGGAAAGTGAGAAATGCATTGGTAAACTTTAAAGACACTGTAAAGACTTCCAACTTTGTGCTTTATGCAAATGAGTTCCACAGGGGAGAGAAGGGTGGGCCACACTGTGTGTGCCCCCTCTGATGCCAGCAGCCAATCACAGCACTCGAATGGAGAAGCGCCAAAATGCAATCTCCTCCTCATCGGAAAGGGATAAAGGTACCCTTTCTACCAACACTCCTTGTTCTGAGTCTGCCCTTCAAACAGGGAAAGACATAACAGATATTGTTCTGAGTCCCGGCTTGCGAAGCTGAGACACAACAGATACACGGTTCTGGGTCTTAACTCTGTAAGGAGTGAGACATTAACAGATACAACACCGTTCTGAGCCTCTGGTCCATCCAGAGAGACAACAACAGATCCCGTGATCTGAGTCTACAGCTTGTGAGGCAGCAACAGAGACGACTACGTTCTAAGCCTCCAGCTTGTGAGGAAAGAGACATCAACAAACACTATGTTCAGAGTTTCCGTCCAGTGAGACAGTGACGATATCTGCAACAAGGTTAAGCTTAGGAGAGCAAACCTTCACTCCAAGGTACCTTCGTCTGCGTGTTCCAGATTGTTAAGGACCTTCTGCACCTACACCAGGGCCTCATCTGCGTGTTCCAGATTTTAGGACCCTTCGGTGCTCCAGGAGATCAGCATCCCACAGAGCTTCGTGTTCAAGACTGTGGAAACAGATTCTGGCTCCTCTCCCCACTGCATTGTCACCCAGCACAACCAGTGGAAGACGTCACCATCATCGGACTCAACCAAGTGGAACGTAAATATCACTTAACCAAACCTCTTTCCAGAGACCTTGGCATTGTTGTATTTTATCAGTATATAATTTCCTAATTTCCATTAGATGTAATATAGCTGATGTAAGTTAATAACAAATAATCTTTCGTTTATTTGTTTGGTGCATAATAAGGTTCTCCACCTTATTATTTTCAGAGAAATAGTTTATCTTTTCATAAGATTACGTAACTCTTCCATAGCCACACCCAACTTAATCACTTGTATTCTATGTAGCTTATGCACTTTATTCCTTTATCATTCATGGTATTCATTTAGTAGTCGTGTAAGTTATTCTTGTTTATCTTTTGTTAATAAAATTTATTTTATTACACTTGTGTCTTCCTTTTGCTGATAATACAGAAAAGGCTCTACAAGTTAGCAATTTCACCAATTTTTCAGATAAATCAGCTGACCACTTTACATTAATTCTAAATGAATGAAAGCCCCTGTTGGGAGTGAAAGAGCCTGACTGGTGCCCTGAACTAGGGAAAGGGGGGGAAGTGGTTATCTGATGTACTCATAACCACACCTTAAGAGACGTGCGATCCAAAAATCACAACGTCAGTGGTGACGTGAGTACCAATCCCTATTTTACTTTGCGTCCTTGGATGGACAAAGTAAAAATCACTACATAATTGCCGTCCCTGGGTGGGCTAACTTAGATTGAAATGAGCCTTCTGTTTTATCAACACAAGTCAATACACTGAAAGATAACAAACAAAGTAACTTTAGCAGGAAACAAAGTCTTTCACCAAGTCAGAAACCAATTGCATAGCAAGAGTGGTTCCCTCTAAGCCTGATTGATAGTTTCCCGGCTAGACTCGTTGGTACTATTTATGAATAGGATTGGTTGCAAAGTGTATAGAATTGTGATTTAATTGTGGCATAGAGCTTCCATTAGTTTTGCAATGTTGTAATTGTTGATTATGACTAATTACTACTAGAAACATAGCATATGGTGTTCACCTTGTAAGTCTATCATATGGTTTTGGAATTTTTATGTGAACCTGTCAGGTAAGGGTAGTGCCCTCTGACAAATTAGAGACAAGTGCTAGAATTTTCACCCCCTAGTGTGTGTGTTACATTCATTGTTTACAGACACTTGTGGTAAACTTTCAGAGTTTAGCTAATTCGGATGGTGTATTTATTTATTATATATACAAGACAAGTATATATAATAAATAAAGATGGCTGATATGACCGCTGAAGCAGTAAGCCAGGCCTTAAAGGGCACTTCACTGATAAAGCTTCTTTCCAGCCTAGCACTAAACTGGCCTGTACAACCAAACCAGGCCACAGACAAAATATCCTTTGCCCAAGAACAGAACAAAAATTTGTTCCAGGAATTCAAAAATGAGCTGGCTGATCTGCGTAGGGATAATTTGAAATTAAGAGCAAAAATATGCAGATTGTCATCAAAGACAAAAAGCTTACAGTCCGTTACTGACAGTCAGGAAGTCGAACTTAAAAGAGTCAAAACTGACATGGGCACTCTGCAAACAGAGTTAACCCATACTCGAAATGACCTGCTGGTACAGACAGAGAAGTTAAATTCTCTAAGCTCTAGCGAGACTAGGACTAAAGCTGAGTTACGTTCAGCTTTGCTTGAAATTTCTGAGCTGAAAAAGCAACAAGAAATAGAAAACGAAACTTGTGTTCTGTTCAAACAACAGCTTTCTGACTCAAATGGTACCCAAATCCAGAATAGGGAACACTTGGGTAGAGTAGGAGCTGAGACTGCAGCTAAAACATCTATGTTGGTCAACAAAGATAGCATTGCAAAGCGGAGATGTGAAGGAATAGGAACAAGGATCAGTGAATTGGAGGAAAGCAGGCGTCTCCCCCACCAGCAACCAGAACCACAAAGTGTGCACCCCCGCTCCTTTGGTTCAGCTGTTAGGGACCCACTGTTTTATAGCTTTGAACAGAGAAAGCATTATCAGGACAGTGATGTCACAGCCTCAAGCAGCCTAACTGTGAGTGACTCTCCTAAACCTGTTCGCTCCTTACCTGAGTTTCCTAGCATGCTACCATCTAACAACAGACTGCAAATTCTGAGAGAATTAGCACGTGACATAGAGGTTTTTAACCCTGAGACTACTGATAACAACATAGAGTTGTATTTAAAGGATGTAAATGCAGCCTTGACATACTTTCCTGAGGCCAGCATGGCTGACAAAGTCTTCCTTTTGAGAAAGACCACAGCCCAGATTGTACATGGCTTCATGGATAGACAAAGTCCAGCTATTGCTAACAATTATGATGAATTGTGTAAAGCCCTTCTGGTAGAGTATACTCTGTATCAGAACCCATCTGCCTCTCACCTCTCAGCTTTCCGAATTAAGCAAGGCCGCCATGAGTCTCCCAGAGAGTACTATGCGCGATTGAGGAAAATGTATTTTGCTGGCAAAGATGACCCTAGGGCAGAGGAGGATGTAATGTTTAAGAGCCTGTTTGTAAGTAACCTTTACCCCACTGTTAGGAAACCACTCATACTCATAGTAGATGTTGAAAACATGTCTGCAGGAGAACTGAGGCAGCTCGCCATGTGAGCCTGGGACAGTGAGAAGGTAGGCACAGACAGGGAAGACAGAGAGCCATTTGCTTTTGTGCATGAATCTAGACATGACTCTAAGACTCCCTTTCAAATGGAAGAGTCAGAACTTCCCCAAAACAGCTATGCCCATTGCAGCAATCCCCAGCAGAGTACTGAGAGCCCTAGGTTCTCAGGTTACAGGGGACATAATCACAGGTATGCCCCCAGAAATTAGATCAGGCAGTGGGATAACAGAGGGCAAAGACAGAAGAAGGGTAGAGATAACTCCGAGAATGGCCAAAAACAGAGTAGTCATAATAGAAGTAGGAAATCTAGAGGGACCAAAAGTAAGGATGCTGAGAACTTAGCAGAGATCCAGCACATACTTCTCAAAGCCCTCAAAGACCTTAAGTCAGAGGAGTACATCTCCACTGACAGAGACTCTCTCCTGATTCCTGATTCCTTCTCTAGAATGCTTCTAACCCATTTAGAAATTATTCTAACAGACATTCCATTTAGCTCATTGAACTCTATGTAGAACATATCGAGCCAAATGTTACTTCCAATGCCACTGGTCAGACGGAGGAGGTGAGGTATGTGTGGTTTGTTCCCACTGTTCCTTTTCAGTGCATCGCCCCAGATCAACGACTTCAGGTCCTCGATCAAGCCGATCAGGGGGGATGTAGTGAATTCCAGGGCCCAGTTTACGGCCGGGCCCCTCTTTCTCTGTAACAGTGGACAGACCTCTCTTAGAGGGTAAGAAGAAGACCTCTTGTACCAAGCCTGGGAAGGACAAGACTTCTCATTGGTCCACAGGCAGTTACTGCCCTGACAGCAGCCAATCACAGCACTCGAATGGAGAAGCGGCAAAATGCAATCAACAGATCCCGTGATCTGAGTCTACAGCTTGTGAGGCAGCAACAGAGACGACTACGTTCTAAGCCTCCAGCTTGTGAGGAAAGAGACATCAACAAACACTATGTTCAGAGTTTTCGTCCAGTGAGACAGTGACGACATCTGCAACAAGGTTAAGCTTAGGAGAGCAAACCTTCACTCCAAGGTACCTTCGTCTGCATGTTCCAGATTGTTAAGGACCTTCTGCACCTACACCAGGGCCTCATCTGCGTGTTCCAGATTTTAGGACCCTTTGGTGCTCCAGCAGATCAGCATCCCACAGATCTTCGTGTTCAAGACTGTGGAAACAGATTCTGGCTCCTCTCCCCACTGCATTGTCACCCAGCACAACCAGTGGAAGACGTCACCATCATCGGACTCAACCAAGTGGAACGTAAATATCACTTAACCAAACCTCTTTCCAGAGACCTTGGCATTGTTGTATTTTATCAGTATATAATTTCCTAATTTCCATTAGATTTAATATAGCTGATGTTAGTTAATAACAAATAATCTTTCGTTTATTTGTTTGGTGCATAATAAGGTTCTCCACCTTATTATTTTCAGAGAAACAGTTTATCTTTCCATAAGATAACGTAACTCTTCCATAGCCACACCCAACTTAATCACTTGTATTCTATGTAGCTTATGCACTTTATTCCTTTATCATTCATGGTATTCATTTAGTAGTCGTGTTAGTTATTCTTGTTTATCTTTTGTTAATAAAATTTATTTTATTACACTTGTGTCTTCCTTTTGCTGATAATACAGAAAAGGCTCTACAAGTTAGCAATTTCACCAATCTTTCAGATAAATCAGCTGACCACTTTACATTAATTCTAAATGAATGAAAGCCCCTGTTGGGAGTGAAAGACCCTGACTGGTGCCCTGAACTAGGGAAAGGGGGGGAAGTGGTTATCTGATGTACTCATAACCACACCTTAAGAGACGTGTGATCCAAAAATCACAACGTCAGCGGTGACGTGAGTACCAATCCCTATTTTACTTTGCGTCCTTGGATGGACAAATGTAAAAATCACTACACTGTCACATGCTTGGTATAGCTTTCTCTGTCAGCGGTGAGATTTACACATGTGATAAAAGCAGGGAGATAGTCAGGCTGACGGAGAAGATTTCAGAATTAGAGCCAACACGCATCCAAACTTTAATTGAGGACAGTAAGAATTCTAGGGCTTTAGATACTGTTTTGGATGCGACTAGCTTACATTGTTCGGTTCAGGCTGTAGAGCAACTGAGTGACTGTGAGACGGCATAGTCGCAGGGCAAAACACCACTCTTCCGTTCTGCTTAGAACATCAAACAGGTTCTCCCCACTCAGTGATGCTGAAAATCCTGTTGAAAGTGCCCTAGATATTGGTGAGTCTATGACACGGAATGTGAAAATAGAGACACCAGCCACCATAGTCAAATGTTTGCTGGGAGCCAGAGCGCCTGACATCAAAGCAAATTTAAAAGTGCTGGCTAATGCTAATCATAAATACTCTAAGATTATTATTCACATCAGCACTAATGATGTTTCACTTCGCTATTTGGAGATCACTAAAATGAACCTTAGTTATACGTAGATATATACGGCTGTGGATAAAGTCCTAATTGTTGATGATTTTAATATCGAAGTAGATAATGAAAAAGACACATTGAGATTGGCATTTACAGACATTCTAAACTCTATTGGAGTTAGACAACACGTGTCAGGACCCACTCATTGTCATAATCATACTTTAAATCTAATATAGTCTATGACACGGAATGTGAAAATAGAGACACCAGCCACCATAGTCAAATGTTGTGGAGTCAATATTGATGCCGTTGAAATTCTGCAGCAGAGCGACGACATCTCAGACCATTATTCAGACCATTATTTAGTCTAGTGTATACTACATTTAGCCAAGGCTGCAAAACCGCCACCCTGCCATAAATATGGTAGAACAATCACTTCTACCACTAAAGATTGCAAATTAACGAGAAATAAAGCTTCAACTTCTGATGTTTCCGAACAGCACAGAAGTAATGACTTTATGAACTTCTTTACTTGCAAGATTGATAATATTACAGAAAAAATTATAACCATGCAACTGTCTATACAGTATCACTTCAGACAGTGCACTGTAGTGTCCCTGAGAAAAAATTCCATTCATTTGATGCTTTAGGACATGAAGAATTGTCTAAACTTGTTAAAGGGTTAGTTCACCCAAAAATGAAAATAATGTAATTTATTACCCACCCTCATGCCATTCCACACCCGTGAGTCCTTCGTTAATCTTCAGAACACAAATTAAGATATTTTTGCTGAAATCCGATGGCTCAGTGAGGCCTCCATAGCCAGCAATGACATTTCCTCTCTCAAGATCCATTAATGTACTAAAAACATATTTAAATCAGTTCATGTGAGTACAGTGGTTCAATATTAATATTATAAAGCGACGAGAATATTTTTGGTGCGCCAAAAAACAAAATAAGGACTTATTTAGTGATGGCCGATTTCAAAACACTGCTTCAAGAAGCTTTGGAGTGTTATGATTCTTCTGTGTCGAATCATGATTCGGATCGCGTGTCAAACCGCCAAACTGCTGAAATCATGTGACTTTGGCTCTCTGAACCGCTGATTCGACACGCTGATTCATAATGCTTCAAAGCTTCCTGAAGCAGTGGTTTGAAATCAGCCATCACTATAAAAGTCTTTTTTTTTTTTTTTGGCGCACCAAAAATATTTCTTTATATCTCTTTATAATATTAATATTGAACCACTATACTCACATGAATTGATTTAAATATGTTTTTAGTACCTTTATGGATCTTGAGAGAGGAAATGTCATTGCTCCCTATGCAGGCCTCACAGAGCCATCGGATGTCAACAAAAATATCTTAATTTGCGTTCCGAAGATTAACAAAGGTCTTATGGGTGTGGAACGGCGTGAGGATGAGTAATAAATGACAGAATTTTCATTTTTGGGTGAACTAACCATTTAAATAATCAACATCATGTATGTTAGACCCTATACCGACTAAGTTATTGAAAGAGATGCTTCCAGAGGTCGTAGATCCCCTTCTTAATGTGGTTAATTCATCTTTATCACTAGGATACGTACTGAAAACTATGTATCTGTATGACCATATTAGCCTGGTTCTGTCAACACTGCATTGTATCTGTCACAGACACACCAGGCTCCAGCACCATCCAATCACAGCGCGCACCCTCTCCCGAATACTAATCACCGCCACCTGCACCTCATCATCCTCATCATCACCAGCACTTTAAAAGACACTCACACACACAGTCACTTTGTCCAGTCTCATTCGCATTAAGGGTACTTACCTCCATGCTAACCTCAAGGACTCCTGTTGATGCTTACCTGTCTCCTGTGTCTCCGAACTCCCTCCTGTGTTCCTGTACTGTGTGTGAGTGTCATCCGCCAGCATATGCTCCAGCTCTGCTTCTCCGTCAGTCTGCAAGTAACAAGCACAGTATTACACTCAATCCAGTCTGCAATCTGCCTATCCACCATTGTTTGCTTACCTCATTGCACTGTTACCTCTACTTGTGTCCAATAAAGACCATCATCTGCTGTATTCCGTCTCCGACTGGTACATATTGTAACAGTATCGTATAGATTTTAAAATCTTGATACTTACCTACAAATCACTAAATGGTTTAGCTTCCCAGTACCTGAGTGAGATCTTAATGCATTATAGTCCTTCACCTCTATTGCGATCTCAGAATTCTGGACAGTTGATAATACCTAGAATATCAAAATCAACTGCAGGCGGTAGATCCTTTTCCTATTTAGCACCTAAACTTTGGAACAGTCTTCCTGTCACTGTTTGGGAAGCAGACACTCTCTTTCATTTTTAATCTAGACTAAAAACACATCTGTTTAAAATTGCATACACATAAACCATTATCTACTTCTATAATTCAAATCATGTAAATTGTTAGGCTGCATAGATTAGGTCAGCCGGAACTAGGAACACTTCCCATAACACCTGATGTACTTGCTACATCATAAGAAGAATGGCGTCTACGCTAATATTAGTCTCTCTCTGTTTATCAAGAGGTTTGCCACAGCCTGCCAGATCCAGGCCATATCCAGATGACCTGCATCTAGATATGATGATAACGCAGCCCTGAAGTGTCAACTAAACTATCCCCTGTGAAGGCCTCCTTTCCTTTCCATATGTATAGATAAATTGTTATCAAAATTATACCAGTTCGCATAGATCTGCGGACACAACTAATTTTTCTGTATTATGTGGACCAAACAGGTAATTTGGCAAATATCACTTTTTTAAAAAGACCAAGCTTCTGCGCACATACACACTCAAACACGCAAACCTATAGACTAAACATGTAAATGAATGGAAAGAATGCATTAAAGGTATTCGGTTTTCAGTAGGAAAGGTGTTAAGCGGCTCCTAAAGTAATAATTAACTATTTTTCAACGGAAGTGATTAAATCAAAAACCAACTTTAGCTCGATAATAATTTTCCTATTGTGACTGTGAAGCTGCTTTGAAACAATATGTATTGTGAAAAGCGTTATATAAATGAAGATGACTTGACTTAATATTGTCACATGGAATCGATATTGATGCCATTGAAATTCTGCAGCAGAGTGATGACATCTCAGATCATTATCTAGTCTTGTGTAAACTACATTTAGCCAAGGCTGTAAAACCATCTCTCTGCCACAAATATGGTAGAACTATCACTTCTACCACAGAGATTGCTTTATAAATAATCTTCCTGATCAGTTTCATCTCCTTAGAATACCAGATAGCTTAGAAGAACTCGATGTTAAAACAGAAACTATTGACTCTCTCTTTTCCAGTACACTAGACTCAGTTGCTCCTTTGCGCTTAAAGAATATCAAGGAAATTAGCCCAACGCCGTGGTACAACGTGCACACTCGGGCCCTCAAGAGAGCAGCCAGAAAAATGGAGCGCAGCTGGAAGAAAACAAAACTAAAGGTTTCTCGCATTTCGTGGAGAGAGAGTATGATTGCGTATAGAAAGGCTTTAAAAACTGCTAGATCTGCTTATTTTTCAAATCTCTTAGAAGAAAACAAACACAACCCTAAGTATTTATTTGATAGAGTGGCTAAATTAGCAAGAAATAAAGCTTCAACTTCTAATGTCTCCAAACAGCACAGCAGTAATGACTTTATGAACTTCTTTACTTGCAAGATTGATAAAATTAGAGAGAAAATTATAACCATGCAACTGTCTACTACAGTATCGCATCAGAGTATTGTAGTATCCCTAAGGAAAAATTCCATTCATTCATTGCTATAGGAGAGGAAGAATTGTCTAAACTTGTTAAAGGAATAGTTCACCCAAAAATGAAATTTCTGTCATCATTTACTCACCCCCAAGTTGTTCCAAACCTGTATAAATTTATTTTTTCTGTTGAACACAAAGGAAGATATTTTGAAAAACATTTGTAACCAATCTAATTTGGAGCACCATTGACTTCCATAGTAGAAAAAAATAATAATATGAAAGTCAATGGTGCCCCAGAACTGTTCAGTTTCCCATATTCTTCAAAATATCTTCCTTTGTGTTGAACAGAACAAAGAAATATCTACAGGTTTGAAACAACCTGAGGGTGAATAAATGATGACAGAATTTTCATTTTTGGTTGAACTATCCCTTTAAATTATCAAAATCAACAACATGTATGTTAGACTGCTCACTGAAATGACCTGTTCTCACTGCGAGAGCATGAGTCTGGCCTCTTTGCGCTTGCGGATAGCTTTCTTTTCAGAGAGCGACTCCGCCCCTCGTGCCCTCCCGTTTGTTTGCTCCCAGGAGCCTATGAGGAAAAAACAGCGGGGCAGAGGATCTCAGTGCTCGGATGAGAGTGAGCTCTTGTAGGCTTAGGTCCCGCGTGCCTCACTCTCTCCACAGAGAGAGGTTTCCCCCATCTGTTTCTCCCGCCCGGACCAGTGCCCTTCTGCCATCGCGAGTGACCTGGTCTCATTCAGGGGATCCGATGGTGAGTCGCTGGATGACAGCATGTCCCTAGCTGCCTTGGATGCCGAGGATTGGTCGTGTTCACCTCACAACCCCGCCCCCTTGCCGTCGCTCGAGCCTATCGACGCCAAGGCTTCCATAGTCTCAGAGCTCATCAGTGTGCTCTCAAAGGCCATTGAATAGTTCAAGTTAGAGTGGTCTGCGCCTGAGGAGCCCACACGCAGCCGCTTTGACGAGTGGTTCCTGCCAGGACGTCATCAGGCCCCTCCTCAGCAGGCAGTGCCCTTCTTCCCGGAGGTCCACGACGAGCTCATGAAGTCGTGCCGCACCCCATACTCTGCCTGCCTGCATTCTTCTGCCTCTCATGCTCTCACCTCTTTTGACGGCGCCGAGCAGAAGGGTTATGAGAAGCTGTCTCCTTTGGATGAGGCCGTGGCCGCACATCTGTGGTTGAACTTGACCGAGATCAAGGACACGGACAAAACCGTCTTCATCGACTCGCCTGTCTCCCCCACTGGTCTCCTTGGCCCCGCTGTAGATGTGTTTGCTGAGTGCTACACAGCACAAAAGTCGTCCCAGGTCATGGCCTCAAGCGAGAGGGACGATATGGCACCCCAGACCCGAGCTGTGGGATCTTCATGTGTGGTCTCTCAATGGGAGCCTGCAAACCTCCCCGAGAACATCTTAAATATCTCACAAGCTTGAGCTCCGTCAATGAGACGTCTCTACTCCCTTAAATGGTCTGTCTTTGCTGCCTGGTGTACAGCCCGGGGCGAGGACCCATTTACTTGTGACATATCCCAGATATTGTCCTTCCTTCAAGACTTAATGGTTAGAGGCTGTACTCCCTCTACCCTTAAGGTCCATATCACAGCTATAGCGGTCTCCCATGCTCCTGTAGCAGGGCAGTCAATAGGGAGAAACAACCTTGTTGTTCGCTTCCTGAAAGGGTCCAGGAGGCTAAATCCTCCTCGTCCTTTCGTGGTTCCTACCTGGGACCTATCCTTGGTTCTTAGCGGCCTTAATGGCCCTCCCTTTGAGCCAATCCAGACTGCCAACTTAGGGCCCGTCGCTAAAAAACAACTTACTGCTAGCTTTAGCATCGGTTAAGCATGTGGGAGATTTACAACCCTCTCTGTGAGGCCCTCCTGTCTTGAATTCGGGCATAACGATTCCAAAGTCGTCCTGAAACCGAGACATGGATACATCCCGAAGGTCCTATCCACAGCCTTTAGGGTGCAGATGGTCATTCTCTCTGCTCTTCCTCCTTCTCAGGATGATCAGGAGTTGAACCTACTCTGTCCCTTCGATGTAGGTCCCTGAGGACCTACATCGACGGTTCCGCCTCTTTTCGTCAGGCAGAACAGCTTTTCGTCTGCTTCGGTGGCCACACAAAAGGTCTTCCGGTCACAAAGCCCAGATTATCCAGATGGATAGTCGATGCTATAGCACTTGCTTACTCTTCTTTAGGCCTACAATGCCCTTTAGGTGTTAGAGCGCATTCCACGAGAGGCATGGCCTCCTCTTGGGCATGGTCCTGTGGCGTGTCCATTACCGAAATCTGTGCAGCGGCCGGCTGGTTGTGACCAGCTTACGATTTTCCGTTATGGCCCCGACCATGTCTGGGTTTGACTATATTTTGTGATCCCTATATGCGTCGTAGACCCCGCTGGCACCTAGGCTATATAGGATTTGGAGGATGACTAAAGTGTCTTTCAGTCCCTGATTGTCCAGGCTATCCTGTCCTATGGGTATCCATCACAAGCCCTTTCTTAGCACTCGGATGCTCTGTCATGCCCCCTTCGTAGCACGGCGTGATTGGACTGTCCCTATAGCGCCTTGTCTTATAATAATAAGACAAAAGACAAACGACGCAATACGAGTGTAGTATCGAAAGGGAACGTACTCTGTTACTAACATAACCTCGGTTCCCTTAGATACGGAACGAGTACTGCATACTTCGCAGGACACCTCATGCCGTCGCTTCAGTTGAAGTAAATCAGTTTGCCAAGGTGAGATGGCCGCTTATATAGCCCGATACCCCTCCCCTTTTGGCAGGCTTGAGCGGGCTCACTCACCATTGGCTCGCACGGCTCTGCCGCGCCATCACTGGTTCATTTACTTACAACCCCACGGACCAATGGCCATGCAGTTTCACTGCGTGACTGAAAAAGGCTTCAGAAACTGGAGTTTTCCCATTAGGCGTCTTGTCTTATAATAATAAGACAAATGACGCAGTACTCGTTCTGTATCTAAGGGAACTGAGTACGTTCCTTGCCACTGTCGCCTTTGACTTGCATAGTTAGGGACACTTGATATTCGGCAACATTATTGACTTGACTGCACTGAAACTATTGGATGAGAACTGAACTGAGCTGGATGATGACAACAACACTGTTTTCTCCAGAGCTGCTTTATAAATAAATTTAACTCATTCCATAATTTATGAACTTTATTATAGCATTATAATAAAGGGATTTATTAACCTCTAAGTTTATGTTTAAAAAAAAAAAACACTGACGGATAATTCAAAGATCTTTTTGATCAATAAAAAAGTAAGGTCTATGGTCAGGTCTATTACGTTTCCCAACATTAGAAATATCACAGTGAAATGACCAATGAAAAAATGGGAAAGACGCATGAGATTTCTAGCAAGTGGCATATATTATGGGACTTTAATAAATTGGATTAATCACAAGAGCACAATGTTGTTTTCTGCGAAAGCAGAATAAAACTAACAAAAAAGGACCCAAAACAAAGTGCTTGATAAAACTAAAAGAGCTCTTGTAATGTCATTGTGACATTAAAATTCTTGTAATGTCAATGTGACATAAAACATTACAATATTTACTGTCAAGTAAACAACAGGGTAACACTTTATTTTAAGGGTCCAGAATAATGCATTATTAAGCATTAATGATTAACAATTAAGCATTAGTTAAGAATGAACACACTAGTAATTAATGATTAATTTTACATTTTAAGGGTCCAGAATTATGCATTAGTTACGCATAAATAAACTAGTAATTAAACATAATTACTAGCTTATTGTTCAGTTAACTTAATAGAATGGCACAGAAATATAATTACATCACTACACAAAAATAATATATGGCTTAAGTTGTAGATAATGACTAAAAGGCATTTACTGTACATTCAGTTAATCATTTATTACTAGGTAAATTTTTTGTTTATTTATAGCATAAATGTGTATCTTTCAAATGTTTATTCATTTGTAAATAATGGCTAAAATGCCCTACTATATGTTAAGTTAATCATTAATTACCATTGTGTCAATGCTTAACTAATGCATAATTGTGAACAAGTAAATCATTAATTACTAGCTTATATATGCTTAACTAATGCATAATTCAGGACCCTTAAAATGTAAAGTTATCATTAATTACTAGTGTGTTAATTCTTAAGTAATGCTTATTTGTGAACAAGTTCATCATTAAAGCTGCAGTTCATAAGTTTTGCCTCTTTGTCGCCATCTCTGTTTGAAACCTGCAATTGCAGTTATATGCGTAATTATTACCATTACGTGTGTTGTGCATTGGCACGACTCCTCAGAGCGGATGAATCTAATGTTTGGTGTCAGTCACCACATCAGTGTGGATACTGTACTTCGGAAACACATATTCTACATCTTGGAAGTATGACCAAAATAAGAATTTTCACCAGAAAATGTCATCTGAATAAGTAAGTAATATGTCTGTTACTTTTGTTCTGACCAACTGAGGAAAAAAGCATTAGGCCTACAATAAATTGCGCTGCCAATGGTGATTAAATCTAACAATCACTTAGCTTGGATCATGCCAAACCATGCAAATTATTATTACTGTTATACTTTGTTCTTAAATTTTTAATGTTAACAACATCAGCATTGCATGACTATGTGTATTTAGTGTGTATTAGCGTTACCTGTGGATTTCAATTTATGTAGCCACTCCGCAGTCTGACTTCTTTTGCTTTTGACTACAGGTGAATCCAGTTGTCACTGATGATTGTCATTTGGATCTTTCTGGATTACAATCCGCCATCAAAATGATAAGTTTAATTATTTCAGCTGCTGTGAGAAAAGGCTATAAATGATCCACTACAAACAGCATCCTCTCAGATATAGCTACTAGCTGGGACTCCTTCCTTTCTGTTTACAGACGTGACGCAATGATGCAAAGACAAACAGCTGCATGCACGAATTTCCCGCAGAAACCCACCTGCACTGCTCTTATTAGAAAACATTATTACAAGCTTACCGTTGTGAATCGAGCTAAGGTAAGGAGATAGCTTTGAACACTGGCTGGTTATGTACTTGCTCAAAAATTGATTTTGGATAATTTTTTACCAAAAATGTTACGGACAGCAGCTTTAATTAATGCTTAATAATGCATTATTCTGGACCCTTAAAATAAAGTGTTACCAAAAAATTGAATAAAATTAAAAATTACAACCCAGGTCATCAGAGTGTTAGATGATTAATATTTATAGTGCAACACTCACTTACCATTCAAAATTTCTTATGGTAACAAAATGATTACAAACTTGCTAAAATAAACAACCCGTGTTACGAATACAGCTCCCCCGGTGCATCCTCCGGGCCACCGGAGGGAGCCGTCACCCGAATATTGACTCATAGCTATCTGGACTCCATTACCCATAGGCCCGCATTCCTGGGACTGATCACTTCCGCACCTGCATCCGATCACACTCACACTCACACTATTTAAGACACACACACACCATCGCGAAGTCTTGATTTGCTGTAAGTGATCATTTCTGAGCGTTTCTTTGTGGATTGACCTTCTGTTATTACCTGGACTGTTTATCTCTGCTGAACCACCGCTGCCTGCCTTGTTTACTGCCTGTTCTTTGATTCTGTGATTGTTTGCCGCCTGTCTCGACCCTTGCCTGTGACTCGACTCTGTCCCATTGCTGCCAGCCTCAACCTCTCAAACCTGAAGAGAGGGAAAGAAGACGCCAACTACACCTCTGCTTCTACTGCGGGCAATCGGGCCACATCATAGTTAACTGCCCGATCCGGCCAGAGTCTACGAATTCCAAAGCGGTGAGTTCCATCCAAGCTCATAACTACTCATCTAACAGCTTCAAAATCCCTGTTCAACTCACACTTAATGACTGTATCATCTCCACACACGCGCTGCTGGACTCTGGGGCAGCTGGAAACTTTATGTCTGATACTTTCATCTCAGAACACAACATTTCATTAGTCGACTGCCATTCTGTATTGACAGTGGAAGCGTTAGATGGGAAGCCAATCGGAAGAGGAAAAGTAGCCCACCTCACATCTGAGCTTCAACTTCAAGTCGGCATCCTTCATCAAGAACAAATCAGTTTCTATGTCATTCACTCACCACATAACCCCATCATCCTGGGTCTGCCTTGGCTACGCTCACATAACCTGCACGTATCATGGAGAGAAGGGGAAATACTCCAGTGGGACAGCCGCTGCCTCAACCACTGTCTGCGACCAGTAAAACCACTACCACTCCGATCGTTAAAATTGCATGCCGAGACCCCTGAGAAAGTGAACATCCCCACCATGTACGCCGATCTTGCAGTAGCCTTCAGCAAACAGAAAGCCACCGAACTTCCCCCGCACCGCTCCAGTGACTGTGCAATTGAACTATTACGCGGAACAGGCCCTCCCAAGGGTCGAATCTTCCCTCTCTCTCAACCCGAAACTATGGCCATGAAAACTTACATTGAGGAAGAGTTAGCCAAGGGGTTCATACAGCCTTTTCCACAACTTCCGGTCACTATGAAACCCTCGTCATGCCGTTTGGCCTATCCAACAGTCCAGCTGTGTTCCAATCCTACATGAACGACGTATTCAGAGACATGTTAAATCGCTGGGTCATAGTTTACATTGACGACATTCTAATCTACTCAAACTCCCTTGACGAACACATTAAACATGTGAGAGCCGTTCTGCAGAGACTCATCGAGCACCAATTATACGCCAAAGCCGAAAAATGTGAATTCCACCAAACCTCCACCGCCTTCCTCGGATATATCATCAGTAGAGACGGGGTCGCCATGGACGACGGTAAAGTAAAGGCGGTACTGGAATGGCCCAAGCCACACACGCTGAAGGAATTACAGCGATTCCTGGGCTTTGCCAATTTCTATAGGCGGTTTATTCTAAACTTCAGCTGTGTAGCCGCTCCCCTGACCTCCATGACCAAGCGCTCATCTTCTCGTCTCCAGTGGTCCAAAGAAGCGGACATAGCATTCCAAGAACTCAAGAATCGTTTCACGACAGCCCCCATTCTCCGCCATCCGGATCCTGAACGGCCGTTCATCGTAGAGGTAGACGCCTCCAACACTGGTATAGGCGCCGTTCTGTCCCAACGCCAAGGCAATCCTGAAAAGATGTATCCTTGCGCCTTCTACTCCCGTAAGTTGTCACTGGCTGAAAGGAATTACGATGTAGGGGACCGGGAGTTACTGGCCATGAAGGCCGCCCTCGAGGAATGGCGCCATTGGTTGGAGGGGGCACAACACTCATTCACTGTACTCACCGATCATAAGAATCTCGAATATCTCCGCACAGCCAAGAGACTGAATCCACGACAGGCCCGCTGGAACAACCATCGTTGTTCCCCTGGTCCGGCGAACCCTCAGAATTACCTGCGGTCAATGCGTGGATGCAGAGGAGTGAGGAAACCTGGGACCTGGCTCATCATCATCTCCAGCGCAGTCAGGAGACAGGAAGCGCAGGCCAACCGGCGTCGACGACCCCATCCTTAGTACACCGTGGGCCAGTGGGTGTGGCTGTGCACACGAGACCTCCGCCTGAGGCTACCCTGCAGAAAGCTCAGTCCCAGGTATGTTGGGCCTTTCCAAATTCTAAAACAAATCACTCCAGTATCTTTCCGTTTAGATCTGCCTACTAATTATCGCATTTCTCCCACTTTTCATGTTTCGCTACTGAAACCCTCCGGGGGTCCGAGAGGGGAGCCGGAGGGAGCTGAGGGTCCACGTCCCCCACCGCTGATAATCGAGGGCGAGGAGGCTTATCACGTTCGAGAGTTGCTCGATTCCCGACGCCGGGGTCCGAGGCTCCAGTACCTGGTGGACTGGGAGGGGTACGGTCCAGAGGAGCGATCCTGGGTCAACGCCAGCAACATTCTGGACCCCAACCTCATGGAAGAATTCCATCGGACGCATCCGGAAAGACCGGCCCCGCGACCTCGTGGAAGACCTCGGCGTCCGCCTCCTCGCGTCAGGAGCCGCTCGCAGGGTGGGGGCTCTGTTACGAATACAGCTCCCCCGGTGCATCCTCCGGGCCACCGGAGGGAGCCGTCACCCGAATATTGACTCATAGCTATCTGGACTCCATTACCCATAGGCCCGCATTCCTGGGACTGATCACTTCCGCACCTG
This sequence comes from Ancherythroculter nigrocauda, assembly GCA_036281575.1. Classification (NCBI taxonomy): domain Eukaryota; kingdom Metazoa; phylum Chordata; class Actinopteri; order Cypriniformes; family Xenocyprididae; genus Ancherythroculter; species Ancherythroculter nigrocauda. The sequence goes on from VTFQ01000009.1 coordinate 18,585,958, forward strand.
CATCCGATCACACTCACACTCACACTATTTAAGACACACACACACACACACACACCATCGCGAAGTCTTGATTTGCTGTAAGTGATCATTTCTGAGCGTTTCTTTGTGGATTGACCTTCTGTTATTACCTGGACTGTTTATCTCTGCTGAACCACCGCTGCCTGCCTTGTTTACTGCCTGTTCTTTGATTCTGTGATTGTTTGCCGCCTGTCTCGACCCTTGTCTGTGACTCGACTCTGTCCCATTGCTGCCAGCCTCAACCATTGCCTGTCCCTGTTTACGGTACTGTCTTGCCCCTGTCTGTTACCATTGCCTTTTTAATAAAGCTGCAAATGGATCCACTGTCTACTGACCCATCATTACAACCCGTGAACTGGGTTTAAATAGAAATTTTTGGACATATTAATATCACAAGTGTTATGGTCACGCCTGTCCCGGACTCCGTTTCCCATGATCCTGCCTGTTCCACACCTGAATGCACTTCCCTCATCATCTCTCCGGCTCTCCCTGGATTCCCTGCACCTGGTCTTTGTCGTTTGCACACCCTTTATATTGGACTCACTCCCTGCACACTGTTTAATAAATACCCTGTGTTGTAGAAGTACCGATTCTGCCTCATCCCTGCTGCAGCACCACTTGTAACAACAAGAATTCCCAGTAGACTAGATACATCATTTTTAATTACATTTATTCTTAATATTCAGTAAAGTTTTATTTTAATACAAGCTCTGTTTGTGGGGGGCCTATATGAGGTATCGGTCCATGGGCCGCTCAGTTGTATACCTAGAAAGAAATGCTTCCATTAACATTAATAAGCCAGACAGCAAAGAACATACCTCCTCCAGTGGTACCTCCTGGTCTTGGTTCATATCCATGACAGGAAACAGTGGCTCAGGACTGTCCTGCAGCCAGATGAACAAAAAGCCCTCAGGAACACCCTTCTGCAGCTGTAGTAGTTCCAGCTCAAACAGCAACACGGCACTGCTGGGTACACCCAATGCTTGAGAAATGGAGAGAGACAGACATACAGAGAGGATCAGGGAAAACTGGGATATCTAAGAGACCAAAGCCTAGATGGTATATACCATACATACAACTAGTACATGTTTTGCATACCATCATAGTTAGCATGGCTATCAGTGGGCAGTAATGCATTACGCTATTTACATATGAGAGTGATGTAGAAACAAGGTGGTGTTGTTCATGGTTTCCAAACATCACAACAATTTACATTAAAGTCAAATCAAAATGGACCATTTTTTCATTAAATAAAATGGTATATTTATTATAAATGACTTAATGCACAACATTATTTTTTAAATTAATGTGCTTCATAATCTTTAATCAAAATAACTTCCCCTTCCTCTTGCAGCGACATCTCTTCGCTTCTCTAATGATGGGGTTACTGGTGCAAGGGCGGGACAACCTGTCACTGCAGCAACAGCAAACCACAATCATCCAATAAATTCCCCATGGACAAAATCAAGTCCCGGCCTACATTTTTTCAAGCAGCCGGTTCAATCTGGTTTTTTTTTTTTTTTTTTTGTTGTTGTTTTTGTTTTTTTATATACATCCTTTATTTAACCAGGATAGTCCATTGAGATAAAATCATTTCTTCAAAGGAGTCCTGGCCAAAATGGAAGCACAAAAAGTTTCACATAAAGCAACAAACAAACACATAAAACTAACAATTCTTACATAAAATTTTACCCGGCACTCATATAATGACAAATCAAAAGTTATTTAAAAACATGCACATGCTTCCTGTAGATTGGTCCATAAGAGATTTTTAAAGAGGGGAGTGTTTCCAACATTATTCTCTGCAGCTCGTTCCATAACCAGGGAGCCTAAAAAGAGAAGGCAGTTTTGCCAAGCTCTGAATGTACTCTAGGAACATTTAAAAGTTAAACAAGACTACACTTTAAAGTTTTAAGACTAAAACCTTAAAATGAATAACATTTCTGTAATTGTTTAACCATTTTGTTAGACTGGGTAAACCCAGCCTGATCTGCCGGCGATTTGATTTTGCCCGGGAACTCAGTCTGGAAACCTCTACTGCTTCTGTTACACTTTTGCGGGAACCAATCACACCCGCTATTGGCGGGTATAACATGATGACGATAGAGAAGTGACGGCAAGCACGACCTTCAATTCAATTCTTTTTAACCTCTCGACGATGCTGAATGACTTCTTTAGTTTAGCAAACAAATCGCTCAAGTGGATGTAAATACCACTAACTTTCATGTTTTTTTTTTGCACAACCTGCAAAAATCACTCGATGCCATTGCTGTTTCTGCAAACCACTGATCAGTGCTACAAACCAATACAAACTAAACCTGTCTGGAGTTTTCGCGTCACTCTGCAAAGTACGTCACCCGGATCGTTGATCTGATTGGTTGAAGGACTATCCAATTGTGTGAATAATGCTCACTGATCACGCCTCTTGTGTAGTAGAAAAACATAGCAGACTCCCCAGACCAATGTTCAATTTTAAATTGAGCTTGGTCTGGTGATAGCCAGACAACCATTTTGTAATATTTAGTTGGTTTGCTGTGAGACACAAAAGACGTTTTCTCCTATGCAGCGACTGACAATACAACCATAAGATACACCAAAACACAACATAAATTCACAAATGACATCAATTTTATTTTTTCGCTGTACTCCAAATCTTTAGAATCCATATTTTTGCAAGGAACAGATCCAAATTCAGCCCTTTATCCAGCGATCTTAATTCTCAGCAGCAATCGTCAGAGGTGGGTAGAGTATCCAAAAACTGTACTCAAGTAAAAGTACAAGTACTTATAGAAATATTTACTGAAAGTAAAAGTGAAAGTAATAATCTTAAAGGTGCTATAGAGGATGTTTTCAATGACTGAGAAATCAAAGACTGTTACTGAGGTTTTGAAATGAGTGCATGTGTAAGAACAACCCCCCTCCTTCACAGATCATTTCGAGGGAACGCCTCCCAAAACTCGTGCACGAGTATTGGAACACAAGTGTTTGTTTACCACTGGCATTCGTGTTAGTGGATTCATTATGTCGGACTCACAGCAAGGTAACTCATAATCTGCAGTTGTTACTCCTGACAAAAACATTGCATGCGGCACCTGTGGAAAGTTACTGGAGCGCGCACGTCTCTCACAAGGAACGTCATGGCAGTGACTGACAAGCCAGAGAGCCAATCCGTGCACGTCTCTCACAAGGAACGTAATGGCAGTGATTGACAAGCCAGAGGGTCAATCGTTTATGCGATGATCACACAAACGATTGGCTGATGTTTTTAAGGCCCTACCTCATGCACAGATGATGTATATTCATATTATTCCTTTCAGTGCACCTAATAAATAGTCTTTTATCAGTTAGTAAAGACAGTTTCAAGTAATATTGCAAAAATGTATCAAACAAAACATCCTCTATAGCACCTTTAATAGTTACTTGAGTAAGAGTAAAAGATTATCCAATGAAAAAACGGTAGCACTTTATTTTACAGTATGTGTACTTTCCTGGTACACATATAGTAATAAGTAAGTGCCTGTTATTACTCAACACTTGTCTATAGGTACAAAGTAGTTACCATGTATGTACCATTGAAAATTACAGCAGTGTTTCTTATTAGTTTCCATGTACATACATGTCAGGTAAGTACCTTGTGTTACCACTCTTTTACCTGTATGTACAACATAATTACTATATATGTACCTGGAAAGTACACGTACTCTAAAATAAAGTGCTACCGAAAAAACTACTCAAGTAGCTAGTTACCAGTTATATATATCTTTGCAACAAACACAGAAGAGTCAAGCATTATTTCTGGCATCTGTAGCCCAAATATTATTGCATGTCCTTTGCTTTGTATAACGTATACAGCTGAAAAAAGAAAGAGAGAAAACGTACTCGCAAAGAGCACCCCAACCTGAGTTGGACGCATCTGTCGAGAGCACCGTCCTTCTGGACACCGCCTGTAGGGGTACTCCTTGACTGAACCATACAGGGTTCGTCCAGGGTTTCAGAGCTGTCAAATAGGCTCGATTGACTCTGAGACGCAGGCGGCCGCGCCGCCAGGCGTGAGGAGGGACCCGAAACTTCAACCAGCAGGACCAGGAAGGCGGATGCCATCAGACCTAGCATCCTCTAGAAGAACTTCAGAGGGAGATAGGCTCTGTTCCTGACTGAGGTCACGAGCTGCTGAATGGCCAGAGCGCGCTCTGGCGATACTACAGCCGTCATACGGGCTGAGTCAAAGAATGCACCCAGGAACATTATACGTTGGCTGGGGAGCAGTGAGCTCTTGGCAAAGTTGACCCTGAGACCCAGGCTGACATGTGGCTGAGTAGCACGGATCTGTGATGCTCCAGCTCGGCTCGTGACTGAGCTAGGATGAGCCAGTTGTCGAGATAATTGAGAACCCGGATTCCCAACTGTTTCAGTGGGGAAAGCGCTGCATTCATGCACTTGGTAAAAGTGCGAGGAGCTAGGGACAGCCAGAATGGAAGGACCGTATATTGGTAAGCCACACCCTTGAATGCGAATCTCAAGAATCGCCTATGATGGGGGGCTATCTGGATGTGAAAGTATGCATCTTTCAGGTCCAGCAAGCAGAACCAGTCCCCGGGGCAAACCTGTGCGAGGATCTGCTTCAGCGTTAACATCTTAAAACTTCCGTCTCATGAGGGAAAGGTTCAGGAGTCTGAGGTCTAAGATGGGTCTGAGACCGCCATCACTCTAGGGAATGAGGAAGTAATGGCTGTAATCGCTCTCTGAGGGGGAGACTATTTCTATAGGCCCCTTCTCTAACAGAGACATCACTTCGGCTCGGAGGACGTGAGCATCGTCCATGTTTACTGAAGTGGGAAGCACCCCGCCAAAACGCGGGGGTCTGCGAGCAAACTGGAGTGAGTAGCCTTGAGATATTATCCCCAGAACCTACTTGACACTCCGGGGATGGCCAGCCAGGCCCGCGTGACAAGGGGTTGAATGGCGCCGGATGGCGGGCCGCTGGGAGGGGGCCTGCACACCGGCTAGTTTTTAGAAATGCTCATGCATCCTCATGAACGTGGTTTGCGGGGTGAAACCGGCAAACGACACGCTGAGAAACTCAGCAAACAGATATATGCTTCTTGGAAAAAATATACATCATGAGTCCCACCTGAGTCAGGGGAGAGCATCAAGATATATTCAGTCGATGGACCCGGCAAATGACGCATTCTGAGAGACGGCGTTTGAAGCAAACGCCAGCGAGAAAGTAGAAAAATAAGCTCTGTACTCACCTGACGGAAGACGGCAGGGGATGAGCTGAATGCTCTCAGATGCTGAAGGCGGCACGAGGGTGGCAAGGTGAACAGCTGCTAGAGAGCAAAGATCTGCGGAGCGAGGGGCTCTGCATGTGCCACAGCTGTGGCGCGGCATTGAGGCAACGCCGCCGCCATGAAAACGGCGATTGTAGCTCTTTTAGAGCGGCGAGAGCCGCTGGGAAAGCTCTTTTAGAAAGCGGTGTTAAGCCGCGGGAAATGCTCTTTAAACGGTGCCAGATGGCGGCAGGAGACGCGCTGAGAGGTGGCCGGAAGCGGGAAGCGGGCGGCTCGAGAGCGGCGCTCGAGGCGGCAGTCTGTGAGGGCGCTGGCGCTGTCTTCGTTCGGCGGTCTCAGCTCAGTCCGCTGCGGGAGCCTCTTCGACGGCGGCGAGAACTTCTCCCAGGCGAGCTTCTTCCAGGCGGCAAAGGCTTCAGCCAGAGATCAGCGAAGAGCGATATGAAGTCGTCGCTGAAGGAGAGAGAACTGAAATCCTATGGCCTGCTTATATAGCTACCCCGCCCATTTCGGCGGGAATATTCGCGGGCTTTGTTGCCATAGGTCGCACAGCTATGCCGCGCCGTCATTGGTTCAACAACTTGTCTATGTGTGAACCAATGATGATGCAGTTACACTACGTTATTGAAAAAGGCTTCAGTAACAGGGAAAAAGGAGACCTTTCCCCATATGCAGTACGGGTGAAGTATCGAAAGGGAACTATGGGTGAGTCGGCTCTCGTCTGTGTATTCCTCCTCTCAAGCTGATTAGAAAGACTGTTCGAATGTGTTTCTCCCAAACTTTGTTTATAAAACATAATTTGTCACTTGAATTCTGCAGTCCCTTGAGATGCAGACATCCAAGAGGTGGACAATTAACTGTATATACTAGTTTAATTAGTGACACTAAGTCTACATTTTAAAACCGTTATGGCAACAATATGGCAACATTTTATTTGAATAGGACAACATTTGTATTTTAAAACCTTTATTTTAATATGGAAGCATGACACCTCATTCTACAATATTTCTATGATTAAATTGCTGACTCCTCCCCCATCAGCCAATCACTGTGTGTATACTCCATAGCAACAAGGTCAACCCCGCCCTTACTCTTAGCTTAAGACTTCTCTCTATTCGTTAGTAAAAGCTGGTCTCAGCAGATTGGTGAATAAGTTTTAAGAGAAAACTCTTAGCTAAGACCTTTTACTGCTATTTAGGAGAACTCTTAGTGGTAAGATAAAATATTTTGTGAATACGGCCCCAGGCTTATATAGACAGAGATAATGAGCAACAGCTAAATGCAATGAGTGCTGAGGAGTTCAGACTGGGAATTATGGGAATTGTAGCTTGTGAGGGAATGACAATAGTCTGATGTGGAGTTCCCTCTGGTGGTTCTCAAGGGCACTCTTGCTGGTGATTGTAACAGCATGTAAATGTAGTCAATATTTCTCCTGACACTTATATTAATGAGCTTGCAATGCATTCTGTGTTTGGGATTCTAAGTAAAGGATATACAGTGCCTATAGAAAGTCATCATACCCTTTACCTTTTGTAACATTACACCCTGGAAAATAAAATAAATTAAGTCTAATTTTTGAGCTGTATGTACACATTATAACCCTCATCATTAAAGTGAAAATAACATTTTAAAGGTGCCATAGAATTGAAAATTGAATTTACCTTGGCATAGTTGAATAACAAGAGTTCAGTACATGGAAATGACATACAGTGAGTCTCAAACACCATTGTTTCCTCCTTCTTATGTAAATCTCATTTGTTTAAAAGACCTCTGAAGAACAGGCGAATCTCAATATAACACCGACTGTGACACAACAGTCGGGATCATTAATATGTACTCCCCCAAATTTTGCATATACCAGCCTATGTTCAAGGCATTAGACAAGGCTGCACAGCCGAGTCATCAGACATTATGCAGGTAAGCAAGCAAGCAAGGACAACAGCGAAAAATGGCAGATGGAGCAATAATAACTGACATGATCCATGATATCATGATATTTTTAGTGATATTTATAAATTGTCTTTCTAAATGTTTCGTTAGCATGTTGCTAATGCACTGTTAAATGTGGTTAAAGTTACCATCGTTTCTTACTGTATTCATGGAGACAAGAGCTGTCGTTATTTTCATTATTAAACACTTGCAGTCTGTATAATTCATAAACGCAACTTCATTCTTTATAAATCTCTCCAACAGTGTGTAATGTTAGCTTTAGCCCGTTAACCACGGAGCATAGCCTCAAACTCATTCAGAATCAAATGTAAACATCCAAATAAATACTATACTTACATATTCGGTTATGCTGCATGACGAACACTTTGTAAAGATCCATTTTGAGGGTTATATTAGCTGTGTGAACTTTATTTATGCAATGTATTATAGAGTCGCGAGCTCAGGGGCGGGGAGCGCAACGATTTAAAGGGGAAGCAAGCTGAATTGGCGCATATTTAATGATGCCCCAAAATAGGCAGTTAAAAAAATGAATCAAAAAAATCTATGGGGTATTTTGAGCTGAAACTTCACAGACACATTCAGGGGACACCTTAGACTTATATTACATCTTGTGAAAAAGCATTCTATGGCACCTTTAAAACATTCTAGAGGATTATTATCAATTAATTAGTGAAATACCTGGTTTGGTAAAGTGATCAGCCCCTTAAAGTATACCATTATAAACTTGCTCAGGTGCATCAACTTCCAGATGAAACACCAGGCTAACTGCCCCACATGACATCAACTGTAGTCGTTTTGATTGCTTCGGAATAAACACACTGCCTAGATCAGGCCGTCCGTCCAAACCGAATGACCGTGCCAGGAGGACATTGATTTGTATTGTTTTTTGTTTGAGCTTATCAGACTGTTGAGTCTTGAACTGTAAACTCCCAGGTGTCCCAGCTTTCTAAATATTTGTTAATTATGTGTCTATCTAGAATGACTTATGAACTTGCCAAAATGGGAGGTGTGCAGTAAGGGTTAAATCCAAAAGAAAATCTATGGATGGACTTGAAGAGAGAAGTCCATTGCTGTTCACCACGGAATTTGACTGAACTTGAGCAATTCTACTAGGAAGAATGGACAAATATTCCCCAATCTAGGTGTGCCAAGCTAGTACAGACATGAAAAAAATCTTAATGGCTATAATTAAAGCTGCTGTCCGCGATTTTTGGCCCTCTAGCGGTTAATAAACAGAACTGCACGCGTCTTGTGGAGGAATAGTCACGCAGTTGTGATACTCTGCGGCGAGTCCTACCAGTCTGGTCTGAAATAGTAAGAATATAAACAATTATTATAAGTGTATCATAATGATTCAGGATAAGACAAAAACACGGTTTGGAAAATGGATTCATGTTGTATATTCTCATTATATAATTTTTGTAAATTTTTAACACAAAAAAAGTTGTGGACTGCAGCTTTAAAGCAAAACATTGCTCTACAAAGTATTAAATCAGGGGACTGATGATTTTTCCAACCCTGTTATTCTAGTTTTTTAGTTTTTGAAAAAAAAAAAGGAAAAAAAAAATCAGAACTGTTGCCTTTTTCTTCTCTTTTTTGTTGTAAGGCAAAACTAAGGCAGTAAAGCTAGAAAAGTTTTTTTTTTGTTGTTTTTTTTAAATGGGGTTTGATTTTAGGCAGTACAACACATAAAGTAACTATTTCAAAGGGGTATGATGATTTTCTATAGGGAATGTAACTGTGATGCTTCCTTTAAGTTCCTCAATAAATAGCTATTTCAGAAAATTGCATAATTTTGTTGCTAACCTTTTGAAACAGCCTAAGTTGGAAACATAGTATGGAGATTTATTATGTTTCACTATGTTTTGGTGCAATTACGTTGAAACATCACTTTTCACAATCTGAATTGTCTTTCTAAAAAATTAGTTATAAAAGTTTATTTTGATGTATGGTGATTATTAATATGGTTACTGACCTCCATTGGTGCCATGTGCGAGGTGGGGTGGCACAGTGATCTCTCTCCTCTCTAACACACACATGCCCTGCAAGCCTTCATCCAGACCAGAGATCAATTTCCCTTGACCTAACGTGACACGTGGGGGTTCTGGGTAGTCATCTCTGCAGATAATACATTAATAATGCTAACAGCATTTCAATAATAAAAATAATAATAATAATAATAATAATAATAATTGTACACAACAGCAAACATAACACAGTAACACTCAAAAACAGTTTAACACATTCAACTTACATTATAAACAGACGTTCACTATCAATCCACAGAAAATGCTTTGCATTTTTCCCAATAATTACATTTTTGAGTTAAATATTGTACATTTTAAGTATCTGGTACAGCATATAGCCATGGCCAAAAGTATTTGTAGTGACATAAATGTTCGGTTTCGCAAGTTTGCTGCTTCAGTTGTTGTGGTGTTGATTCACATGTTTCTAGATAATTGTGCAGATCAGATGCATTTTAAATAATTGATAAAAGCATCATTGGCCAACATAAATGAATTTTACCAAAAAAATCCCAAATTTCACAGTTTTTTTTATCCCTGGCACAAAATGACCAACAAACGTCATTTCACTAATCATATCATCAACACATGGGAATGTGTGAGCAAGTACTAGTCAGGTGAAATTTACGGACCCCCGGACATGACATGCAGGAAAAAAAAATAGTAGGCTAAATTGTGCGTATGATTTTCTAATTCGTTCCCTCGATTTACTAAATTGTGGGCACAATTTACAATTTCATTCCCTCGATTTATAAATCATGCGCATGATTTATAAATCGAGGGAAAGAAATAGTAAATCGTGTGCACGTTTTAGTAATCACAATCCAAACAAAGATGCTACACACATGTAACATGAGCAATTATTTTTTATTCAATAATAATAACAATACATTTTATTTATATTGCGCTTTTCTCAAACCCAAAGTGCCACAACACAGAGTAATAATAACTAGATGAGTAAAGTTCGTAGACAAACTTTAAGTTGGCTTGAAAAAGCCTAGCCAGAAGGTTTGGAGTAGTTTTAAAAGCTTGAGGTTTGAAGCTTTTTAGTTTGAAATAGTTTAAGTTTTAGTTTAGTAGTTTAAAAGCTAGATAATGTGTGAGTAAGTAAGTATGAGTAAGTGAGTGTGTGTAGATAGATATAGTTAGTTAGATAGTTAGTTAGATAGATAGATAGATAGTTAGATGGTTAATAAGTTAGATAGTTAGAAAGTTAGTTTATGAGTTTGAATGGCTCAGTAATAGTACATTGAATAGAAGCTTCATTGAGTTTAATGGGCTTCAGTTTGTTTTGATTTGAATTTGAGTTAGATATATAGTTATATAGTTAGTTAGAAAGTTAGTTAGTTTATGAGTTTGAATGAGTTTGAATGGCTCAGTAATAGTACATTTAATAGAAGCTTCATTGAGTTTAATGGGCTTCAGTTTGTTTTGATTTGAATTTGAGTTAGATAGTTGTATAGTTAATTAGAAAGTTAGTTAGTTAGTTTATGAGTTTGAATGAGTTTGAATGGCTCAGTAATAGTACAGAGAATGGAAGCTTCATTGAGTTTAATGGGCTTCAGTTTGTTTTGATTTGAATTTTGACAGTTGGAGTTTGATGGAATGTTCAGATTTTCAATGTAAGTCTATGGGAGTTTTTTCCAGATTTAATCAGCATTTTTAGCAAAACCGTAAGTCGGATCAGTCTGAAAAGATATAGCAACTCGAGTCAGAACAGTCTGAAGGTCTGGGCCAAGTTTGGTGGTTGTAGCTTTAAAGCTCTAGGAGGAGATGCAGTCTAAAATTTGGCTCAGAAGAAGAAGAAGAAGATGGAGATAGCAGATCAGTAAGTTGGCTTTTTCAAGCCAACTTAATAAAAACAGTAATACAAACTAGATGAGTAAAGTTCGTAGACAAACTTTAAGTTGGCTTGAAAAAGCCTAGCCAGAAGGTTTGGATTAGTTTTAAAAGCTTGAAGTTTGAAGCTTTTTAGTTTGAAATAGTTGACGTTTTATTTTAGTAGTTTAAAAGCTAGATAATGAGTAAGTAAGTGTGAGTGAGTGTGTGTGTGTGTGTGTGTGTGTGTGTGTGTGTGTGTGTGTGTGTGTGTGTGTGTGTGTGTGTGTGTGTGTGTGTGTGTACTTGTTTATATTACATTGTGGGGACCAAATGTCCCCATGATGTAATATAAACCTGAGTTCACCTACATCGTGGGGACCAGCCAGCGGTCCCCACAATGTAAATGGGTTTATAAATCATATAGAATGAGTTTTTGTGAAAAAGTAAAAGTTTGCACAGTTTCCTGTGAGGGTTAGGTTTAGGGGTAGGGGCAGGGTAGGGGGATAGAATGTACAGTTTGTTCAGTGTAAAATGCATTGAAGTCTATGGAAAGTCCCCACAATTCACAAAAACAAACATGTGTGTGTGTGTGTGTGTGTGTGTGTGTGTGTGTGTGTGTGTGTGTGTGTGTGTGTGTAGATAGATTTAGTTAGTTAGATAGTTAGTTAGATAGGTAGTTAGATGGTTAGTAAGTTAGTTAGATAGTTAGAAAGTTAGTTTGAGTTTGAGTGAGTTTGAATGGCTTAGTAATAGTACATTGAATGGAAGCTTCATTGAGTTTAATGGGCTTCAGTTTGTTTTGATTTGAATTTGAGTTAGATAGATAGTTATATAGTTAGTTAGAAAGTTAGTTAGTTTATGAGTTTGAATGAGTTTGAATGGCTCAGTAATAGTACATAGAATGGAAGCTTCATTGAGTTTAATGGGCTTCAGTTTGTTTTGATTTAAATTTTGACAGTTGGAGTTTGATGGAATGTTCAGATTTTCAATGTAAGTCAATGGGAGTTTTTTCCAGTTTTAATCAGCATTTTTAGGAAAACCGTAAGTCGGATCAGTCTGAAAAGATATAGCAACTCGAGTCAGAACAGTTTGAAGGTCTGGGCCGAGTTTGGTGGTTGTAGCTTTAAAGCTCTAGGAGGAGATGCAGTCTAAAATTTGGCTCAGAAGAAGAAGACGGAAGAATAATAATAAGTTTATATAGCAGATCAGTAAGTTGGCTTTTTCAAGCCAACTTAATAAAAAAACAAGATTACAAAGAATACAAACAAGCCAAAAAAAAGTCTTTAAAGACTTCTTAAAATTGTCCAGCATTCCTTAACCGTGAAGCTTAAACAGAGAATGCTTGACCCCCCGTAGACTTTTAAATGAGGGCTACTGAAGAGTACAAGAACAAGAAGAGTGCAGAGTTAGGTCCTGTCCCAAATGGCACCCTAAACACTTGTAGTCTTCCTACGAGTCCGCACTTTCATGACGTAATGCCGCTTTGACTGTCGGGAAGAAGTCTCCTGCAGAGCTTGCTCCAGTGCACATCGAAGGCGTAAATATGTAGTATTTTTAGATTAAAATATTCAAAAACCACTTAAACAATGTTATATTTTTTGTTGACTTGTGTACTTACATTATCCCAAATGTTTTCAAGAAATTCTAAATCCAGAGAAATAAGCAATTTTAACCAGGACACAGACACACGGTGTGTCGCCTATCAATGCCATCATTACCCTCGATTTCTCGTTTTATTTTGTCGAAACCATGGAAACATCAAAGACACTTTGGTACTGTATATTATGAGTTTTATTAGACAGGGAAGCAACTGTTTGGATACATTCATCAACAGAAAACTCATCATGTTATATCGCTTAACACATTAAGGGCCAGATTTACTAAACGGGGCAAATTAGCATGAGAGCGCAATTCCACAAATGTGTTGATGGGAGTGGCAAGTTTTGCATGTGATCTGCTGACATGCAAATTAAAGAACACAGACATGGTAAGATCATTTACATAATGACTAACGCAATCTACCAAGAGCAGTGCAAATTAGAGTTGGGTCGCAAATAAACAGAGCTGAATCCTGATGCTGATGTTCTCATCAGGTGCGGGTCGACACAGGCACAACTTAACATGTAATCTGACAAACACATACAACATATACTGTATAATATAGTTTGTCAAGTTATGTTGGCTTATAGGCAAATGATATGTTCAGAAAAGGTCTTACTCTGGCATTTCAAAGAAATTAATAATCCTTCTACCACTCGCTCTTTGTTCTCTGCAATTGCAGCCATGTCACAAAATGGGTTCAGACATGCTTTTTTAGGGCGTTAAATAATGGTGTAAATACCAGTAAAGTGACGAGTGCAAACATTAGTAAATTGCATTCTGTGATTCATTTAAATACTCTCCTCCTATAAATTTAGCATCTGAAAGGGAAACTCCTACAAATGCAATAAGGTCAGCTGCAAACACAACTCAGTCCACGCGTTTTCAGCGCTAATTTTATACTGCTTGTCTTTATTAATTCCCGACAGTAGTTTTTTAACGCCAAAAGAGGGTTTGCGCTGGCACAAGCTGTTAGTAAATCTGGCGCTAAGTCTTTTTGTTTGAATCTCGTTTTCTTGATTTATCGCGAGTACCATGTTTTACCGTGACTAATATTGATCTATCTTACTGCAGTGTGCAACATGTGTCTCATAGTAGCTGCTGAGCGAACGCACAGAGTAGCATTATACCAACTTTCAACACACAAATGTATCTAACATGATAAACAGCGCTGTTTCACCCTATGTGCACATGACCGAAAGAAGCGGAAGTGGCGACTGTGGCATAATAAAAAATCCGCTGCTGTTGAGACATGTGTCGTACTCGCGCTTCTCTCTCATTAGTAATCGCTCCAGTGGCCTCTTTCAGCTCTCACAGCATTCGGTCCTGCTCTGCTTCAGACTACAGTAACGTTAATAATCTCTCCATGAACATGATTTCTGCCTGAGTCCTGTCCTGATTCTTTTCCACCGGCTGTAGACGTGAAGACAACACATCTCATGATTCCGTGAAATCAAAGTGTCATCGAGCTTCGCCTTTGTTTCAAATTAGCAATCTTTAGAGGCGAAAATGTACATACTGTGGCTTTAACAGATCAAATATTCACATATCCCTGTGATCTCCCAGATGAAGGTTAGTTTTAAAGTAACCAACAGTTTAATGTTTGTAAGTGACTCATAATTGTATCCTAATTTAGTTACTTGGTGTTTGGTAATGAAGGGCCTACTTTGCATCAGCAACACTGACTCATTGACAACAAGTCAATCATAAGAAGACAACTGAAGGCACCTGTATTCATAGCAACTTTTTAACCAATTAATCATTTGATTGTTAATCATAAATATATGGGGCTGCTGCTCAGTATAATAGTTTTCAGGAATATTATGTACATTGATAAACTATTTAGCCTAGGCTACCAAAATGAACACCAAAACTTAACGAACTGTTAAAAATTATAGCAATTCATGCTAAAAAATTGATGGAAAGCTGGCAGCTTGCACGTTTCTTGACCACCTGCTTCCATATGGATCAGTTTTCTGTTCTGATCTCAACAAGTCTCTGCAAACTATAGACTAGGCACCAATCAGAGGCCGCAATTTTATGATGTCATCATGGAGACTTCTTATAAAGTATTTTACAGTATTTTAAAAATACAAAAATACAAAACACTAAAGTATTTTGATACAAAATACAAAGCCATTTTCATCAACCCTATCAAATACAAATTACAAAATACTATTTTGTATTTGAAATACGTATTTGAAATACATGTATCATAAATACTGCCCATCCCTGAGTAACGTTATAGGTTTTTTTTATTAATCTTTGCAAATCACCTTTCCTAATAATGTGCTAGTTAGCAAGTTCAACGATGAATGCAGCTAAAGTTAAAGGCCAGTTCACACTGCACAGATAAAAGGCAACAAACACGTCTGTTGGAGTTTGTTGGATCAGGACGAAGCCTAGTGTGATACCCCTGTTGGCGTCTGTTGCCACTGGTTGGAGTTTGTTTTCACCTGACTGAACATGTTTAATCGGCATTTGTTGGGTCGGGGAATGTCTGAGCAGTGTGGTATGATTTTCCAACAAACGACAACAAAACTCTGAATGAAGATGAGGCAAGTCCCTTGCAAAGACTGCTGTTTGATCGTGCCAGTGTAGTGATTTTTACTTTGTCCATCCAAGGACACAAAGTAAAATAGGGATTGGTACTCTTACTTCTTTTTGCCCTCTAAGAGGTGTCTGGATGTCGTCCTTACATCTGTATCTGATGGCATTGGACAGTTTGTTTGTGTTAGTCCAGCAAGATCCAATCAAAATGTAGCAAACCTTTGTCCGCTGTTATGGACAGAGAGGGGCCCAGCCATAAACTGGGCCCTGGAATGTGCTGCTCACTACACCGGTGCCTCATGCACACACAACAAAGTACTGGAAACGTGTCATCGCAGCTTGTTCATTATCAAAATGATACAGTCGAACAAACATATATGTCATCATTTCTATTTAGAACCTCTCACTGTAATTCATAACTGCACGTTTATAATGAACAAAGCATTAAGGTGATTGTCTTATTACAAACTGTGTACATTTTATGTAAAGATAGCATGGTAACACTACAATAAGGTTTATAAAAGTGTTAGTTAATGACTAACAAGTAATTTTCAAATGTATTTTAATCATTTTTGAGTATTTATAACTGCATAAATAAGAATGTTGAGTTCAATGCAATAACTGCCAAATAGTGTTTACAGCCCGCTCACTGACGATAGGGGTGGGGTGAACAGTAGCTCATTATCATTTAGAGGGACATGCACCGAAATGGCTCGCTGTGAACAAAGCTGTGTTTGACAATGTAAAAAGGGTGGTTTTTTTTTACACAACCATTAAGAAATTTTAATCAAAGTATGTCATAGACTTTTTATGAAGACCCTAAAGAATCATGCTACCTTGTGGAAAATTGGCATCCGATGTCCCCTTTAAGATATTCTGGCTTTGTTTACATTAATTTTGTCATAAATCCATTTTGAGATGCAAGTACACTAAACAAAATTATAAACTCACCACTTTTGTTTTTGCCCCCAATTTTCATGAGCTGAACTCAAAGATCTAAGACTTTTTCTATGTACACAAAAGGCCTATTTCTCTCAAATATTGTTCACAAATCTGCCTAAATCTGTGTTAGTGAGCACTTCTCCTTTGCTGAGATAATCCATCCATATCAAGATGCTGATTAGACAGCATGATTATTACACAGGTGTGCTTTAGGCTGGCCACAATAAAAGGCCACTCTAAAATGTGCAGTTTTACTGTATTGGGGGGGTCTGGGGGGGTCCAAAAACCAGTCAGTATCTGGTGTGACCATCATTTGCCTCACGTAGTGCAACACATCTCCTTCGCATAGTTGATCAGGTTGTTGATTGTGGCCTGTGGAATGTTGGTCCACTCCTCTTCAATGGCTGTGCGAAGTTGCTGGATATTGGCAGGAGCTGGAACACGCTGTCGTATACGACGATCCAGAGCATCCCAAACATGCTCAATGGGTGACATGTCCGGTGAGTATGCTGGCCATGCAAGAACTGGGATGTTTTCAGCTTCCAGGAATTGTGTACAGATCCTTGCAACATGGGGCTGTGCATTATCATGCTGCAACATGAAGTGATGGTTGTGGATGAATGGCACAACAATGGGCCTCAGGATCTTGTCACGGTATCTCTGTGCATTCAAAATGTCATCAATAAAATGCACCTGTGTTCGTTGTCCATAACATACGCCTGCCCATACCATAACCCCACCGCCACCATGGGCCACTAGATCCACAATGTTGACATCAGCAAACCGCTCACCCACACGACGCCATACACGCCGTCTGCCATCTGCAATGTACAGTGAAAACTGGGATTTATCCATGAAGAGAACACCTCTCCAAAGTGCCAGATGCCACTGAATGTGAGCATTTCCCCACTCAAACTGCAGTCAGGTCGAGACCTTGATGAGGACGACGAGCATGCAGATGAGCTTCCCTGAGACAGTTTCTGACAGTTTGTGCAGAAATTCTTTGGTTATGCAAAACGATTGTTGCAGCAGCTGTCCAGGTAGCTGGTCTCAGACGATCTTGGAGGTGAAGATGCTGGATGTGGAGGTCCTGGGTTGGTGTGGTTACACGTGGTCTGCGGTTGTGAGGCCGGTTGGATGTACTGCCAGATTCTCTGAAATGCCTTTGGAGACGGCTTATGGTAGAGAAATGAACATTCAATTCACGGGCAACAGCTCTGGTGGACAATCCTGCAGTCAGCATGCCAATTGCACGCTCCCTTAAAACTTGCAACATCTGTGGCATTGTGCTGTTTGATAAAACTGCACATTTTAGAGTGGCCTTTTACTACGGCCAGCCTAAGGCACACCTGTGCAATAATCATGCTGTCTAATCAGCATCTTGATATGCCACACCTGTGAGGTGGATGGATTATCTCGGCAAAGGAGAAGTGCTCACTAAAACTCATCTGAAGAGAAGATCTCAAGAAAGAAATAGAACACTGCCTTGCCCAAACTCTCCTCACATATCTATGATGTTATGTATTTATGATTTCTGAAACCTCTGATGAAAATCAGGCTGACAAGTCTGTGTCCATGAGATAACCACAATCCCAGGGCACGTATATCTCTGTGTGGCATCGGGTCCATAATGAACAAATAATTGAAAGTACGGGATACCCAGAATTCCTAATTAAAACACGATCTAGGAGTAATAATCTTTTGAAACTGGAGTCAGAGTATGCAAGCAGCTAAAGTAAAATTGAAACTAAATTCTAAAAATTAAAGTAAACTTCACAGGGGCGCTGAAAAGACATAAACGCATTATACCTTTGCCCAGGCTGTCGGAATCCATTTTTATCGGAGTGATGAGATACTTAGCAGACTATCATCACTCAATGGCCAGCTGTCTTAGTGGTGTCTGCAGAATGATATAGGGTTTATAGACAATTGCCAAAAATTGACAAAAACAAAAAAGTTTTTGGGGCAGACCTGACCTGTTGAAAAGAGATGGTATTCATCCCTCCTGGGATGGTGCCGCTCTTCTCTCTAGTAGTATGGCACATAGTCTTAGAGCTGAAACATGACAAACTGGGGCCCAGGTCAGGAAGCAGACAGACCGGCTAAACCGACCATCTGCTAGCTGTCTTGCGTCACAGAAGTCAGATAAATCCTAACATACAGAAACTCTTTCACCTAGATATCATCACATAGAGACTGTGTCTGTACCCCGAATTAGTAAATACAAAAAACTCCGAAACCCATTTAAGGGTAAAGATTTAATTGATGTTCAACAAATAAAAAACAGATATAATACTGATGAACAAATTATAAAGATTGGGTTGCTGAATATTTGATCCCTTTCTTCAAAAGCACGTATTGTAAATTATATTATCACAGACAATAATCTAGATGTGCTGTATTTGACAGAAAACTGGCTAAAATTAGACGATTACATTACTTTAAATGAGTCTACCCCTCAAGGTTACTATTATCGACACAAACTGCATCGGAAAGGCAAAGGGGGAGGTGTTGCTGTAATTTATAGTAATATCTTTAGTATTACTCAAAAGTCTTTCAAATATAATTCCTTTGAAGTGATGGTGCTTTATGTAACATTATGTAATGTAAGTGACAAATCCCATTTAAACAACATGGTCATCATTAGATATGATAGAGCCACTCTTATATCTATTAATGTACAATCTACTCACTTTTTGCTTCACCGAGACATGGCTGAACCCAGCGGTACCGGACCACGCTATCCAGCCGGCCGAGTTTTTCTCAGTTTACCGCATGGACAGAACACTGGAGTCGGGGAAGTAAAGGGGAGGTGGAGTGTGTCTGATGGTGAACAGTCGCTGGTGTGACAGCGCGAGTATTGTTTCCCTTCTACACTCCTGCACACCAAATCTGGAACTATTGATCATAAAATGTCTGCCCTTCTATCTACCTCGGGAATTCAGCTCGGTCATAGTCAGTGCCATTTATATTCCACCTCAAGCGGATGCGGACACTGCAGTATGGGATTTACATGAGTCATTAATGCTACATCAAACACAGCATCGGGATGCTGCGCTCATTGTGGTGGGGGACTTTAATAGTGCCAATCTCAAGCGCACTACCGAACTTTCAGCAGCACATCACTTGCCCCACCAGGGGCCAGAGGATACTGGACCACTGTTACTCACCATTTAAGAACAGTTACAAGGCACAATCATGTCCACCGTTTGGGAAATCGGACCATGCCGCTATCTTCATGCCTGTATACAAACAGAGGCTAAAACAGGAAGCCCCGGTTCAAAGGGAGGTTACGTGCTGGACTAACCAATCAGTGGCCGCTCTGCAGGACGCTTTAGATGACGCAGACTGGGACATGTTCAGGCATAGCTCTGATGACGTCAATATGTTTACAGAAGCGGTTGTGGGATTTATCGGGAAACTAATGGATGATATGGTGCAGAAAATCACCATCAGAACATTTCCCAACCAGAAGCCGTGGGTGGATAAAACCATCTGCGATGCCTTGAGATCCCGCTCCGCTGCCTACAACATGGGGCTTGCTAGTGGGGACATGGAGGAGTACAAGGCTGCGTCTTACAGTGTGCGCAGAGCGGTGAAGAAAGCAAAGCGGCGCTACGGGAGGAAACTAGAGTTACAGTTTCAACACGGTAGCGCTAGGAGCCTGTGGCGGAGACTAAGTAACATCACGGACTATAGAACATCATCTCCTAGTATGGGAAATGCGCACGCTTCTCTGGCAGACGAGCTGAACATCTTTTATGCTCGATTCGAGGCTGCAGCTAATCACGTTAGCGCACTAGCGGCACAAAGAGCATGCATGCTGAGACAGCTGGAGAGGTAAACATGTTTACCATCTCGGAACATGACGTGAGGAGGGCATTCAAGAGAGTGAATACGGAAGGCAGCAGGACCAGATGGTTTTACAGGTTGTGTTTTGAAAGCCTGTGCTGACCAGCTTGCACCAGTGTTTACTGAGATATTCAACCTCTCACTGGAACACTCTGTTGTCCCATCATGTTTCAAAAAGTCCATCATTGTTCCTGTCCCAAAGAAACCCCAGCTCGCCTGCCTCAATGATTACTGCCCTGTAGCTTTGACTTCAGTAGTGATGAAGTGCTTTGAAAGACTGGTCAGAGACTTCATCACTGCATCATTACCAGACACACTGGATCCACTACAGTTCGCATACCACCAGAACTGCTCCACTGAGGATGCCATTGCTCATCTTCTCCACACCACGATGAGCCATCTGGACTGCAGGAAAGGGAATTACGTAAAAATGCTGTTCGTGGACTACGGTTCAGCGTTTAACACCATAATTCCCTCCACACTCACCTCTATGTTGGAGGTCTTGGGACTCAGCCTGCCGCCACGTCAATGGATCTCCAGCTTCCTGACAGGTAGACCACAAGCTGTACAGGTGGGCAAATACATCTCATTTATCCTCACCCTCAGCACTGGAGCTCCCCAGGGCTGTGTCTTGAGCCCCCTGCTGTACTCATTGTATACATATGACTGTGTGGCCACTTCAAACTCCTCTACCATCATCAAGTTTGCTGACGACACTGTTGTGGTGGGCCTGATCTCCAATAATGATGAGATGGCTTACCTACAGGAGATTAAAAACCTGGAAAGATGGAGTCAGAAGAATAATCTTCTCCTGAACGTCAGCAAGACTAAGGAGTTGATAGTGGATTTCAGCATGAAACAGGAGAGGTCATATCAACCGTTAAACATCAACGGGACCCCAGTGGAGAGAGTGGACAGTTTTCGGTACCTAGGCGTTCATATTACACAGGACCTGTCTTAGTCCTATCACATCAACACCGTGGTGAAGAAGGCCCGGCAGCGTCTGTATCATCTGAGATGCTTAAGGAACTTCAAACTACCTTCTCAGGTGCTTAAGACTTTTTACACCTGCACCATTGAGAGCGTTCTGATGGGTAGCATCACCTCCTGGTTTGGGAACAGCACCATGCAGGACAGACGAGCCCTCCAGAGGGTGGTACGGTCAGCTGAACGTACCATCCACACTAAGCTCCCTGACATGCATGATATTTACAGCACGTGGTGCCGGTCCAGGGCCAGGAAGATTGTAAAAGACATTAGCCATCCTAACAACAGACTCTTCTCTCTGTTGCGTTCAGGAAAACGCTTCTGATCCTTGGAAGCAAAAACAGAGAGAATGAGGCGAAGCTTCTTCCCGCAGGCCATTCGGACTTTGAATCAGGAAAAATATCCAGGATCTAGTACTGGTTATAGCTCATCTGCATAACTTTTACTTTTACTTGCTACTTAAACTTTGACTTTTTTAACTCTGGACTGCCACTTTAACTCCGGATTGGCATAACACAGTGTCACTTTATATACATCAGATTGCACATGGACACTTTAAGGATAATCATTAAATTGTTAAAGGGGCTCTCTGTAGGAATGACACCCAGTGTTCAAAATAGGTACTGCAGTCCAAATTCAAAATATTGTTTGGCCCTCCCCCTCGTTCAAAGATGCGGGTTGCCAGCTTTTACAGCATATGGTTGCCAGCAACAATAGGGAGCGCAATTGACAATGAAAGCTGAGGAGACTTAAACACTGTAAGCTGATGAGTTGATTTATCTGTTTTGATATGCTGTTGTTCATAGAGATATTTAAATGGATTCAGAGGCTTTTTAGTAGAGATGCACCGATTGCAATTTTCTTGGCCGATTCCGATTTCCAATTTTTTGTTAGTGTGATCGGCCAATACTGATTTTTGCCGATTCCGATTTTCTTTCTAAGAACTATAATTAACAACATATACAAACAAAAATCTACTTTTCTTCAATGCCGAGTTTTATTTTCATTAAAAAAAAAAAAAAAAACAAGTAAAAGTCAGTAATAAAATATAAACAGCTCAAATAAATGCAATAGAATAAAGAGAGCTATGAAACTAAGTTTTTCGGGTTAACTGGGTTTTTATTCAGGTAAGAAATACTACAGAAATTAATGTAATTAAATGTAAAATAACACATTGTGTTATTTTGCATTGGTTACCTTAATTTCTGTAGTCTTTATTGCAAATAATTCTTACCATTAAAGTTATAAAACATATTTAGTCAAGAGCTGAAATTGATTTTTTTTTTTCTTTGTCTTTTGTTCTTTGATTAACATGACAGACAGCAGCAGGAATATTGGACTGCTGTCCCTTTAAGAGTTTATGAACGGTGTTCAACGGACCCAATACTGTTACACACAACATGGGTTCACTTTCTCAGCTATTTAACGATTAAAAACTGACTGTGTTTATCTGTATACTCGCCAAGATTGCCTGTGCTGCTGGTTTTGACATACTTTTGTATGTATTTAACAGTTTAAGCGCAGGAAGGCACTTATTTTGGTACTTGTGACTTGTGTTTGATTTCTGTCTCTGTTTGAGACCGAGCGTGGCTTGTTCGCTTCACTAATATAGATCAGTGGTGCGCGTGCTTTTGGTGTGACCGTGAAAACTGCGGGAATGACTAAAATTATACGCAGTACAAGCACTACTTAACCGGAGCGAATGAGACGAGAGAGAGGAGGAGGCGCCTGTGCGGGTGTGTGTCATTTCACCGTGACACAGAAGAGAGCAGGAACGCACAGCTGACGTTATTGCCTGATTCTCTGACCTAGTTTGTTTGCTGGTTTCCATGGCTGCAATACGCGGTGTTTTCCGCCAACTGGCAACCTGTGATGTTGAAATACTATTGGATAAACACGCAACACGATGTTTTGCACAGACCAAAACAAAAACAGACATTCCGACACGGAACACACATTTTCAAAGTAGAATATCTGGCTGTAGCATTGTTTTTCTGAGAAACAAGTAGGTGAACTTAGCATGTTTCCTTAATATCTGCAAACATATTAGGGTATTTTTATGCTTTATTAAAGTAAAAATCTTACATAGAGCCCCTTTAATTTATTGCAATTATTTATGTATATTTATATTTTACATATACATATATTCATATATTTTCATATTTATTTATTTATTTTTTTTAGGTATATTTGCCGGATAGTTGCAAAAAGCATTTCACTGCATGTCGTACCCTGTATGTATGTGTATGTGACAAATAAAATTTGAATTTGAAATTTGTGCTGGCTATTGTATACAGGCCACCAGGGCACCATACAGACTTTATCAAAGAATTTGCTGATTTTCTATCAGAGTTAGTACTGGCTGCGGATAAAGTCCTAATTGTTGGTGATTTTAATATCCATATGCTAAACTGCCTCCCTGCCACAAATATGGTAGAACTATAACTTCTACCACTAAATAATCTTCTGGATCAGTTTCATCGCCTTAGCATACCAGACAGCTTAGAAGAACTCACCGCTGCAACAGAAACTATTGACTCTCTCTTTTCCAGCACATTAGATGCAGTAGCTCCTTTGCGCTTAAAAAAGATTAAGGAAATTAGTCCAATGCCATGGTACAACGAGCACACTCGGGCCCTTAAGAGAGCAGCCAGAAAAATGTGAGTGCAGCTGGAAGAAAACAAAACCAGAGGTTTTTCACATTTCGTGGAGAGAGCTAAAGATTGAGTACAGAAAGGCCTTAAAAAACAGCTAGATCTGCTTAATTTTCAAATCTTTTAGAAGAAAATAAACACAACAAGAAATAAACCTTCAACTTCTGATGTTTCCGAACAGCACAGCAGTAATGGCTTTATGAACTTCTTTACTTGCAAGATTGATAATATTAGAGAGAAAATTATAACCATGTAACCACCTATAACAGTATCACATCACACAGTGCATTGTAGTGTCCCTGAGGAAAAATTCAATTCATTCACTGCTATAAGAGAGGAAGAATTGAAGAGAGGAAGAACTTGTTAAATCATCAAAATCAACAACATGTAGGTTAGACCCTATACTGACTAAGCTATTGAAAGAGATGCTTCCAGAAGTCATAGATCCTCTTCTTAATATCATTAATTCATCCTTATCACTAGCATACGTACCGAAAACTTTTAACTTTTACAACTTGATCCTAGAGAATTAGTCAATTACAGGCCGATCTTGAATCTACCTTTTTTGTGTCAAAAATACTAGAAAAGGTAGTATCATCATAACTATTTTCCTTTTTAGAAAGAAATGGTATCTGTGAGGATATCCAGTCAAGATTTAAACCATTCCATAGTACTGAGACTGCTCTCATTAGAGTAATAAATGATTTGCTCTTATCATCAGATCGGGGTTGTATCTCTCTATTAGTGTTACTGGATCTTAGTGCTGCATTTGACATGATCGATCACAGCATTCATTTAAATAGACTCAAATAGTACAAATCATACTTATCTGACCGTTATCAGTTTGTAATAGTAAACGAAGAGATGTAATATCGATCACAAGTTCAATATGGAGTACTTGGACCATTGCTTTTCACTCAGGAGATATCATTAGGAAGCATGCCGTTAGTTTTCACTGTTACACATACGATACTCAGCTCTATATTTCTTTGTGCCCTGACGAAACTTAACAATTCACAAAATTAACGGAATGCATAGCTGATATAAAAACTTGGATGACCGGTAATTTCCTACTACTAAATTCAGAAAAAACAGATATTCTATATTGGACCAAAAACTTCTGCACATAATAACCTAGAACACTGTCTAACACTTGATGGCTGCTCTGTTAAGTCTTCGTCGTCAGTTAGGAACCTGGGTGTGCTCTTTGATACCAATCTTTCATTTGAAAGCCACATTTCTAGCATCTGTAAAACCTTATTCTTTTATCTTAAAAATATATCTAAACTACGACATATGCTCTCAATGACAAATGCAGAACAGTTAGCACTAAGCACCAAATGGTTTAGCTCCCCAGTACCTGAGCGAGCTCTTAACACATTATAATCCTTCACGTCTATTGCGATCTTAG